>OY735216.1:12980440-13157940 GCA_963457665.1 Thysanoteuthis rhombus | reverse complement strand
AGGCTCCATTCCAACGCCGGTTCTTAAAGCCCAAAGAATAAAAGAAGTAAGGGTTCTGGGTGGTGGGAGTGGGGCGTGAAAAAAAAAAAGAAAGGAAGCAGAAAGAAAAAAAAAAAAAGAATTAGGGGTTGCGCGTAGGATGTGAAGGGAGGAGGGGGACGAGGGAAAGAAAAGATGGAATCCACCCGTTCTCCTGGATCTCTTGGTTCGTTTAGTTATCAAATAGAAACTGAAATTTCAAGTGGGCACTGAAGCTGAATTAGACCCGGGAAAGAGAGGGTGGTTAAAAAAGAAAAAAAAAAAAAAAAGGAAAGATGCTGAGAGAGAGAGAGAGAGAGTGAGAGAGAGAGAGAGAGAGAGAAAGAGAGAGAAAGAGAGAGAGAAGGAGAAGACGGCGGGGGTAGAGTTTTAAGTTGCGCCGAGAAATATTTGGGACAAGAAGGAGAGGTAGGTGAGAGGACTTGAATAGCGAATGGGAAATATTTCAGTTTCCCTTAATCTTACAATTTCTCTGCTGAGTGTTGGAATATTGTACATAATAGCACCATTCCAGTGGTTCCCGATCGGGGGAGGGGGAGGTCAGTAATCCAATGGCGGGGGATAACACTATTAGCTAAAGATAAAAATCGTGGTGAATGTTTTTGGCTCAAGGGTAATAGGATGTGTGATGCAAGATGGAGTATGACTATGCAATCAAAGGTCTGAATTTTCCTTTCCACTGTTGCTTATTAAAAATCATCTTGAATTTAGTTATAGTGTTAGCTTTGTGTCGCTCTGTTTAAGTGGTTTCATTAACTTCTTAGTATCCTTTGTTGCAACTTGAATGGAAGTGGTCGTGGGAGACTAGTAATCATATGAATGACAATGAAAAGGTTGGGAACCACTTCCCTCTTCTGTCTGTAATTATCGCTTGCATTAATTCCTGACCAATGACAATCCACTTCCCCCCGATTTTCAATGCATTTCTATAGTAAAATAATTCATAATACATTTCTATAGCAAAAATATTTGCAATGCATATCTATGATAAAATGGTGCATCTACATTGAACTTAAAATCATCCTATTCTGTTAGCAAAGCTTGCCTTGATTCCTGACCACCTACAATCCCTTGTTTCTGATTTTCAATGTATTTCTATAGTAAAATGGTTTGCAATACTCTTCCGTAGTAAAATCCTTAGCATTAGCATTGCAATTATATTACACATATGATAGCCTTATTCTGTCAATAACACTTCCCTTATTCCCCTCTATTTGGGAATCTAATTTTTCAACTGGTGCTCTGAATATGCTACCTCGCAGTGGACTTCGCCCGGTTACGAAAGAACTTTTGTTGTTTTGACTGTGCTGGAATATTCTAAATCAATTGTCAATGTTAGATATCTTCTGCTCTCTAATATACCTGAATAAATTGGGCCATGTATTGACTGTAACTCGAGTGCTAAAAATTTCATCTGATTATGTAATGAACAGTGTGTTTTTCTTTTCCTGTTTCTCAAACAATGGATTCTACTTGAAGACAACAATTTTCCTGATAAAAATACATCCTATACGATATTTGAAACAAGGAACCGTGTGTCAGTCTCACCTGGATTTAATATTTTGCTGTATCGCCGGGGGTGGGATAATGTTTACCGAGCTAGCTTCTAAGATTATTACTACTGAGCAGGGTATTCATGTCCCATGCCTTTAATTTTGTACCAAACTAAACTACGTTGAGTAACTATTACTTGATCTATCACCCATTCTCTACTGTGTTAACCATAGTGGTGTTCCAGAAACGACATTTTTGTCAAGATAAGTGGCGATAAGACCCCATGAATCTAAATCCATATCTTCCCAAAAAGAAATCGTGCTAAGTGAACATAAGCAGCCTCAGTCGAAATTCGAACACGGCTTGCTTATTCCATGCCGATGAGCGTTGCACTACCTCTGACCTCTATTAAACTAATGGACATCTACTAAGCTTAGCTTTATATTAGGCACAAGGCCACAAGCGTGCAGCACCCAGCAAGTCTACATACATGGAGCATGCAATAAGGAGAGATCTCGCTACGATTTCGCCAACCACTGAGCCAACGACTTATTGATTACTAAAACCAAACTCAGTTTTTACACAAGGCTCCAAATATCGAGAACCCGATGGTGATGAAACTCACTATTCATGTTGTGCGAGGTCAGCTTGCCTACAATTACACAACCCTCTTAACTAATATAGGTATCCCTTGGTTTACGAAAGTTCGCTTCACGTCAGTTCACCCTTACGAACAATCTAAAGCCATTGCAGCTTTGAATGGTGTCTGTGAGCATATGTGCCTAATCTCGAGTTACTTTCTTCACCCGAAAACAAGATGTGCCCTTGGGTATTAGAAACGCTTAAGAGAGCTGGTAAGGATTACGCGCCTAGCGTCAGATTGTCAGACATGAAGGAAGGTTAAAAAATGTTACTTGATGGTCCAGGAACGCTCAAAAGATTTCCCATATATATATATATATATATATATATATATATATATATATATATATTAATGATAATCGATACTTTGTTTTAAGTGATTTCGACTTACAAGAGGTTTCATAGGAACACTCTGCTTTGGGATAGCGGGGAAAGCCTGTAACCATTTATCAACTTACCTTTGTGATCGAGAAGAAAATGGTTTCGCCTCCAGAAAGAGGGGTCAGTCATCTTGCGATGTGTGGTAATGAGACATTTCTCTGTCATGGAATTATCAAAGAGCAAACACGGGACGTTTCCTTACGGTCTGCAGTTTACCTATTGGCAATAGGCCATGGTTTGACTAAAAATGTAAACAGAACCTTCATCGGGAAGCGAGCATGATACCTTGAATAAAACATGTAAACACGTAGGAATACTCCTCTTCTATTTGTTTTACTGGAATCTTTAAAGGACATCGACGTGATGGGATACAGTAGTCAAACATTAACCGTAGATAATTTGAATGCAATTATTGAAAAAGTCCAGTATCACTGAAATACCTACGTGATATATGAAACTTGTTGAAATGTTAGTCGAAGCATTCATTAATAATGTCTCGAATTAATCATTTGGTCTAGTGGTTTCGAAATGGGGAGCGACAGATAGTGCTTGGGTGTTCACAGCAGTGTTCTCTCCCACCGAACCTGACATTGCGAATCTCGTGGCCGAGAAACAACAACATCTAGCTCATAGCTATCCAGAGGTTTAGTTATTGCACATAGACCTGTACCATGAACAACTGATTTGATTATCCAACTTCACTGTCAAGAAGGGGTTTATGCGAGATTTTTTTTAAAATTTGGCATCTATAAAGTTTGGCTTGATATCACTAAAACTAGTATTGCTTCGTGTAACAATTGCACAAGTTTTAACCGTTCAGGTGTTCGCGGGGAAAACTCTCTTGTAATCTTGATGAGTTCACCCTAGGTATATTAACTTTTATACGCATTGACTTCCTAAAATCTTCAAATAGTACGTACTGGCGCAAAGAATAACGGATACCTCTATTATAACTGGCCATGATGTGAAAAAAATCATTGATTCATTAGTAAAAACACACGTTGCTTAGCTAACGGTATACATAGAAGATTGAAACCTAATGCAATGTGGTATCAGAAAGAAAGAAAAAAACGCACGGGAGTTGCTTAAAGCAAACTTCGCCTCCATTTGACCAAATAGTCCACTCGCTGACACTCGAAAAATAGTTCAATTCCACTTCATTTCCCTTTCCCAACTTTCTTCTTTTCTTGACGGCCAAGTTCAGCCGTTCTACTTTAATGAATATCTTTATTTTACCCTCAGCCTTTTGTGTACCCCCACTCTTCACGATATTTGTGTAGCGATTCCATTCTCCTCTATCCCCACAATGTAAAATTTTAATTCTCATAGTGTAACTGACCCACGGGCGGGCAGACAGGCTGCTTAGTATAGTAAAGATTAACATTTTCTCGTTTGTGTATCAAATATAGTACATATAATTTGTTGTTTTGTTGTTGTTTTTGTTTTTTTGTTTTAGATTTCATCTCATCTTTTATATTCTCAGGTTCTGCCTGAAATAAGTGTTCACATGATTTTGACCAAAAAACCTTTTCAGTAATATTCATAATATTCATTGGAATACGGAGGAGACCCAACGGACGGCAATCAAGTTCTTTCTGTTATTGAAACCGATTTATTTATGTCAGTTGAATGTTCAAGACTTTTAATTCGCTCATTAGTTAGTGTTCATTTCAATTCTTTCAGCCTTTCCATCTTTTATTTTGACTTTTTTCTTTTTCTCATTTTCTTTTTGGACGTTCTATGAATGGACATTCGACAAATTATTGAAACCAGACCTTCTGTCCGTATTTCGCTGATGGTTGAACTTATTTATCAAAAGGTTTCCTTGTATATAGAAAAGATTTTTTTTAAATAACAGGAAATATTTCTTCCTTTATGTAAATATAACCCTCTTATGACATCCAAGTAAAATGCCGCTTGATCATAATTAATTTTTACTTGCTTTAAAAAATAAGCCCCTGGAGAATTCAAATCGAGTTAATGTTTTCCCGAAAGATCCTCACTGGATGCCTTACTTCTGTGGACCTATGCTTGACTGACGAAAAATTAGAATAAAGTATTTAAGCCCTTACCATGACGTTATGATTATTACGTTCGTCTCTAAGAACTAGTTGACTAGAATAGTGAGTTCGATCCTCACCGGAAGCCAAACTATGTTGGCCCTTATATCAGACTAATTTTGTTATTCTTTTCATTTGAACGTTTATTCATATAATGAATGGTGTTACTTTTTCCTTCTTGGTCTATGTCAATAATAATAGATTGATCCACCTCAAGGTCACAATTTTGCAAACAGAAATCTGCCACCCATCGCTTGAATCAATGTACTCTTCCTCTGAAACGAATTCAGTAGTTCCTTTTCAAAAAAAATATCAATTCATAGAAATTCAGATAGATTCGAGGATATTTTTTCCACATGGATTAACTTGCATAAAATATTCAAAATCCAATTATCTGTAGATACTTTTATCGCACTAGAAACTAATTAACGTAAGGGGTTGGGTTTTTTTTTTCAATTTATTCATTTAAATATATCAACTTAAGAGGTAAACTCAGTTTCTGAGGATTCTAACCCCATTATGTTCCACCGACCTTAATTCTTGAGTAAAGGCGCTCTCAAGACACAAACAAATAAACACAGAAAATATATAAATCATACTATAACTAGAAGCTCCCCACTTGTGTTTCTAAGTACAAGTATTACTAGGCAATCTACTTAAAGAACAAGAAATATTGTCGAAGTGATGGCGAATCGAGCAGGTCTCTTAAAATCTAGTCCCACGCCCAGGTTAGAATCAAGCAGACGTGTAAAGCAATCAGGCAGGGACACATGGCAGAGCTCGGTTCAGAAGCAGAGGGCTGCTAAGAAACAGTCGAAAAAGATCAAAGACGTTGTTGTGGGTATGGCTAGACTTGGGTTTGCAATAGGGTGGGGAGAAATAATTAAAAACCAGACAAGCAAAAGTGGTAACCCCATTACCTGAAAAAACAAATAAGTAAATAAATAGGACACCGAGTGAGCCCAGACGTTGGTCGACACAGATGTGTAGATAATTGGAGAATCTCTATCTATTAATTTATTTGGTCGAAAAGCGACTGAGAAGGTCAGAACTGAATTATCAATAAAGTTGTACTGATGGAATGTTGAGACATTTTACTCTCGCAAAAACACTGACTTACCCCCGATACAAGAGTAGGGCGTTCCTATAAATAGATAAAAAATTCGTAAGCTGCAATGGTGTAAAGCGAAAAATCGATTACCATTAATCTATATGGAATTTTTTTTTTCTAACTTTCCCATACCCTCAAATGGTGATGATGGTGCGTTAGCGTAAGTCGCCCGAGGGTGGGTTGATAAGAGGCACAGGAGAATATGCTGTCGGAGAGAGAGAGACAGAGACAGATGTTCATAACGCTATTTGCGCATCCCCCCCCTTTTTTATGTAACAGCGAAAAGTGTCGAAAAGCGGACTTTCGAAAAGCAGTTGATACCTATCTTTTTATACAACAGATCCTACTGGTAATGGGGAAAATGTAGTCGTATTTTTAGAATTAACTGCATTTGAGCTTGGTTTTTGAAGGCAAAGTTCCGTCTTCATCTTGTAGCAGACTAACTTTACGGCTACTCCACCCCTTCCCCTGTTAGTTTCCTTGCATTTTTGGTACTAAAGAACTGAATATCAGAAAATAACAATAATAGTAATATACGTATTTATAGGAAGCGCCTTTTCTCGGAAAACTCAATACGGAAGTCCGCAGTGGACAAAAGCTCTTGAAAACCAAAATTTCATTGTAGTAAAAATATCAAGTGTAACGTCTGTTAAAGAAGAGTTGGAGGAAAGTGAAACTTCTCAATGAAGTTACTTACATAACTCAGACAGGAGCCACAATTACGAAGCGTATTTATTAACTGGATTCATATAATGATGGAAATCCCGAAACAAGGAAGTTTTTTTAAATTTCTTATTCAAAAGTTCCCAAAATGCATCTGTTCCGTATATAGAGTAACAGTTGGGTGTTATATAACAGAAACTCCTACATCCTCGTGTCGTGTTCATAAAGACAAGTTCTGAGGTCAAATCATCTAAACCTCAGGTGTTAATATGAGCACAGAGCTCAAAGTGACACGTATATCATACAGACATTAAAACATAGTAAATGAAATTCGAACACAATCCTTTCTTCCATTCTAAGCCACCGTGACTGATGATACCTGTCTTACTAGACCTACTTTTCGCACGTTTCAAAACTACCTAAGGGGCAGCATTTTGTAGTTTTTGTAATTCGTCGATTAGAGATTTATTCAAGCCAAGAAAAAAATACGGTTGTCTAATAGACTTGTTATAATAGAGTGAACCAGATACTCAGTTTTCATTCATTTATTTCTGGCGGTATCCAAAAACCAGTCCACTAAACAATGGATGGTGCATTTTTTTTTTCTTGTTATTTGTAAGTTTCGACACTTAGTCTGTTTCACTCGTTGGAAAATGACAAAATGCTTGTCATTTGTGAGGAATGGACATAAGTGTGACTAACAGAACAGGGCTATTATGCATAGAATGAAACATTGTATTATTAACGATTTTACGAGAGAAAATCAGTGAAAATCAGGAAGAAAAGATTTTGTCCTTGGCCACAATGAGGTTATTATTAAACAATCGAACAGTGTAATTCACTTTACAAAATTGCTGCTTTTTTCCTCTCGATAAGGTCACTGGCTTATCATTCCTGAAACTAATCGACCATATTCCGCCTTAAATACAAATTAGATATTTTTCCTCTGACATGCGGTACGAAATAAAATCATAAACTTTCATTCATTTACATTTACAAACACTAATACTAAATTATTGTCCTGTGAGGTTTTTGTCTTCATTCCATGAATACATATACCTCTTCCAACATTGTTGACAGAGGTGAATGAAGTTAGTGTCAATGTCTCTTACTGCGTGCTGAATTCACGAAATGATATCGCTGTGATCCTTGATTGCATTCCCAAAGATAATCAAGAAGCATATTTGTAAATATCACTGCGCCTGCAGGAGAGACTTACGGCAAACTAGTGGAAGATAGGGAATGAAATCCGAATGCAAGTCTGGTTAGTCACTCAATAGAAATCATTGCGTGACCAATGTCTTTTCACAGCGTGCTACATCGAGGATGATCAATTTGAAATTGTGAAAGGGGTGATCAATGAATAAGTGACCTCTCTCGCCTTTTGTCGGACAGTGATCAATAAAAAGAAATCTGGATTTTTGAAAGAAAAAAAAAAGCAAGGGGCAAAAATTGCATAAACTTAAAATGTAAATTGCTCCCTGCCCCCCCCCAAAATCCCTACTAAGGGGAGGAAATTTAAAAAACAAAACAAAATTTTTCCTAGACATAATAAGGAATAAATGTTGAAATTTGCGACCCTGTAGCTCCATTGATGCAGCCTGTACGCCTGATGCATAGATAGATAGATAGATAGATAGATAGATAGATAGCCGGTCAGCCAGACTCACTTAAAGACTGAAGAAACCCACAGTGACAATTTTGGTTGACGGTTTCTAACTACGTGTCGTTCGATACGTCTGGATGTTAGAAGTCGTCAGATTAGGATACGGGGTTGTACGGAGCGAGACCAGGATCGCCGAATCAACCATTTTTCACAATTTAGCCGCTAAAAATCTTTAAAGACTGATACAGTATCACTGACAATTCATCTAGAAGACGTATATTCAGAATTACATAACATTCTTAGCAGTAAAATTAGCTGGATACATTTAGCTGATTTTAGCCATTTTTGAAGACATTTTCAGCTATAAACAACAAAATATACTTGGCAAAAATGGACAAGATTAGAGATGGGAGGAAAAACTTTTCTTTCTTCTGTTGCTGCTACAATCATAACAACCAAATAGTCTCCAAACGGAAAAGACGCAAATCCAAGAGACAAAGCGTTTTTACTTTATCTTTTAGTCTCTCCATTGCTAGGACCGTTGAGTTGTATCGTGTTGACGAATTTCGTCGGTTACGAAAAACATTAAAAACAAATAAAGATGAACCGTAGCAGTGTTGAAAGGAGAGAGAGTAAACAGATTGCAGATCTTAGATCCGAACTTCCCTCTCAAATTTTATAGAATGAACCAAAGGAGGGGGGTGTTTCCAGATAATGACATGCTGGATTTTGAGGGAAAAACCAAACATTTTTTCAAGGCAGAGGGAAGACAGATTTTTGATGTTGAGTGATGGGACGGTAGCAGTCATGTATGATGTTTTGTATCTTGAGTGTACTCAGTGCTACGGATGCACAAAAATGTAAAAATATTTTTGTGCCTGTAAAAACCAATGTTGAAGCTTTTGGGGACAATGCAAGGAAGGTGGTCCTTACTGTAGAAATCGGAAAATCGCTGGAAAGCAGAATTTGGATTGGACATTATTATCAGCAGAGAATAATGTCCAATCGAAATTTTGTTTTTCTTCTACTAATTCTCTTACTTCTTTTTATTTGTTCTTCGTTTGTAACATCGTATGAGCGATGATGGGAAACTTGATGACTTTTAAACGAGACCACCTTCCTTACATTGCACTAAAAAAGTTTTACCGTTCGTTGCTTTTTACAGACTTCAAAATATTTTTACGCTTATGTGCATCCGTAGCAGAGAGTACACCAAGGATAAAAAGCACCATTCACCACGCGACGTTAGTTAATTCCTCGTCGGAAAAAGTTTTTTTTTTTTTTTTTTTTCTCTCTTCTTCTTCGAAGTACCCGTCCTCTACAATGTTAAACTTTACGATACACCATAAACGGCATATTGCCGGATAGAGGAGATGATGAACTAAATCCAGACATTGTTTCGTACTATTTAAGCCTAATCTTGCCTTAATTGGTTCTAATTCATAGCATTGAAATACGTAATTACTTTCCGGACACATTAATTATATACACAACTATTGGAGTGTGTGTTCACACCCACCCAACCACACACTCTAAATGCCCAATATAAAACATAGGTGTAAAAAGGTCTCGGGAAGAGCTTATATTTCACCTGCAAAGAAAGTGGTGTCAAAATCTGTCTATAAGCTGACGACTGTTACGAATTCGCAATAGTTTAAAGTGTCCGAAGACATTTGCAAGGTATCCCAGCCATCTTTCTCTTTCTGTTCATACCTATTCAATCCTTAATATCTGACGTAAACTAGTAACAAGAGAAGTAATTTTAATCAACATTGACCACAGTTTTGATCTTTCTAAAATGCCCTTTATTATATATATATATATATATATATATATATATATATATATATATATATATATATATATATATATATATATATATATATATATATATATATATATATATTCTTATCTATCAATCACTGTGGCTCCGGTTTGGTTGGCTGTTGTTCAATCCAACGCTGAGTCGTACCAAAGACTTTTAAAATGGTGCTCAATGTCTCTCTGCTAAGTATTCAGCACAAGGACTAGGCTCCAGGAAGTGTTTTTACGGTCGATTCATCACAGATACACGGTTTTCATAAGCTTCAGCGAAGTTGAGCAACGTCGTGCTTAATCAGTACCTAGATGGGTGACCATTGGAAAGTACCTGCGGCCGTAGGCAGAACAAAGCTTTGACGGGTCTGGCAGGTCGGAAGTGGATCTTACGAACAATTTCTAACTCTGCCACACCTACAATGAGGGTATAAGTGTAGAACGATAATACATACATAAATACATAATATCTTTCTTGTCTTCTTATTGACTGAACTGGACAATTTTTATAATTGAAAATCCCCAACACGATACGCTGCCAAAAGACGTTGGTCACGTGACGATTTTATATCGAACGACTGACCAGGTTTGTTATTTGTTGAAATACTGTGATAATTATTTTACTTCTCCTTTTGAGAAACAAGTTCATTTGTTTGATCCCATGAAGACATGAACGAAATAGAATGAATGTAATCCCGAAAAAAACACTTATCAGTTATTGATGTTCGATTAACAATCAAAAGATTTGATTGGTTTTTAACATTTTAATTAGAAAACGTCAACTAATACTGGCACCAAAACTATGTTGGTTTCTTCAGTCTTTAAGTTGGTCCGGCTGATTCGTTAACCGGCAATGTATGTATCATGCGCACAGATCACACCATTGGGTATAGAGGGCTGAAAATTTAAGTATTTACTCCTTTTTATGCCTCACCTATATAACATTTGAATAGTACGGTTCAAACAAGTTTGAAAATGGCAGGCAAATAACTGGGCCGAAACCGTCTTCCATGCTGACTTTCTCTACTTGGCTAAGTAATGTAATAATATACATTAGTCTGAGTTGGTTCTTTTCCTATTCTAGGATTCATTATAATTATTTCCGTAGATTCTTAATTTTCAATTGTTTAGTTTCTAGCTATGTGGTCTACATCAGGGTTTGATTAAACGCGTTAATCAAGGGATTACTGTATGGACCATGAACACGAGGCTTATACCCATCATTGTTGGCACGCTTAGAACATTACTGAAAATCCTTCCCATATTTTTTCAATTCCCCGTATTCGACGGGGGTTCAGTTTACAATGCAAGTCTATCCTAATTTGATTCTTTAGTTTGTGTCCACTTTTTTTTCTAAATTCGGACATTTTTTAATGATCACTACCCAACAGAAGACGAGAGAAGATACTAATCCACTGATTACCCCCTTTCCTTTCTTTTAAAATTGATTACCCTCAACACAACATGCTGTCAAAATACACTGGTTACGTGACAGTTTCTATTAAATGACAAACCAGACCTGTTTGATTAATAACTAAATGGTATGACTGGTTTTGACATTTTTATTTCTAATTCATATTATTCGCTGGATATAATACTTGCTTATTTATAGTGGGTCATTATATATGATTTTATGAGATGGTTTCGATTCTTCCTCGGATTTTCAATTCTTTTAACCTCTTGGGAATGATTTTCAGTAATGTTCTAAGAGCGCCAACAATGATGGGTATAACCCTCGTGTTCATGGTCCATACAGTAATTCCTTGATATGTGTGTTTAATTAATTCTCGATGTATACCACGTATATTAAAACCGCATTCTTCGAAGTTAACAATCAGCGAAAATAATTATAATGAATCCTGGAAAATAAAAAAATAAAAAAAGCAATTTAGACCAATGTATATTATTACATTACTGAGCCAAGTATGGAAAGTCAACATGGAAAGACGGTTTCGGCCCAGTTATTTGCCTGCCATTTTCAAACTTTTTTGAACCGTGTCATTCAAATGTTTTAACCTGAATATCGAGGGATGGTCACAATAAGTTTTTGTGCACTAACCAAAACCGCATATATCAAGGGATTACTTTAATTCTTTCAATTCTCTGACAAGGTCCAGATATCATTCCAGCTTTTAGCTTTTGTTTCAACTTTGATCTGCAGTTTACTGGAACAGCAAAATTCACTGACAATTTTTCTTTTTTATTCACATTAAATGAATATATCCTCTGGGCTGCATTGTGTGAACCGTTTTAATTTTTTCTTGTACTTTAAAGTTTGTAGTAAACATAAATACATCTATGTATGAGAGGGAAATAGCAACAATATCAAAAGGGCTGCTATACAAATGAATTATTTAATTTCGGCGTTTCGCCCAATTCGGCTTTGTCATTAAATGAGGAGGTTTTAGAAGAGAATTACTACTCTATCCACCTACTACAGGTCACAGGCTAATTATGAATACACTGATCTCTTGCATAACCTCTGCATTTCTTGGCAAATAAACTTTCTGAGTGAAACGTTGAAATAAAAATATTCATTTGTACAGCAGGCATTTTTATATTGTCATTCCACTCTCATATTGTTAGATAAAACGTAATCAATATGTATACATGGAACATGAAACTAAATTATATGGAACAAGAACCCAAAATTATATGATAAACGATAAGACAACACGTTGAAATAACACAGATCACATTAAACTGGCTTACATGACACACGTTCATTTTCAGTATTACAATATAAAAAGAATATATATATATATATATATATATATATATATATATATATATATATAATTCATAATATATAAATATTTAATTCTAAATCACGTCACAACCTAGCACATATCTGCATTGCTTTTTTTCCAACAACTTCGAGATGATATTTCTTCACATCTGGGTCCTCATAGTCTAGTATTTTGATCACTTTCTAATGTTCAATCTCATGAAGAGTGTCACTCAAGTATATATATATATATATATATATATATATATATATATATATATATATATACACACACAATACTACTTTTTAAGAAATAATTTTGATAAAAAATTTCGAGCAGTTGCAGTTTTAAAATAGAGTTGATGAATTTTGTTAAATGAATGAACCAACAAACACGTGTAGGGCGTTTTCTCTCCCAAATCTTTAGTATATATATATATATATATATATATATATATATATATATATATATATATATAATTATGAATTGCGTTATATATATTTTTTAAAACTCTATTTGAAATGATCTCCCGTTATAACACGGCGAATGTATCATTCGGCCTAAACGTGGTAAATGAAATAAACAACTAAAGAAAATGGGGCTGATATTTCATCTTCGTTGTCTACGCCAAATGATACATTCACTGTATGATAAAAGGTGATCATTTCAAACGGAGTTTTAGAAAAAAGAACGCAATTTACGATTATGTCTGCCAGATTATATCTCCATTTCCTAATAATAAAGCTTTAATAATAATATCCATATGTATGTGTGTTTGTATGCGTGTTTGCGTGTATTGTTTATTATGAATCTGCTAATTACTATGAATTTCTTATAGTTCATTTCTTAGTCAATATACATCAGCAACATGATTATTGATAGAATTGAAGAATGAACGGAAAGTTTATGTATAGCAACGGCATTATTGAATCTGCAATCATTACTGTTGAGTAAATGAAAGAAAGTCCGGAGAATTTGATATTGTATTAGTTATAATGATAGTATTTGTTGATATTTGAATCATCAACGCAGAGGTATCTGTGGTTGTCGCTTAGTACCATATGACAGCCCGTTTCTAGAAATATGTTCTATAATTTGAATAATTTCAGCCCTTCCTCGTGTCTGCAAGTCTTCCAGTTTATTTGGAGACCGACCCCAGTGCCCTTATGGTTATGGACATCACTTTCAATTTCATGTTTCACAATGTTTTCTGCACTTAGACAAGGTTCTGATGTTCTCCTTAACTGACACCGCTACGTTTGGTAGAACCCCTCTTTTGAAACAGCTACTAGGACTTGGGTAGGATGACAAGTTTGAATTTTCAAGTTGGTCAAACACTTGACTGTTGGTCAATTAGGTCACCAAGTGCAGTTGTTCAAACCATCTTAATCTGTCCCTTGAAGTTTGATGATGTGGATACCAAGTTCTCTGATTTTTTAAAACAAAATTTTTTTCATGAGTGTCCTGCATCTTTCAATAATCAAAAACCGCTACACAAAAGATCACTTCCTCAAGCTGTACCCTCTATTTAACTAAGAAGAGATGATCATGTTATTCCGTTATGTCTACAATTATAACTGGTATTGTTTTGAAACTGGGGCTTCAGTGAGTAACTCACCATGGTACGTAAGAATAAGGTCATTCACTAATGCTTGTCCTTCTTACTGAAGCATATGGCAGACATCTTTTTTCAAATGTTAAGATTAAAATTCTCCCAAATTCTCCATAGTGTGGTTTTGTTATGAATGTTTGATTCCACTTCACATGCTGATTTTCGAAGCAGGCAAAGCTTGCCGAATCAGATATTGGCGCAACACAATGTTCTACTGCCATTTCCCACATTTTGGACTTGTATTCGACTAAGTTTAATTGATCTCTTATCTTAAACTAGCTCTAGAGGAGAGTGAGAGTAGGAAGGCTATGTTGGGCCAAGATTTGAGTGGACAGAGCCTACCTGGAAAATCAACATCTGAAACCCTGGCTTTTACAAAAGCTGTATATGCGTGTGTGTAATATAGTCACCTCCGTCTGAATGTTTGGTTCGCCAGTCCTAATCTTTCTAATTTACAATGAAATTGCCGAAGATGAAAATACCAAAATGCTCATAATTAGGAATTAGGAAAGGTTGCTTCTTTTTTAGGACACTGTTGGGATTTGCCGGAAGTTTGACATATTTCTCTGACTCTTTCTCATTCCACTATGGAGGACAACACATGGAAAAAAGGTTGAACTAGCTTTCTGTAGTGATGGAAAGAACACCCTCGGCGCTCGGGAAGAAACTGTAGTAGCTCGATAGTTTGACTTGACCTAGATAAATATTGTCAAGATGACAAACCACGATTTTTTCACGCCGTTGTGAACCCTGACCCCAGGGGAATCTTCCCCTGAGAGTAATGATATGAAAAATATGTCAAGTCATATACAAGACATCTTGGGCCTGCTTCTTTGCCCAGGTCATTACACATTTCTCACCGTTAGTAAATGTTCAAACCCAGGTAAAAGCAAAGATTTTGAATGAAGGTTTTCCAAGTCGAACTGGCCCTCCCTATTCGAAGGATGGTACAGCACTATCTGACCTGTTTCTATGTTAAGCATTGTAAATATCCATTCGTATTCGGTTAACTTGCTGATTGGCGTATTTCTCAATGTCGCCCATAATCGACGCTTCAGTACGAATGTTTATTATCAAAACAAGTGGATATTCACCACTTGGGAGATTGACATCCTCCACTTGGAAGTTTATCTTCCTTTCACTATGGTGCTTTGCACCAGTCTAAGCAATGCTTATTGAATATCTATATAATATGATCTCTTTATTTACCTAGGTCTGTGGTGAGTTTTTCTTTATGCTGCCCCATATGAGTTCATTCAGCTTTATTATAAGCCACAATTATGGAATACATTGTAAAAGGTTGACTCCTTAGTAATGGCTTGTTATGATGATACTCTCCGTACGGCAGCTACTCGGATCATTTCACGCATTTCAGAAGCATTTTTCAAGAAAACTCCTTTTTCCACCTTGAAAGATAACTCCATACGTATTGCAGTGTCTTAAGAAGTTTACAGTCACCCCTGTGGACAATCAACTCTTCCGTATCTTGCATCACATCAAAACAGTTTCAGTGCATTTAAATGAACATTTTACCTTTTTACATCAATTTAAATGCGTTGCTAACAATTCAAACTCTAGCGATGTGTTGATAATCAGAAGAAAAAAAAACGGTTTTCCGTTGGCCAGGAATTAATACAAACGTTATTCACAGAATTCTCACTCTATACCCCAGGAGTCTTGATCATTAGGCTACCAAAGCTATCACAATTGTGTGGGGTTCTCATTTGTGGTCTTTCTGCCACTGAATTTTTTCTCAGTCTCTTTCATGCTGCATTGTTGACTAAATAATAATCAATAGTTGTAATGATGGCTCACAAAGAATGCTCTCGAAGAGATGATAAAATCGGTCTCAATTTGAACAGGGCCCTCTATAGGGAACTAGGCTATAACACTTCAGATGATTGGTACCTAAGGATATGTTAAATGAAACTGGTAAAACTAAAAGTTTCGTGGGACTTAGATATACGGACAGATAGGGTAATTGACCACCGTAGACCTGACATCATTGTACAGGACACGAGAGAGAGAGAGAGAGAGAGAGAGAGAGAGAGAGAGAGAGAGAGAGAGAGAGAGAGAGAGAGTCTGATATCTTAGTTATTTAGTAATTCTCAGTCGAATTTTGCCATTACAAATATTCTAAGTTTTCTTCCGCTTATTTCATTATTAAGTAAAGGGTTAGAGTAGATTCTATCTTAATCGTTTATGTTATTTTCATCTCCTATTTCATATCCAAAAGTCGGAAATCTTGTTAGGATCTTCAATTTTTTCAAATGCAGAAAGGCATAAGCCGCGAAAAGGCAAAATGCCGAAATTTTGTCCACAAGGCACACCCGTTATCCAATACCGATGCTGAGGGGTATCTCTATAACATTAGTGAATATAATGCGGTGTCATGTGTCAGACAATGAGGACAAGGAACACACCCTCTGTATCAGATGGGGAAAGATTCTCTTTCTTCCATTTTTTCACAATACAAACTTTGAAAGGAGATACGGTCTGTCACAACGATTAACTCTCCTTGACACAATGAATTCAATGGCTATGCTACGCCCATTTGATGTAACACAATATTATCCGTCTCTGCAGACAGAAATTCTTGTTTGCCTTTTCGCTGTTGTAACCTGAGAACTTCGCCTTTTCTTCCATTTCATATGAAGCGTCCTGATTTTCTGCGAGGGTTCTGGGAACCGTTACAAGCCAATTAAATAGAATCAGCTACGGTTTCAGCGACTTTTCTTTCTTCAGCTTGGAACGGCTAGAACAGCTTATATGGTAAATACATTTTTCCTTAAATAGGACACTTTAATAAATGGGCTGATTCATTACAATGAGCACGAAGATATGGAACGAGTATTTTAACTGTACGCCAAGGTCTACTCTAAGATAAGGATAAAATTAGCTTTCTACATTTTTCATCTTTCTACTTTATATACGGGCAGAATTACTTCCTCACAGAAACCAACGACTCTGATGACGCAGAGCTCCCTTTTGAAAATATCACATTTACGAATTGAAACCATTTAAAAGAACAACATTATCAATAATGATATAAGAAACGCCTTGAGTTCAGTTTAGTAAATAAGTGTTCGGCCTCCTGGCTGAAATAGTTGCATATCTTCTACTGTTGACAGAGGTCAGTGTTCCAAACAAATTAAAAGACAGGATTTCGAATACAATGTTCTTCTTGTCTCTATTTTCCACCTCTGATTTTGTGTGGTATTAGGCTGAGTTTCATGAATATCCATAATCTTATTTGTTATTTGAATAAAAAGGTAAATGATTCTCATTAATTAATGGATAGGAGTTATGATAATCGTGCAGAAAAATGATAATTTAATTAGGCCTCCACGATTTCGGCTCCACCTTATTTTGGTAGTATCGGTGCTCGCATAATCAGTGAACAAGCCATAATTTCCAATGGAAAACAAGTTTTATTCACAAGATAATCAGTCTATTTGTCCGATCCCCCAAGAAGAGAGTGTGGCACAAGGTCAGTTTAATTTGGGGATAGCATACATGTGTGAGTTGGCTATCTGCAAAAATTCTCTCTAGTCCTCGCAGCTATAGCCGCAACGGCATACGAGCGTTAGTCTATAGGTCTCAGGACGAATCCAGAGTCCCTTGGACTTTACTACACAGAGCAATATCAGGCCCCGTGAGGCAAAACCCCATGAGGACATGACACCACATCAGCGCCTGTCTGGTTTGGAATAGTCATGTGAACAACGCAATTAACCGTATTATTTCGCTTCACACATGAGCAAGATGTGACACAAGGTCGTTTTTAATGTTTCCTGTAACTGGATTACGCAAAAATTGCTCCAATCCCTGCAACTAGTGTTGCAAAGGCGTCAGGGTAAGTCCGACCCATCCCTTTTAGTGCGATGGGACGGTACTGCCCCAAGGCGTACTGCTCCCCTGGGACTGGGCTGAGTTATTTTTTGTGGCCACAGGACAAATCATAGGCCTCTTGAGCTTAGCAATAACGAGCCTCACTAAGCCATCATCGGCATCGGCATTGCACCGGCACAAAGCTCGAACAGATACAGCCGTATTTACTTGCATTCCCACAAGAGCAAGATGTGACACAAGGTCTTTTTTGATGTGGGGTTCCAGTCTGGATTTCTTATTCATCATATTGGATGAGCAGTATTTATTATAACAACTAGGATGCAGGCCTCCGGTTTCAAAGGGTAGGATCGACCCTGCACATGTTGCACTTAAAAACTTCATCGTGCATGCTAGAGGGGTATTTGGTGTACATGGTCCTGCTGTCGAAGGATACCATAATCGTACGAAAACCCTTTCAAAATCTTCGGCCTCGAAGCCGAACCATTCTTATAAAATCAACTACTCATGTTGACATACAGTTGCTTTATTAAAAGGGAAAAAAAGGAAGTTTTTGATCATACAAAAAATATATATAACATTTTTTTTCTCTGAAAAAAGAATACATTTACAGATGTGAACAGATGCATTTTGTTTCTTTTTCTTTTTGTGTACTGCAGATGGCATCGGCCATTTTAACGCTGATTTCTGGGCAAATATGCCTGACTTTGTATATATTTAGTGTTTTTATTTAGTCATTTGATAAAGACAGATTTAGCACAAAGTCACATTAGTTGAACATCTTGACAGGAATCAAATCACTGACAATAATACACTGTTGTCTCTCACTCACGCACAAACAAACACACGCACGTGTGTAATGTTTTTTTAGTGTTTGTTTTTACTGAGCCTTGCTCAGTTGGGTCCAGAACCGAAGGTATGGATGAAGAAAGACGTTGTTTTGTTGGTTTTTAGGGATGTCTTACTTACCTTGAAAGTCAGCATTCGAAATTGTGATAGTTTTTTCCGGGTATCAAACGACTACTTGCACTCGAACGAAATTCACGACAAACAATAAGACCCCCGCCCCCTCTCTCTCTCTCTCTCTCTCTCATAATCACACCTACCCATGTTCATATATGAATTGATAAATGTCTGCGAGTCACTACTTAAAGGTTAAAGAACTTAAAATGCGATATGGCTTCCTCAAAGAACATTAAGAACTTTATTAAAAATTGTCATCTAATCGCTTTCTATTGAGTGACTAACCAGACCTGCTTTATATCAAGTTTTATTTCTGGTTGAGTGATTGCAAAATTTCAAGAGAGACGGGAGAAATGCTGAATAAATGAAGAGATAAATCTTTTCAAACTCTGTAAAACATTAGGTTGTACTTCTAATGTGAGTATTATATATCTAATCTGTCCAGGTTGACATCGGATGTAACAGCTTTTTATTATTACAACTGCTTAAGCAGAAACTGATAGTGGTGTCTATTCTTCGTTGGGAAATAGATTTATACTTTCCCCAAGGGCATCTGTGAGTGAGCAAAACTCACAGTTTACTGATCCAGTTTTACCCACATGTAATCTCTATCCCTCACCCTCTTTCCCTATCCCCTCCCCTTCAACCTCTTGCTACTCTCTATTTCCTTCTCTCCCTTCCTCCCCTCTCACTCAATCTGTCCCTCCCTCTCTCCCCTAAAATATATACATAGATTATTACGAAATGGATATATGATCTGACCGAATAATAATAATATATAAATATACATAATAGATATATATATATATACATATATAGTTATGAATGTATTATATAATGCGTTATAAATTATTATTCTGTCTGATCATATATCATTTTCCTAATACACACACACACACACATATATATATACATATATATATATATATATATATGTGTATATAGAAAGAGAGAGAGAAGAAGAGAGAAAGAAAGCATGAAGGCAGAGTGAGGCCATTTTTGTGGAAGCAAAGTTTGTTATAAAGCGTGTTTATGTCTTAAGAAGTGTTGAGTGAAACAATGTGTACATGTAGTACTTCACTGTATATCAAAATGCATTATTTCTCAACAATTGCATGATAAATGTATGAGCATTGCACATATGAGGCAGGAGGTTGGAATGAATATGGGCGGAGAGAGGAAGATTTAAAAGGAACAAACTCATTTCTGCAACTCTCACACATTAACACACCCTTTCCACTTCCATCAGTGACATGTCTCAGCTGACAAACCACTTCTTAAGAACTGGTCCAGTTACTTTTAGGCCATAAACTAATGCTAGTGTATGTGCATACATATGTAAGTGTAATACTCACACGCATATATTGTTTTTAAAATCCCCGAAACGGTCACATGGTAAATAACTGATGAGCCCAACTAGAGAAAATGTATACTTATATATAAGAAAGTATGAAACGGGAAAAAACACAGAAGGAAATTACATAAATTGCATTGACAGATATGGCGAAATAAGTGACTGAACTTACACAAATTTTTCTTTTGAAAAGCTTTTCTAATGTTACGCATTTATAGCTGTAAAGCTTTGTAATATATATATATATATATATATATATATATATATATATATATATATATATATATTGTAAGAGATTATGTTACATTATATTAACTGCGTGACAATTAGTTTCTTATAAACGGTTGAAAACGTTCCGCAATCATCAGGTGAAATTTACCCAACGAATGTGGACGGTTTTTAGCCGTTCGCGAGAAATTGAAATTGAAATTGATATTTGAGATTAATCTAATGTAACTCATGATCTTGTATTATTATCATTATAATAGCCCCATCTACAAAGATATTGTGCACTCTACTTATATAAATTGCATATATGTATATATCTCACTGGTATATATATATATATATATATATATATATATATATATATATATATATATATGGTTTCGGGAAGTGAGTATTTGGACACTTTCAAAATCATAAATCTTCATTTATTGTACTTCCGATGTTTTACTTCACTTAAATTTACACAGGGGATATATTTTGATATGAAATGAACAATTACAAAGAAAAAAATACATATTTCTAATTATGCATTGCAAGTATACTATAAGTAAATTTGCAAGTGACCAAATACTTATTTTGCCCCTCTCTATCTTTCTCTCTCTCTCTCTCTGTCTCTACATATATATATATATATATGGAATGAAACTTGGAGGCACCATGAATCACTGAATGTTTCACACACACCTATCTATTTTAGCTCTGATGCTCTGTCCCCGATATCAAATACACTTCATTCAAAGATAATACAACGCTCTTAAAATGATAATTTATATATCTCTCTCTCTCTCTTTCTTTCTCTCTATCTATTTATCTCTCTCTCTATATATATATATATATACATATATATATATATATATATATATATGTGTGTATATATATATATATATGTATATATATATAAAAACAATGCTTGCATTACTGATACACGTATTACTGACATATTTACACATTACACATATGTATGTATATACTTACATATTGACGAAATATATACATTTTTCATATGATTTTATATTTAAATACAGTAATTAACACTTGCGACCGGGGTTAAAGTTGGAATATTATATCTAGTAAGCGAATGGCACTGCACAATTGCCTTACGTAATCCAAACTCAATATACTCTTATAAAAAGCAGATACCATTCTTTGCTGATAATAGGGTGATCGTTAAGATTTATTCCGAATATATATTTTGCTCCGTCCCCGGAAATATGTCCTTATGCGTTGTATTATATATGGCATAATACATGCATGATTATGTGAATAAATGTTATCTATCTATCTAAGCTTAGCTTAGTGCTGAGCATCATAGGGTGTGGAGAAATGTGTTGGAGAGAAATAGAACTGTGCCAATTTAACAGGTCGCAGGTGTTTGTCTGCCTTGAAAATCAACAATCGAAATCGTGTTTTTTTTGCTTGGGATTGAAATCCGACTCCCAGCAGCAATACACAGCCATCTCAACCTGTTACGCCACTCTACATGAACACATATATACTCAGAAAAGTGTGCGTGTGTAGTTATATGAGTATGTATATGTATTTATGTCAAGGGCAGACTGAGAAGTCGGGAAATCGAGGACCCAAAGCATCAAGAGGCCCGAGTATTAAAGGTTATGGAGCCCATAACCCTTTTTGCCCTGGGGCCCTGATCACTGTCAGTCCATAAACAATATATGTCAGTGTGTCTTTATATTTCTATATAGCCATTTAAAGACCTGAATTGAATAATTCATTTCCATTGATATATATATATATATATATATATATATATATATATATATATATATATATATATATATATATATATATAATGTGGATGTGTATGTTTGTTGCAGTCATTAAGTTCCCTATTGACTTTCAAACTGAGAACCGAGCAACATACAATGGAGAGAATCATTCCCAAAATACCAAGGAGAGATCACAAAACAGCACAGTATATTAGAGAAAAAGAAAGCAGGTATCAGAGTTATCATAGGATCTGTTAGAAAACTCAAAACGCGATGGGCTGGCCATGCTGCGAGTATATCAAACATGGAGATTAAACTCCCAATGTGGATCCTCAGCAATAAGATCGTGTGACAAACTTGATAAGCTCAGCAAGTATTGATTCCCGCGACGCCCGCGATAGGTCTGGACAATCCTGGGGCGAATCGACGGACGCTGAGAGGCTGATGATGACGAATCAGGGTCCTTTTCCGTTGACAAACTCAACATTTCTTTGCTTGTTCACACCAAGCATTTTTACCCATCCTCCTTGCTGATACGGCATATTTTCGCCAACCGGTTTCATATAACGCGGCCATTCTCTGAAGAAACCCTAACGGTTCCCACCCGTTACCCCCATTTTCTCTTTATTCATTCTTTCCTCCTGAATATTGAATAACTAACCCCCTCTCTCTCTCTCTCTCTCTCTCACTCTTTCTCTCCCTTCTCCCTCCTCTCCCCCCTCTTTAAAACTCATCACTACGTTGGATAGCTATCCAGGAAAAATGTTTCTTGGGTCGCTCTCTCTCTCTCTCTCTCTCTCTCTCTCTCGCACTCACTCTTTCTCTCCCTTCTCCCTCCTCTCCCCCCTCTTTAAAACACATCACTACGTCGGATAGCCATCCAGGAAAAATGTTTCTTGGGTCGCTCTCTCTCTCTCTCTCTCTGAACCACTCTCACATATGTGCATCTGTGTGAGTGTGTGCATGTGTGTGTATGTGTGTATGCGGACAGAGAGTGTGGAAGAGATATGTGCTCATTTGTTTATATATACCTATGTATGAGTCAACCATTCACGCCCGCACATATACACCTATTATATATATATATATATATATATATATATATATATATATATATATATATATATATATATATATATATAATGTGAGTGGCTCAAAGAGTCCGTAGCTTCACATGTAGTTATTATCTGAATTTACATATATGAAATATGAATAATGTTCGGCTGATTAATATTCATTGCTAAATGAAGACTATGTTTAAAAAATACAATGTTCTTTTTTCATGTTAGATTTGGCTGCAGACTTGCGAGGATGCCAGCATAATTAGCAAGGGGTTTGGAAAGTCTGTGGCAATTTAATTGGAGTGGGGTGGCATAACCTTGATGGGCAACCCAAACCAAGGCTACCGACACAATTTGATCTGACCAAACAAAGTTGTTTTGAAAAGAGTCAAAGTGCGAATCGGGTAGGAACATGGGAAGTGAAAACGTAAAGTACTGACATGAAAATTGAACCACTGAAATTAATGGATACAATTTAACTTATGTAAACACAATTAGTTTAACTGAATTCTCCCGCTTGCATTTCTTAATAGTCTTTTGATGGGACATTTTTTGGTCAATCTATAGTTGCCTCTCCTAACACTCGAAAATTAATTAGAAGGGGGTGTCGTAATAACAGCAGTTGAGGGAGATTTTTTCCTAAATTAACAAGCTGGAACGAAATATGTATCTACTGGAGAGTGTAGACAGAATGAGAGAGAAAAGGATATGTATCTTAGATATGCGTTTGAATGTGTTTATGCATGAATCAAACGCTAAATTCAGCGCGTTTCTTGTTTGGGCAGTGAGAAAAAAACTGCTAAATAAGCGCGGGCATGCTCAAATATTTTAGCCATTTTTGGCGAGTTGTTTTTTAGCATTTTTGGCATCTTCTCGTATCTTGGGGCCATTTTTTTTAATTTAGCACTTTTTCGCTGTCAAACTGAGACGAAATATATTTTCGTCTATCAACACTGATTGTTTATTCCCAAAACACATTATACTCTGAGTGGGTGTTACCCTCTTTTTTCTGTAATTAAAACTTTTGTAACGACATATTGTAGGTTATAGAAATCATTTCATAAGTTTGTTAAAATGAGGCCGTTTTAATAAGAAGCGTGTTGAAATGCATCTGAGTGACTTAAAAAACAACAGATCTCAATTCTGAATCAGTAGGAAAATAGTGTAAACAAAAGTAAAGGCTTGAAAACACGGAGACAATTGATCGAATCTTCAGAAGAAGGGCTTATTCAAGGAACGTTACTTGCAATAATTGTCTATAGTATATATAGAAGAGATGTATCATTCTGTGATGTATATCGCTACATTCTGGCATTTCATTAATCTGAATGCATTTGGGGAATTAATTCCTTATTTATATATATATATATATATATGAGGGAGAGAAAGAGAGAGAGCAATGCTCTTACAACTCTGGAATGGAGCTCTCTGGTGGATGGGGAATTGTGCGTAAATAAATGTATCGCTGAAAGTCGGTCCTTCTGACCGTCCAGTTCTGCGTAGGACAAAGGGTAAAATGTCAGCCTCTGGGTTTGAAGCGAAAGTTTCGATTCTAATTCGCGGTACTGGAAGGGATATTGGAAAGTCTATAGCCACACTGAAGAGTTGTATTACAATAAAACGACTGTCTGTGGATGACAAAATTATTTTTTATTCATATATATATATATATATATATATATATATATATATATATATATATATACAAATGCTAGTTATTTGTTGTACCTGAAATGACATATTGACTTTTTTAACACTACTTGTGTCTGAAGACTTTATTCGCATTTTCTATCCTATTAATGTTTTGTTTGTAAATCTACTTAGGTAAATAGAAGCGAAACGTGATGATTTGTACAAAAGCTGTTGTCTTTTTAAGCCTGGGTGATAAAAGCCTAATTTCGGTAATAATCCACTGTCTTTGGCTTTTCTCTCTTTCCTTAAGATCTACAAACTAGAGAAGCAATAATCTTATCAATTTCTGATAAGTCACGGCACACATCGTGGATCCCCAGAAATCATAAGCGAAACAGTAACGGGCAAAAAAATAAGATGATGGGACGAACTATACAGGTTCAGTAAGTAAGCTTTGCGACACCCATGATAGAGAAGCCCGGGAAATTTTAACGAAGGTTTATATCCAACGATGGGAGCTACAAGGCCGATACAGCTACTACTGATGATGATTTCTTCCGTCGTAATCAAAGTTGTAGTTTCATCCCAAATTTTCAGGCTGCCATTCTGCGGTTGTTAGTGAAGAGCACGGTTCAGAAATAGAAAATAAGACTTGAACTTGCGCCCCTTCTTCTTCGGGAAGCTTGTCTTAGTAGAATGATTTTCTGAGAAGTCACAGTAAAAAAGCAACTGAAACAGGTCTGGTTAGTCACCCGATAGAAACACTTACCTGACCTATGTCTTTTGGTGGTGACCAATTAAAGAAAACGAGGAAAGGGGTTATCAATGGTTAATTTACTTCGCTCGCCTTTTGTCGGGCAGTGATAAAAAAAAAATCTGAATTTTCAAAAAACAAAACAAATATAAATACTGCTGGACATTTTGGCGTGAACTTCCAGTGCAAATTGAACCCCCACTGAAACCTATTTTTGGATAAATTAAATAACAAAAAAAAACGTTTTTCTAGACATAATAATGGGTAAATGTTGATTTTAGCCTTCTAGTTCCATTGGTGCTACCTGTGCGCGAGATGCACGCATAGCCAGCCAGCTAGCCGGACCAACTTGAAAACGGAAGAAACCTATTTTGCCAGTTTTTGTGACAGTTTTTGTTGGCGATTTCTTATTAAGATGAAAATGATAGCCATAAAAAATCAGTAATGATAGGCAGTGCAAGATATTATTATAACTAAAACTACTGCATGTAAGCAAACATTAAAGATTGCAGCAGATCGGGCGTTAGAAGAAATAAAAATGGTTAGATTAGCCTAATTAGTAAAGCAGCTGTCACGGTTTCCCAAGATAATAAAAAATGGGATGCGATATCGATTTTCGCTGGAAGCTCGTTCAATATTTCCGATACGAATTGCCTAATTACCAACAAATGACTATAAATTGTACGTCAGAATTAGATGATACTAATAGACTCTACTTAAAGCATGTTGAATCTTGGTATTTCTGAAACCTGAATTTAATTATTTTGCATTTCATGTACAGTATTTGCACTGTAGACTGTGTTATACAATTAAGATACGCCTGGGGAAAAAACAGAATTGTTTTGACCTCTCTTTTGGACCAAAGACCCTATTTAGGCCTTCCCCTGAAAAAACAACAACAACGTGTGGTGGGTTTTCAGCTAGTAGTATTAGTAATGAAATGGTCTTCAGAAAAGCGTGGCAATTACTCAATACGTATTTTTCATTGAATTCAAGTAGTATCAAACCATTTGCTATAGCTTGAGCAGCTCAGACTCTGTGTTTGTTTGCTTTCTCTGTAAACAATGTAGCCTTCCACTTGAAATTACGGACGACCTCTCCTATTTGTTTAGATGTTCCTCTGTCCATAACTTCAAGTGGAAGGCTACATTGTTTACGGAAAAAATCTCTTCAGCTTATTTTGAGCCACGTATGTATGACTGACGGAAAGTTCCGCTATAAAACAGCAATGACTGAAATTTCAGTCATCTGCAGTCAAGGGATTCAAATCTTAATTTTACCCACATATGCGGAAAAAAAACAATTGTTTTACTAGAAACAAACTTATTTCCATCTTCTTTTCTGAGGCCATAAATTGGGATTTTAAAATCATTGCCAGGTAGAGAATGTCAACTCTAACGGGTCAACAGGTGTCCAAAAGTGCATATGCCTTTTTGACACCGAGACTCAGGTCCTTTTTAGGACTTCCAAATCTCAATTTCTAGCATGAATTTAGCGAAACTTTACCATTCACCAGCATGTAGACATATACAGATAAATTTACGAAGGTTTGGGGCCTGGTAGGTCAATTAGGGAATAAGTACAGGAGTTTTAACTTCACCATGAAACTAATTTCAGCATATTCAAGCACACAGATCTATAGACGGAGAGCAAGAGAGGTATACCATCTACCTCTCCTCTGGTATCTTCTACCAAATAGTTTTTCTCCTGATAGGGACCTGTCTGTAGTTTATAGTTTGGATATTTACTCAAACATATATCTGGATGAACTATGCTTTTCTAAAGTGTAGTGTTGTCTTAAAAGTTGAGGAATTGAAAATACTTTGATATTGAAATACGTTTTTTTTTAAATTTTCCTTGTAAAATTGAACCACAACCTGGAGTAAAAGAGGAGATTTTGGGGGCTTGAGCCCTTTTAAGCCTCTCCATCCAACATTTATTACATTAGTCCCCAACCTTGGGCCACAGCCCATTGAATGTCCACAAAGTTTTTAATGAGGTTCATTGGACAGATCTTTCAAAAGACAATGGTTCATGAATTTGTTGAGTAGGTGGACCATTCAATTTTTTATCCTGATAGGTACATGTCTGCAGTTTATGGTTTGTATGTTTACTCGAAAATATTTTAGGATGAATTATGATTCTAAGGGGTAGTATTGTCTCAAAAATTGAGGTATTGAATGTAGTGATTATTCGGAATTTTTCTTTTTTTTCGACACAAAATTGTACGACCGATCTGGGGTAAAGGAAGAGATTTGTTGCCGGTCCTGAACACTGGTGCCGGTGTTTGCTATCGTTTACACCTTTTGTAAACTCGTTTTCACACCTGAAATAACAATTGTAGATATACGGTGATGATTGAGTGCTCATTTTTCGCTTGGTGAAACACGTGTGTATTTTGTGTCTCATGAAGCGAATCCAGGATCTTCAAATAGTGAATGTGTGTCATAGAAGCAGGTAGAAAAAAATCACATTTTTCAAATATGTATCTTATGTACTCATATATACATATAATTCTATAATGTATATCGCTACATTCTGGCCGATTGTTTAGTTAATGTTGTCAACTTTTCAAGCGATTGAATTTTTTAACCTTTGAGAAAAAAAATAGCGTTCTTTTCTGTCACAGTTCTATCACGTCATGTAACTTGTTCGTTTTCCACAGTCCTGTTCAATTTTCACGATGTGCACGCTTTACTGTTAACAAATAAGCAAAAAGACACTCAGACACTCATATATATATATAAGTAAAGAGTGTGGAAATTTCCCAATGCACTCAGCAGCTTATTGAGTACACTCTAAGCTGTTTGAATAAGGTGGAGGTATCCCTGTGGTGGACCTGCTTCCGGCAAAGCAGGTAGTCATTTAAAATCTTGTTGAAATAAAGACTTGAAAGGATCACTAAACTTTCTGAGCAACAGAATCCAGGATTTCGTCCCTGGTCTCCATAATCCATTGAGAGTCATCTCTTAAGGAAAGGGTTTTCAATCTATGGGATCTCTACGCGCTGATCGACAATGAATTAAAGGCGATTATCTTAAAGACTCTCCTGAGCATTAGAAACTGTCCGCTAGAACTGTCACCCAAACTCTTTATGTAGGTTTCTTTAGTTTTCTAGTTGGTCCAGCTGGTCCTGTATGAATGTATATGTGTTCATCATCCATACAGGCTGCACAAATGGAGCTAGAGGGCAGAAGTTTTTGACTTCATTCCTTACTTATCTCTAAAAAAACGTTTTTTGTTTGTTGAGGGATTCAGTCTACAGTGAAAGTTTATTCTAAATTGGTCTCAAGTTTGTACGCACTTGTTATTGAAAATTCAGACTTTTCATTGATCTAACATAAGGCGAGAAAAGCAACATATTTATTGATCACCCTTTATTCCAATTTTTTGAACGATTATCCCCAACACTCCACACTGCCAACCGATGCTTGTCACGTGACGGCTTCTACTGAGTGACAACCAGACTTGATCTTTCAACTAGTCAGTCCTAGTGAAAAAATCAAAGATTCATTTGAATTTCTATGAAATGCTTCTTTTTTTTTTGTCTTTTAGAAACGCAACTGTTTTTGGATTACTGCGAGTCCATCGTTTTTACACGGTGGGTAGAAGATATTTTCATCAGCAAAATTGTTACCTTTAACTGGAAAAATTTATTGTTACGGACCGAGAAACCACACTGCTAATTATAATGAAAGATGATTTCAAAAAGAATTTGCAGGCAAGACTGGTATCATAGGAGCAATCTCTCTCTCGATTTTGTTTATTTTCTCTGTTCCCCCAATGCTATAAATACTGGTGTTTATGCACAAGAGGAGGTGCTTAATTAGTCATATCTATATCATTCTCTGACTCTTGTCAAATCAATTACACTCTGACCCCCCTCTTTCTCTTTTCCTCCCACTCCTCTCTCCCTTTCTTCCTCTTTCTCCCCCTTTCTCTCCCAGTACATGTTGGAGACTAGAGTTAACCTTGTTTCTCTACCGTAACAACATTACCCATCAAATATAGGGGAGGCAACTCTTCACTGATAGCATTTCCAATATTGAAATATTGGAAAGGCAATTAGTGAAGAGTTATCTCCCCTAAATATTCCTGTTCAACAAACAAAAATCATCTTCAGTCGTAATAAAAGTGGGAGCAGTCCAGCTTGTATTCATATGATCCCATAAAATCATCATTTGGTCATCAATGTATTTTCCTGGGCTTTTCATGAACCTATAACAGATAACTTGTGTATTACATCCGAGGAGAGCGATTCTGGTTTGGATTCGTTTAATTCCTCAAGGAATTTTTCAATATCTCCAGCTGGATGCATGTAAAATTTGGCACCCCACGGGAGGGAGGTGACTGGTGTTACAACGCAGCAAAATCCAGAAAAGAAAGCATTTTTGTTCCGATGCGTAATTCAAACGAGCCAGATGCTCACTGTGTCGTCGCACAGAAATAGTTTATCCATTTCCAGCAATTCGTAATAAAGCATTCACTTAAAATCCTACCAAACTCAGACGACACTCTTTCCCGAAGACCTCGTATCAAATCCATTTCCCATCCCACTGATTATCTTTCCCTGGCTGGTTGGTGTAATTTTCCAAAACTTCATGTGGTACCCATTGTCAGAACGTTTTTTGTTTTATTTTTATTTTTGAAAACAACACACCACAGTTGACTGATTGTACCAGCAATAAGAATCTAAATAAACGTTAGACATTTCTTAGATTTCTCTAGCATTTTACAAATGATTGTGCTAGGAACCTGTTCGTCAACGCAATATTTGCTTATCTTGATCCATGTTTGGCAATAACATAGAAATCGCCAAGTTATCCCCTTTGATGACTGAAAATGGGTAGATTTTTCATTTCAAGCAAAGTCTGAATTTTTTTTTAAAATAGCAGGATAAATATAGAGTAGAACATTTTGAGTTGTTTGTTTTTTTAGCTATCCCTACCAGACCAAAACTTCCATAAGTAGTGGGAATTGATACATCAAGTTCATCTCTTTAATCCACCCCTGCACCCAAGGTCAAGGGTCAGTATTTTATGTACGCTTCAAATAACGTGGTTAGTGTCGCTATATAATACCGTGCCTCACATCTAAGATACCGTTCGCAAAATTCTGACCCTAACCCCTTATCCTTTGTATGAATTTCCGAGCGTACAGTTTTAGCTTGAGATGAAAGAAATAAATGTATCATTGCAAATCCTTAATCTTCCGAGGTCTACAATTACAAAAGGTGTTGCCATTTGTTTCAATAAAGGTCATTAAATTCTTGATATGTTCAGATCATTCGTGAATTGTTCTCACGAATGGTACTCATATTTTCTATCAGTTCATGTACCATACGTGGTCACGTATATATACATTGGTATAATTGTAAAAGTATTGATATCTATGTGGACAACTTTACATGTATGCATACATACATTTACACTTGGTTAATGTATTTATATAAATACTGATATATACATTTATATAGAGAGACATACGCACATTATACATCTCTCTCTCTCTCTCTCGTTCTCTCTCTATATATATATATGTGTGTGTGTGTGTGTGTGTGTGTGCGTACATGTAAATTCTATTTACAGAAGGAATACCTCTCGTAATGAACTAGTTGAGAAAAAGTTCATCCAAGCACACCGATCTGATCTGATATGCAAGTAGAAATGCAGCGCCATTGATGCCACGATGTCGCATGTGAAGTGGTTATGTCTTCAAGAAATCAATTCACTTGATTGGACTGTATTTTTTTTCAATGCTTCAATACACGATCTAAATCATATTTATGCCTTATAGTAAAATGTAGTACCTTATAGATACGAATGACGACACGATTTGTGTGTTTTTGCTTGTTTTTGTTTTGTTTTGTTTTTTCATTTTAAAGATAAGATATTCTGAGCCTTTTCATTAGTTCCCATCAAAAGCTAACGTCAATCATTTTCCGTACTTTAGAATTATGGACGTCTGCTTTTGATTGAAAACTAACAAAAAAGACCTCCAGGTGCATGACATCACATATTCGTTACATCATGGCGTGAATCGATTAGTGACTGTTTCAGAGCCGTCGGAACATATAGAGTATTTTCGATCTAGCAAAAATCAAAATATTTTCCCATCTTCCAGCAGGCTGCAATCAATATCTAATTTGAAATTTATTCGACATCTTATCCATCCAGATAGTGTGATGGTTAGCACAAAGTCTCGCACAAAGACGGGTCCAGATTTGATTGAAGTGATTGAAGAGATTTAACTAAAGAGTATAGTAAACTCTTTATTAGGATAAATCGTCCTTGTGGACTCAGCAGCTAACTGAGTACCCCCCAAACTATGCGATTAGGGAAGAATAATGGAAACTCTTGACCACTACAATATTCATAAACGATTGAACGAGAGCTGATCATCTCGGAGATCTTTTACTTGCAGAGAGTGCTCACCTCTCCGTGTGAATTAGAGATGTGTCGCCCAGCTAATGGCTCCATCGGCTTGCTATCGTTGGGACAGTCTTGGGTCACTGAAAGTTGATTCCCTGTGTTAAGGAGAGGTACATGATAAAGTGTCGACATCTTTTTCAAGTTCTGAAATGAAGTGTTTTCATTATTCCATTTCATTCAGACTGTTGACTTCGTCTTTATGGTTAACACTTTGGAAAACAATAGGAATGTGGAATAATCTCGAACTGAAGGCTTGTTGAAAAGCTAATTCATGAAACAACCCGCGAGTCTAACTGTTTTGCATGCTTTTGCAACTGATGAAGGCAATAATCTGAATTATATACGGAATATTACCATCGATTCATTCGGGGTCGGGTTATAGCTGCATGAGGACCCTGGCTATAATTCAAATGGGTGGGGGGCTCTTATCAAAATGATTGCTATGGTAAGTAAACAATGATATAATGTATATATATTATAATAGTGTCATCCACCGACACCTGTTTCGTTGGATTACAACTCTTCAGTGTGGCTAGAGACTATCCAATATCCCATCCAGTACCACAAGGTAGGATCGAAACCTCGCTTCAGACCCAGAAGCTGGTATTTAACCCTGCTCTACGCAGAACTATTTCATCCACATATTTTTTTTGTAAAAAATTATAGATTATAGCCATGAGCCAAAAATAAATTGTAAATAGCAATCAGACAACAATCCAACATTTTTCATCTCTACAATAAATAATCTTACAAAATTGGGAACCGCCTTAATTAGATTCTGTCGTTGTTTTAGTATATTATGAATGCGCTCCAACCAGACAACGTTGGAACAGTTCTGATTGTTAAACTAACATTAGTTCAAAATGTCGCTCTCTGTACCAAGAATACAAACTTATAAGTACCAATATAACTTAGGTTTGTTTGGCACTGGGCTCTAAGCGTGGAGGCGCCCATCTGTCTGTCCCTCTCACTCTCTCTCTCTCTCTCTCTCTCTCTCTCAATCTCCCTCTCTCTCCCTTTAAATATCTGTCTCACTCTTTCCCCCCTCTCTCTCTCTCACCCAAACACACACATGCATACACATACATATATATATATATATATATATATAGAGAGAGAGAGAGAGAGAGACAGACAGACAGACAGACAGACAGACAGACAGATAGATAGATAGATCGATAGACAGGCTGAGAGAGACAGACAGACAGACAGAGACAGAGAGACATAAATATCGTTTGACACGAAAAACGGAATCTGTTAACCAACGGAGGAAAGAGGTTGAGCGGACGCTTCAGCATTTTGATAACCTTACTTGCCCAGCCAGTAACCACAAAAATCTGTTACACCTATAGTCAACCTTGACAGGGTCAGTCATATTTTCGAGGAATTGTCAATTTTTTTCCATACCTTATATTCCATTGTTAAAATTAGGGGAAGTCATGAATTACGTTGATAATAGTTTTGAGCAAGAAATTTTATGCATGAATCAATCTATTTTGCAGCTAGCCACATATAATAAAAACTGTGTGTCCCCTATTCTTCCCTTTCATGCAGCCTTGACCCCCTCAACCTCCGAAGAGTCAGTTTAACATCACCATTTTTAGGTCTGGGAAGATTTTTTTTTTAATTCCATATAAATCAATGTTAATTGCTTCTTTGCTGTACGCCATTTCAGCTTACGAATTTTTTTTATGAGAAAGTTCTACTTTCGGAGAGCGAGGAACCTATTCCCGTTATCTTAAGTGTTTATATACGTATATATGTCTAATGATAGGTAGGTAGGTAGGTAGGTTTGCCCGTAAGCTGAGGGTAGGCCAGGGTCGACGCCATTCAAAGACTTTCAATGAGCCATGTTATATTTGTCTCGAGGACTTCATGACGTAATGAGGGACTATTCCCCCCACCTTACTCTCTGACCTCCTGAACCCCCTTCCAACTTATTTTCCAACCTCAGACTCTCCACTCAGTCCCCAAGAGCCCCCATCCCTACTTCTTTCACTCCAGCGGTGGGGCACGCTGGAATCTCTCTCCACAATCTCTGTCTACACCTGTTTTTGTTTTTGTTTTTGTTTTTGTTTTGTTTCATTTTTCCTTTTTTTTTTCTGTACTCCTACCACGACTACGTCACATATTTTGGGTCCCACTTGGGGTTTGTTCTCTCGAGTCCCCGTTGGTTTCCCTACTCTCATCACACAACATTTCTGTTCCTTGACTCGTATGAAGTTCTCGCTCTGATTACAGACCTGTTTCCAGTGGTTATTTGATAGTTTTTCAATAACTGCTCGTAGAAAAAGAAATATTTCTTTCTTTATTCCGTACTTTCTTGTTTATTTTTCTCCTCTTTGTTTTTTTTTCATTTCTCCTTCCGTGCTTGGCTCTCCAAACAGGAGACGGAGCGCTTGTCCCAAATAATATAAAGCAACCTTGAGACACTCAAATAAGAAACAATAAAATCTTTAGCCATATTTCATTCAATCTCGTCTATACTTCATGCAACACAGACACGTAATTTGCGTTTCTTATAATTTCTATGTTTCATGATACATATATAGTGCAACCTAAAAGTTCAACGAATTTGAACAATACCAGAAACTGAATGTGGTAGGTATGGACTTTCGCCTGCCATCCTTTGTGAGCAGTATCTTTTAGTACGCTGGCGAGCAAGACATCATGCAAAACATTGCTGTAATTGAATGTGAGACCCCCTCCCTTATTTTAGCTAGGAATATTAAGTTTAAAAAACTCATTTTTCTAAATTCCACTCACTTTTCCTACTTTTCAAGTTCTGGCCAATGTGGAGCTAGACAACGGAATAAATGTTTGCCTTTAGAGTCATCTTTTGGGAGAACTATAGGGGAATCGAATTCGCCGTCAAATAAGATCACGTTGGAAACTATTACGGAAAGGAATTCACGTGGTCAAATCACCCTGACTTTAAGATAGCACTTCGTGTCTGATATAAAAGTTTAGCTTAATTTGGCTCAACATTACAAGTTTGGAATATTCAATGGGGTCCAAATTTACTGTTCAATAATAATAATCTGATAGATCAGTTTACCAATAGTAATCTCATCGCAAGGCGTTCTAAATATTCATTAGGCTTGCCTTAATCTAGCCCAAGGCCACAATCGTGAGTCACCCATTAAGGATTGAACCCACTATAACAACGGGACTAGTTTGTGACCAATATAGTAGAGCATCATTTGAGAAGATGTACCAATACCGTTGGAAACTGCCAACCGAAAATGTCTTTCTTTAAATTTTTATGGGTTTAGCTAGCTAGCTAGCTGGCTGGCTGGCTGGCTTGTTGGTCGGCTATTTATCTATGTATGTATTGAGCGTACTGGCTGTACCGAAGGAGCATTAATTTCCCACTGAATACGTTTTTAGTGGAGGGGATAAATTTATAATGTAAATTATAGTTTTTGTCCAGAAGCATTCGTGATTGTTTTGTATTTAAAATTTTGTTTTTATTTTTTTGTGATCACTGCCTAACAAAAGGCGATAGAAGTTACTCATCCTTTGTTTACTTTTCATTTTTAACTTTCATAATTGATCACTCCCAACACGGCATGTTGCCAATTGATGTTGGTTACGTGACGGTCTCTACTGGATCACAAACCAGACCTGTCCTATATTTAAGTCCCAACCACAAATGGTTCGTTTTCCTGTCTCTTTTGTGGCTCCTTTCTGTGCTTCTTTTTGAAAACAAAACGATGACAAGCAGGACGTATTCACAGTGGCTCTTGATGATATCACTGAGACACCCTGCACTTGATGGCCTCTGAAGTCCGCAAATAGATCTTAAGCAAAATACTCTCGAAGTAGACATTCATGTCTAATCGTAATATATACGACAGTTTGTAGGGAAGTTTTTTTACGCAGCTTAGGCTCTGTGTCATCTACGTGTCAACAATAGAAAACTATTAAAGCAAATCAGATTGAAAAATGCTGGCGTTATTATCGACGGTGTTGTATATAAATGTATGGACAGAGAGACGGAGAGAGAAGACAATGTGCATTCGTAATTGTGTGTGTGTATGTATCACTTGTCAATGCGTGTAAAGGCAGAGGGCTTGCAGGGATACTCTAATCCCAAGTAGAAGTGCCGATATATACATACACAATTTTGAATGGTATTATGCATATATATATATATATATATATATATATATATATATATAACAACCTTGAAATTCTGAAAATAATACAGAATGAAACATACAAAATTATACCCATTCACACACAATATATATATGTGTGTGTGTGTGTGTGTGTTTGATGTGTGATGGGCTCATTTCATAAAGTGCTCGATACATTTAACATTAAGTCAAGTTAAAGTAGAGCTTTAAATATGATGAAAATATGATTATCATTTCTCTCTGTTTGTGTATCTATTGGTTTATTTCCTCCTCCTTTTCCTCCTCTTCGTACACAGACGACATTATCTGACTCACATTTGGGATTTGATGAAGACATGGTCGTTGGCAGTGCCGGGTATATATATATATATATATATATATATATATATATATATATATATATATATATATATATGAGAGAGAGAGGGGGGTAGAGAGAGAGATAATCATCCATGAAAATAAGGAAAACAACATTTTTTTTCAGTCAGTCAAGATGGGAACAAGCATTTGCCTAATTCAGATCAGTTATTAGAGTATTTTCACTTTTGTCTTTTATATCAGCTGTCAGCTATAATTTCGCAGTGCTCATCAGACATTAAAATATTGCTTTTCCTCTAAGACAAATATTTTTCTTCGCGTCATCTGCCCACCACGACATCTAAACCATGAATATCTGTCTTCAATCCTAAAATCGGCAACTGGGTTACGATCCTGCATTAGGATGGGTACTGATAAGCAATGTAAAACATACTATCAAGTCGTAGAAATTTAATAAAAGAAACTGAACAACCGGAAAGAATAAACACTAAGCAAATATTGATTTATCTTACGTAAATATTTCTTATATGCAGTGGTGTAGCTAAAGAAAGCCAGATTTTTGGGGCCCTGGCAGGATGGGGGCCTAGCTCTTTGAGCGCTCCCTCCAATATTCAGTTATGTACGCTCCATTAATTAATTGATAAAAAACAACCCCCAAATCTGAAATATTATTTAGCAATTCATATATGGACAAATACATCCTTGTTATCGTATTATGTCAGTAAAAATGAAGTCAGCGAACTATTTTCTATGAAATTCTTGGAGACATGGGGGAGTTTCTAAATGGCCCCTACCTCATCAGTTACGATTATGTTCATATGGTGGATATTTTAGTTATTATATCTTTCTTCTCACATAGTATTGCTTTATTTATAGCAATGATATTTCTTATAAAAATTGTGAAGCTTTCAACTAAAACTTGATTTTTTTTTTACTCATTGGAACATTACAGGAGATGAGATTAACTTGATGCAGAAGTTCCCAGCAACATTTTTTGGGAAAATCTTTTGTTTGGGAAATCTTAGAAATATCTTTGAGGGTTACTCAACTTTTGATTGCTTGTGCAATTAGTCAACTGTAGTACGCTATAAAAAAAGGCTTGGGAAACATTGTGAAGCAAGGAAAATTAGTTCATATGAATTCACTGATAGAAACATCTATCGACTTTCAAAAACTTTTTTTTCTATTTTTGCTCAACACAAAGGTTTTGGAAAAGATAGTTGCCTGTGAAGAAATGGAGATTTATTATGAGAATAAAAAAAAAACCCAAAAAGGTAATTGTGACTAGATCCAGAACAGCATGGAAAGAAACTAGTGGGAAAAAGTTCTTCGATACAGGCGCGAGTAACTATATATATATATATGTATATATATATATATATATATATATGGGCGCAATAAGTTGGGGTTAGATAAAACAATTGTACTATACCATTCTCCTTTATTGACTACAAAGACTGCTATTTTGAACCTGAAGGCCTGATTCAGGCGCCCCCCGTAGATCCCTATACTTCGTGGTATCCGATGCGATTCAATGTTAATTCCTCACAACAAATTTATGTAATCACTACCGTATTTTACCACATATAATCTGCATTTTTTCAGCAAAAATCCAGGTGCATATTATCTGCGGAAACATAATTGTTATACACATTTGTATACTTAACTGTATACCAGGGATAATGCAATATTCATTCGAAATTGAAGCTCAATCTAGGGGTGTAGATCATTTATGACAGCAGATTATACATGGAGAAATACGGTACTACGCAATGCTACAGTAATGACAAATGACACATTAGAATTGAATATATATCTTTTTTTGCGCCAAAACGCCTACAAGGGACATTTCTGCATGACAGCTTCTCTTATAAATGCGATACTGCAAACGAGGAATTACTTCTTCATATTACGCCATTTAAGCGTAAAGGTGAAACATGTATTGATGTAGGTCTTCCGTAAGTGCGAAGTAGCCCAAAGCGAACAGTTGACTCTGCAACAGTTTTTGAAACTTGGGAATTCATTATCATAGTTGAATTTTTGCTACCACCAACCTTCATCATAATTGTTGCTTTTTTGGTACAATGTAAGGAAGGACGAATGATACTTTCATTAGTGTCATCATCTGATGAGTATTTGTCGGAAGAAGCTTTCAAGGATTTATAAAAAAATCTGAAACAAATGTAAAACTTTTTCTTCTCTTCTTTGTTTCACAGTGCATCCTCTAATTATGAAGATTTTAAAATGTCGTACTGCAAAAAGACTTTCCATTAATTCTATGATCTCTATTCATTTGTTCGCTGTTTGTAACATCGAATGCGCAGGTGTGCGAAACTTGACAATTTACAATCAGGACCATCTTTCGAATATTGAACCCAACATACCTTTACTGGAAACTTTGGTTCTCCCCCCACTTTTCCATACTCACTCGTGATATGCTAGAATTTTAACTCACTGACGCATATTCTGGAATACATGGACAATATTTCCAAGCCAACCAACCAGTTCCGATGTACTCTCGTTGAATCTTTGCACATCTAAAGCAATTGCTTTTTGGAAAACCATTCTCGAAATCCCTGCAGTTAACTAAATCAGGATTTCCCCTCCGTATCTTGCAAACAGATTTCTTATTGCCAAATGTATCAGCTTAAATAAATGCATGTTCTTGATTTTTTTTAAAATCCGTTTTCATCATTTCCTGTCTATGTATTGAAATCTAGACGATACGTCCGGGGATTGCAACCCGACACACTATATGAATATATTATTGTGTTATAATAACTAGAGTTTGTTAAACCTAAACATTTGATGGGTCATTTCGTTGTAAATGTATACGGTTTCTACATAAGCTTTCATTCAAAACAACAAATAGCAGCTTTTTGGTTTAAATGGACTGCAATTTGAAACATTTTATACATTCTGCACGCTCTTCTGTTCTGAAATTCCCCTAAGAAAATCTTTGTTATTTCAGGTGCTTATTCTGCAATGAAATATTTTCCATAAATTGACAATGAAATTCAGCTTTGGATTATATTGAAATTGAGATTTTCTAAAGAATTTCGCTTTACGATGATGAAAGGGAAAACATTTGTACTTTAGTTTCGCGTATTCTTTCAAATCTAATCAGCATGAATAACGAAATGTATAAATGTTATTTGGCTATCTGCATTTCTCTCTGTTTGAGTATCTATTGGTTTATTTCCTCCCTCAGTTCCTCCCCTTCGTACACGGACGACATTATCTGACTCACATTTGGGATTTAATGAAGACATGGTCGTTGGCAGTGCCAGGTATATAGATATATTTAGAGAGAGAGAGGGGGGGGGAGTGTGGCTGTAGACTATCCAACATCCAGTACCACGAGGTAGGATCGAAACCTTCGCTTCAGACGTAGATGCAGACATTTTTCCTTGCCCTACGCTGAACTGGACGGTCAGTAGGGCTGCACTCAGTAATGTATATTTACTTACGCATTATTCCCCGTTCACCAAGGTGCTCTGTTCTAGAATTGGAAGAGCATTGCATATAGCAGCAATAGATGGGTGCCCAACTTAACAGTGCTCAACCCTAAACGAGGGAACGTTAATCAATATATATATATATATATATATATATATATATATATATATATATATATATATATATACATGTATATATATATATATATTGAGTGAGCTGCAACTCGGGGCCTCATGATCAAAGGTGAAACTTTTACCAATAATTTTATCTCATTTGTAACGATAAAAATCAGTGGCGTATATTACTTTTTACGGTGTTCGTTACAAGGAAAATTGATTTATTGAAAAAATGATTTAAATGAAGCAAAAACAAAATTTATTTTTGAAAAAAACAAAAAAAACTGTGAGTGATATTTAACAATAAGCACCAGAAAGAGTGTTTTTTTTTGTATAGAGATAATAAAAGCGCAATGCCTCATAACCCAAGAGAAGCGCAGGAACTGCAGATTTCGAGAGATACATCATTTTTTAATAGTTCTTTTGTAATATATGTATCCATATGTAGGTCCATATATCTGTGCATATACACTTATACATAAATACACACACATATATATGAACGTAAAATGATAATACTGGAAGACTGATTAAGAAATAAGATTCTTTATCTCAATGTTTTGCTCATTTTCAGCTCTTGTCAACAAAATGAGCCGAACGTTGAAATAAAGAATTATTTGTCTTGAACAGTCAGCCTATATCGTCATTTCGCTCTCATATTGTCAGATTGAACTTTGCTGCACCCCATATATTCCCCTCTCTCTCTCTTACACACACACATATATAGATACATTGTGTGCATGCGTAAGTGTGTTTGTGCTTAAGCGTTCACAAAAGACCCCGTCTTTTACCAAATTTTGCTCGAGCGAATACGAAGCAGCCACAAAGGGTTGCCAGTTGTCATTCAAATCTAAAATTTGGCAAATTTGGTACTGATGATAGATTTCAAGTTATTTGATTATTCTGATACTGAATATACTTAATTTGGTTCAAAAGCCATATGAATTTGGTCTGCTGATGGATTCCTAGTAATTCGATTATTTTGGTACTGAACATACTTTATTTGGTTTCAAGTCCATACAAATCTGGTCTTGTACAGCAAAAGACATCTGGCAACCCTAGTTGCCAGCTGTTGTCAAAACATTGGAGCTGCTCAGCTAACTGCCAACGTTCACAACCAACAATGCCAAACAGTAACACCCATTGTAGGCTCAGATGCCTGGCCTGCTGGTCAAAATTCAGGCCATGAATCTAATCGGACCGGTAAAACCTAATGCATCATCTCTGAGACTGCTCGGTCGCCACGGAAAGCACATACCATATTTACACATTTATTCTTTTCTCAATTGCTGCCACGTGTGTTATTCGAGCCAGAAATCGAGCTCGAGTCTTCTACGCCCTTTCTTCAAAACAGCATGTCCTATTTTTTGACAAAGACGGAATTTTTGCGGTCTCTCGGCCGAATCTGTTGACGGAGCCACATGCCGCTAAAGGCGTACGCTTCCCACACTGACTGTACGTCACCTCCCACACCCACATATCGTTAGTCCTGCTCCTTGGAATGGTACGACGAAAAATATGTTTATCAAACATCTTGTGTTTTCAATAGAAATATTACATTGCATTTATATTCGAGGTTTTTCAATTTATACATATATAATATAACAAGCGCCCACGCAGATGCGAATTTAGATATGCGTGTGCGTCAATGGGAATGCCCATTTTAACCATTTATGCGAAGTTCTATCCAATGACAATCATCTGAGAATCATTTGTGCTATGAATGAAGAGTTAAATGAGACATAATGTTCAAAAAGGAAAATCTCTTCATTGTACACATAAGAATATTTTCTCCTCAGATACTCTCAGTCTTCTACCGTCTTTGTTTATATTGTTTCTTTTCTGAGGAATACTACTTTATACTTTTCTCAAACTCCAGCCGAAGTTGGAATTGACTTTGTTCCACCACGCCCCATTACGAAAGGAATTAGAACAACCCTCACCAAATTTAGGGAAGAGAACTCTTCACTGCTTTTTTTCTAACCTTTCACGTTAAATAAAAAGCTGTATAAAATTAGCGTTCCCCTACCTTGATCTGACATCTCAGCCAGGTGGTTAGTAGGCGACTTTCTTACCAGCCGAGCCAAATTGAAAAGTATGTATTTATGAATTGATTTATCATATATACAATACAATAGTTGCAGTGATCATCTCCTCTTAGAAGTCAGAATGGAGTATGACTATAGCCCCACAAATTTCCTGCCCAACCAGTTAAGTGGACCATAGATTCTTCTCTCTCTCTCGTGTGTGCGTAGGGATGTGCTCTTAGTAATATTTTCGGGGGAACAACCTTGGAAATTTGCATGAGTACACCATCATCTAAAGATGTTTCATTTTTTTTTCAAATGTTTTTGGGAGTCTCTATAGTCATTTTAGACCAAAAATGCCCAAATATTATGCTGGTATTTTTTAATGATTTTAGACAAAATTTATTTTAGACAAATCTAATACATCAAACCAGTTTTTATGAACCGTCGAAAATGAAGGAATATTGAAGTAGTTTTGCAGTTTCTTTGTACTTGAGAAATATCAAAAAACATTATGGTGCTCTGCATTTTCTTGTTTATCTTCAATATTCCTTGAATATTTAACTAAAAGTAAAATATAATGAACAATGTGATTACTTTAAGCTTTAACTATGGACTCTTTCACTTGTAAGTTTCTTGCTGGTAAAATCATCACCCATTCATCATTTTAAACAATGGACCCCTCCATTGTAACGGGTTCATTTTGTTAACACGAAATATATATCGAATACAGTTAGCCCCCGTTCTTTGAAAGTTCGTTTTACGACACTTTTTCGCTTTTTCGAAAAAAAAAAATAAGAAAAGCGAAATGCGAAAATAGTATTCAGCTTTTGTTTTACAACCAGCCTTTATAGAAGCAGGGCACGCTCTCTCCTACATCACAGTCTCCTGTACATCCCATAGCTACAACCTCCGATTCGACAACTCGACCTGAAATACCATCCTCACTATTTTAAGGGTCTGGCGACGGTCAAAAATATTCCCCTATATAAATTAATGGCAATTGCATCTTTGTTTTATGCCAGTTCAGCCTACGAAAGGCTTTCGTCGGAATGTTCTACTTTCGGATAGCCGTGAAGCCTGTCTCTCCGTGAATTTGTTTTCAAGGGGATTAACTAGTTGTATAAAAACATAAGACAGAAAGAACCATGCATATATTTATTTGATCAAAGCATGGTCAGCTTACATCCATTAAAAACTAATCAATCAATTACATTTTATATACCAGGAAAGCAATTTGTTGGCCGTGTATAAACTTAAATATGATTGGCCAGAGACACAACCAGTGCAATAATTTGGTATCCATTTGCAGTGTCCCATATTATTGCTCTGCTAAACTGTACTTTTCGAACCCAATTAAACCCCAGCACAAACTAAACATTCAGACTGACGTTTTGATATCCTAATAATGTACTCCATCTGGTAGACAAGCCATGAGTTGTGTAGGTCATACGACTCGCTTAACACTGCCATTTATATTTGTTTCCTTCATTCAAACCTGCATTTTGCTTTCTCTACACGTTCCCCACGACAGGTTATAGAGAGCTGTGTGAAGCTTTGAGATGAAGCATTGTCATTATTCAGTGAACATTCAGACAAATAGTCCCGTTTTTTTTTTTTTCAATATTTTAGATATGCCCACACATCTCTATGAGACGCTATTCGGTCAATCTTACGTTAAATACAAAAAAAAAAAAAAACCCAGGAAGGAAGGAAAAAAATGGCCATTTACGATATCTATTGAAAATAAGACTTGCAGAATATTTCCATATCGCAATATTTTACAAATATTAGAATCACTTTAATCAGAGAAAGACTATTCGCTCTTCCCCTCCTCCAGCTACTTCTACTACGGATGGTGGACGTATCGTTGAACTTGTGGTTCTTGTTTCCTTTCCTGTTTTGATCTGTACATTTTGATGAACTCTTTAACCTTCCTTGTGTTCCCTGAAGTTTTAAGACAAAGCATTGTCATAATCTCGTGCATATTGTTTGTCTTTATTGCTTCCAACGGACTATTCCAGTCGTTATGCTCTCCAGACTTCTTCAGGAGTAGTTTGTACCGGCTGATCTACAAATGCAACAGCTTTCTTTTTCTCTTTCAAAATCATCTTGCTAAAGATTCGAAAGTTAGCTTAACGCCACTTCTTTGCTTTTTCAAAAATATCGTTTGTTTTTGCAGTGAGATAGAGACAGTGTGCACCCCGTTTCTCGCATATGGTTCTGTCTTTTATTATATGTTGGTGTTATTTTGATTTCATGTATTCTTTAGTATGATTTGGTTGGTTATCATCCAGTCTGAGAACTCTTAATGATTTCTCCTTTATAAATTAATGGTAATTGCTATTTCGCCACACGCTATTTCGTTATAAAAAAAAACTCTTCGTGAACGCTTTACTCTCAGATAGCAGAGGAAACAAGTACAATGAAATGGCCATCACGATCATGGGAAGGATGAGTCAATTTGACCAATAAGTTTGAACGATAACCAAAGATCCCCGGATGTAACATACATAGGAAGTAGGTGGTAGAAGATACCGGTCGAAAAGTTGTTAAAAACAACTAAGATGGGGATAATAATCCGTACAGTTTATTGAACCAACATATCAAACGTATATATCATCGTTCAAGCAATCTTTCAGTTGATTTGCTATCATATGCAGTGGCGTAGCAAGGATTCTTAGCCCCTAGGGGTAGGTGAGCTATATCCTAGGGAATGGTATGAATATTGATTAACAAGCATTTTAGACCTGAGGAAATTCAGAATTTCTCCACAGTTGCACCTGGGGGCAATTGTACCCTATTGCCCCACTCTTGATCCACCTTTGATGATATACCATTTCGTCAAAAAAGCCAGGGTTGGATCTGGGATCATCACATGAGAAAAAGTCTACTAACCAAGCATTTTTCATTTCGTATTATACGATCTTAATTGTATATTGCACGTATCATTAAAGGCATCTGAGTATGAATTAATAAGACTTTCGGTGATGACTTCAAAATTCAAGGAATGGAAAAATTTAACCAGATCTCAGAAGTTAATGGTATTTTTCCATCTTCCAAGTGAATAAATAAGTGTATCGCATATTGTATGCATTGCGATTTCTCAACCATCATGGGACTAATTCCAGAGAGAGAGAGAGTATCCCAAATTGTTGGTTTTAAGCACAGGTCGAGATACTTTTGAGGGTATTACCCAGAATCTATTTGTGTTGAATGATATCACTCACCCGGACTTCAAAATAAACAAAAACAAGCTAATTGATCTCGAGATAAAGGAGAAACGTTTTATCAAGGTCAAGAATTGATAAGACTTGAAAAGCCACATATTCTATAATAAGAATAGCACACATGTAAAACTAATGAAAAGGATTAAAGAACTGAAGCATTTCATTGAAAATATCTCCAACTCAGGCTTTGGGGAAATGGTATGTTTCATTTTTGATAAACAACATCGATATCATGGCTTCAAGCAGTTTTCACAACTTAGCTGTAAAATGAGAAATCACAGATTGAGATATTTTTTTGCCCAAATTAAGATATTATGTTCAGAAATAATGAAGACACCACAGAGAATTATGACGCCAAAATATATAAATGATTTAACCACATGGCGACAGTCACGTTCGATGCACACATCATAAGTGAAATGTACGTATAGAAATTATGTTTGTAATCCCGTGTGTCTCAAAGTAAACTTTATCCGTACATTTTTAAGCTTTGATTTCCCCAAACCAAATTTTCATTTTTACTCCATTTGGAGTAATATGCTGCTATTCATGAAACTCGAGTTTGGAGAAATATGTAGTGTGTATATCGTAATGATGTCTTTTAGTTGATATAAATGACGAACAAGAAAAACCCAAAGTGGTAGGTGTGAAAGCAAATAGTTATACAATTATACAAGTGCATATATATATATATATATATATATATATATATATATATATATATATATATATATATATATATATATATATATATAATGTGTACTTTAGAGAGTGAGACAGACTCGGGAGTGAAGTGTTTGGTGGTAAGGTTTATTAATCCTTATATGTCAATAGTCCATTTAGGGATTCTTCCCATCATCAGTGGTGTGTGCTGTGTGAGTGTGTATTAAAATGTACCATGTGGAACCTGAGTCCACTGCCAGGAGCTATGCATATATATATATATATATATATATATATATATATATATATATATATATATATATATATATATTTATATATATATATATATGTGTGTGTGTGTGTGTGTGTGTGGCAGACAAGAAGCATCTTTTCAAATTTTTATTAATTTTTTTCTTGTGTTCGTACAAGTGAACGAATCTTTGGTTTCACTGTATGTAGATAGTTTCTAAAAGATGGAGCGCTTTCGGCAGCATTTGCAATTTTCAATATCAGGGGGGAGTTGTAGTGTTCTTTTGGGAAACATCTATAAACATTGGAACCAAAGATCCATTCACTTATGCGAAAAAAAGAAAAGAATTGTACAAAAATATATATTATAAGTTGCTCCCTGTCTTAATAAGCTAATCTAGCAGACCACCACTGCTGTAGTGTGTTCGATCCTTGATAAGTGCCCTAAACTTGTGGCCCTGTGTCAAACTAAGCTGGGTTTAGTTGATGTTTCCTTTTCAAGGTAAGAATGCAATTATTAATCCATTTTCGGAGATCAATCACGAGGAGGTGTACGATTTATATTTTAGAAACTCACATGCAATTTGCTTTCATTTCATCTGTACGTTTATATCCTTGTGAGTTTCGGTGCTCCTGGCCATACCATTTTGTTTACAGACTTGAAAATTAGCATCAGTACTCCACCTGAAAATGGCTTTTAAAAATGTTTGACCTTTTTGGGACTCAATTATGACGGTTTTGTTAATAATATCTAGATTCTCCAGGATCTAAATATTACTAGATGTTTTTTTTTTACTCAATTTTAGGTCATTTTCAGTGGAAAACGCCATTTATGTCATGAAAAGGATTTATTCTTCGATTGAATTTTTTTTACTAGACTTCAAATTCCAACGCTACCGTAGTTCATTTATTGACTGTGATGGCGACTGCCATGATACCAATATGGCGGCCCCTAAGAGAGGAAATTGTTATGTGACGAGTCCTCCATGAAGTAGCGTGTGCAAAATGCACTGCTAATCGGCGAAAGAGCAGAAGCTGAGACGGTCACAGACCAACCATGTTGCTGTATGCAGCACTTGGTACCTCCAGATGGTCACCTATCTGGCACTTCTGCTGATTGTAGTTATGCTGTTGCTTGAATTGTTTCGGTTCTTCTTTGGATTTCCACTTTTCCCAACCTGTTTGCAAGGTCTTTTGGGACTGTTCCCATACCTCAAATAATGATGTCTACACCCCTGTTATGTATCCCAATCTCTTTAGTTCTCTGGCAAATTCCCAATATTTTCCCAGCTTTTCACTGTTCCAATTTCAGGAGGGACTAATTTTGATATGAATTGTCTTCTTGGCAAGCTGAACCAAACGCTAAATACTGTTAATCCTTTTGGGGATGGCACATTCATTTAATTGTAAGAATTGTAATAACCATGAATTTAAAATCTACCAGAGTTCACATTTACTCACAAATATATTTAGGTTATTTTTGTTGTAAAAATTGTACAACTAATAATACCTTGATTGATGCAGTTAATACGTTCCAAAGTTTTCGGTACTGTTCAAAACTTCATTGTTTAAGATCTCAACATGATTTAATTAATGTGTTTTTTCTTTCAATTTATACTTAGTTACATCGATTCGTGCTGCAATACCTTAACCTTACTACACCGAAACCCACACGAATAAAAATCACACTATTCGAGGTATTCCCGTACTTGTAATGGACTTCGTAAGAGTTGTAGATTTTACATACATTATACAATCAGTGTTGTACCAAATTTGTTTGTTTGATACCATCTAACTGAGTTCGGAGACACACTGGATGGATAACACAATTTGTTGTCTAATTAAAAGATGTCTTTTTCTTGGTTGCCTTTCATATATGTCTGGTTACTGCCATACCACCAATTTGGGAATCAGTTGGATGCGTTTCAAGAATTAACCATAACCTTTCACATCATCTGATGCATAGAATTAAATGCAGAAATACAGAAAGGTCTTGTAAGTGTTTTGTTTCGATGTATTTATGGAATACTTTGTTTCATAAAACATCTTGTGGATTCATCTCAAAAGGTACACTGACCAAACTACTGAAAATTGCGAGAGTATTGAGGATAGTAGTGTTCTTAGTAGAAACTATCAATTGATGTAATGCGAAGATACCAACAGCGATAGTATCAATTGTACCTTGCTTAAATGAATCATCATAAATCGTACGTGGTCAAAGAAGAAACAAAATTTGGGTATTGTTGGTCGAAAATGACCATAGAGACTCCAAAAAGCACTTTGTTAAGAATAAAAAATTTTTAAAAAAACGAAGGAAAATAGTTTTAAGATGGTGCATAATGGTATACTCATGCAAATTTGCATGGTTGTAGCACAAAAAATGTGATCGAGGGCTCCTGGGTACTGAAACACACAGACTCACGGACACCCAGACTCGCAGACGAGCAAAAAGAGAATAATATGTAACCCACTTGGCTGTTTGGTAGGGCGGGTCATTTACAGGGTTGATTTGAAAACGAAAAGAGTATTTTAACTACAAGAGGAACAGGCTTCAGACTTTAAATAGATTCTCAGAGGTGTGGTTATTCCAGATAGTAGCAATAACGGTAATCTAAAGGTCTGAAAGGTCTCCGTCCTTGATTAAAAATTCTGTTCCTCTATTCAAAGTTTAAGAAACATTCTCCAGTGTGTCAGCTTTTATATTCAGGACACTGACCTTCATGTTCAACGACTTCATTTTACAGAAGTCTTTTTTTTTTAACTTAGTTGATTTACACGATGCAATCTGCTGGAACAGCGAGATTTTCAATTTCTTTGTTAAGAACAACCAGATCCATGGAAGGGGTGATCTGTCAGGATCTCAAAACTTCGAAATATTTTACTCCTTTTGTTTATTTTTCAAGGATAACTTCGGATTAGTGCAAGTACTATTTGTTCGCATGATCGAACCCAAGTCGCTTGAACAGTTCCCAGCGAATTATCGTCTCTACCATGTTATACCTCTTTTTATATATCTTTCAGATTAGTTTTCTCTCCATTCAATTATGCGATTTTTCCGTTTATCCGTTTGTTATGCCAACACCACCCATATTTATCACGTCAGTTTTTTCTTGCTGATATTGTTTTTAGACAATCATGTTTTTAGAGATTCATGAACTGAAGATTATTATTTAAACATCTTAATTGTTAAATTGTTACTAGAGGCTATTGTATCATATTATCATAGTTGTTTCTTTTTAGCAGTACAGAGTAGTATGGTTTTCACTGTTTTAGTATTTATACGCTTTCATTACTAGTAGTAATAGTTATTTTCATATTCATTAAGCGTCGTTTCGTACAGCATGTATATATACGAATACATATACGCATTCTCTGAGTTATCGAATATAGGTAGGGGATCTCTCTGACTCGACAATAGTAAGTAGCAAAATTCATACGCGACAACCTAACCACGATTTTAATGAAGAAGTTTGTATAGTAGCCTAGAGCCAATTTGCAGTGTATATTTACTAGTCATGATATTTGGTCGGTGCAAAAATAATTGTGGTTTTCACCATCAACTTTAAAGTAGTATATCTCTGCTTAGAATGAAAATCATTAATCGAAATAGGAACCTTCAGAATTAACACATTTTTGCAAAGCAGAAACAAGTCCATTATTCCGGAAGCGTAGAATTCTGGAGCCCTAGATTCAAAGAATTATTCAAAGGTGTTTTAAGCTGCTGCTTGATTGTTAAAGTCCTTCCTTTGCCAGTTGTGGTCTACCCAGCTCATTTTCAAGACTCGCGTCTCCGTTTCGGATTTTTGGGAACCAAAGTTGAACTGTACGTTCATTGACAGTCTCAAGCCAAATCTTTCGTTGATATTGAGAGCAGTTTCTGCTTATTTACGTCCCATTATAAAATGGTATATTACTTGAACATGGTCCAATTATAGTTTATTCAAGAATAAGTATCAAAGTTTAAATCAACTGAACATGCATTCATTTTTGAACCAACCTAATCTACATTCTCCCGGAGCAAAAAGGATATCAACTGATCGTTATTCGCAGATTCTGGTATTGGTGAAATCTAGTTTTGAATCAAATCAGGATCATGCTTGCCTTCCTATCTGGATACAAACAATAGAACAAGAGGAAATTGTATTTTGTGACAGGATGTTGAGACGAGAAAATTTTTTGCTTATTCGGGGTTTGATGAAAAATCATGATTATGATGTAACACCACTACAATGTACACCTGCAAATAGGGTGGTGGCAAATAAGATGTCTAAACTATTGTTCATGGATAGATAAACATTGACTGCAAAAAAGTCTCGTTTAGTTCTCTCTTGATTAGTTGATTCATTGTTTCAGTTAAAAGTAATGGGCAAGATTTAGGCCATTGACAGCATTTTAGCCTAGGGAAGCATATTAGGTCAGAATTCTACGTTACGATGTACAAATTCCCTTTATTATATCAATACAATAACAACAGATTTGCCCAAATTTTCTTAAATTTCTTTCACATTTATTTAACAGTTATAGACTCGGTAAGCTGTAATAGATATAATTATGTTTATAATCAGAAAAGAACCAATGTAGGCCTTGCTGACACGTGAGCACTTGTTTTGCATTGATTGGTTAGCTATTCCTTTGAGCTATTGTTAGTGAGATCATTCCGAACCGGGTAGACCATCGAATTAGTTTGGTTCCAAATAAGTCTTGAACTCACCAACATATAAAGGTACTGATACTTTTGTTCGTTTCTTTTTCAAAAACGAAATGTGTTGCTATTTGGAGAGAACACGTAACACTTCAAGCGATCTCTCCTATTCAAGACCTTCCTGTGCAAGCCAGTCTAGAAGGGTTAACGTTTCAAGAATCAGATGGAAACCAAGTAATATTTGTCTTTCTATAGAGTTACATAAACGAGAAGTATCTGTTACTTTAAAACTATACGGGTGTGATTGTTTATACAAATGTGGGTTTTTGAAGGTTCACGCTCTTTCCGTCAATGCTCTCCTAAAATGACTCCGACTTTTTATGTTGCGACCAATGGATCAGCTGCATGTACTCAAAGTACTAACAAGGATTGAAATATTTAGGACTATACATCTCTCTCTCTCTCTCTCTCTCTCTCTGTATATATATATATATATATGTATATATATATCGCGCTCTCTTTCTTTCTTTCTCTTTATTTCTCTCCATTTATATATCTTTCTCTCTCGATCTATGTATCTCTCGATGCCTCTCTCTATCTATTTATCTATCTTTCTCTCTCTATCTCTCCCTTGCACACACACACACACACACATATCTGTACCTCACATAAATAAATCACCATAGCCTGTGCATGTTCGAGAACGAATCATCTAGAACAAAAGCATCTAAAATTATCCACAAAAAAAGGTCTTTTATCATAAATAATTTTTTTAGGTACTAGCACAAGATTCGGGCATTGTTGGCCCCAAAGCAATTTATTGAGAAAACAAAAACAGATGGTGCCAAATGATGTTCTCATGCAAAAGTTGTAGCAAGCCCCTAAAAAAATGTGACCAGAACATACAGACACACAAACACACACACACACACATACACACACGGATAAAGAGAGAAGAATCTGTAGCCAACTATCTGGTTAGTCAGTCGGTTTATTTTTTTAAGCTACGTTGATTTTTCGACCTGATATCGACTCAAAAAACACTTCAAAATGGGTGACAAACCGGCAGGATCAGAATGAAATCGGAGTTTTAGAGCGACTCTCACAGATCTCTGATCTCAACTCTATAAAAAATAGACGGCAGGAGTTGAAATACAGGCTACGCTATAAAAAAGACCTCAGCAAATCTCACCAATTGAAATTGAATTTTGCCAGAACGATTGCTGGAGCATTAACATATCTGGTTAGCCACTGAACAGAAATAGTTATGCGACTGAGTCTTTTGGCAGCATGCAGTGTTCGCGGTGATCAATATTCTGGCAGTGTTTACAGAAGTCCGAATTTTCAAAATACAAATGAAACGTTTTTTCTAGACACGTGGAATCAATATTTAAATTATCACTCCTCGCTATCCATTGCTTTTATACATACACGTGACACATAGATAGCCGGCAAGGCAGAACCACTTAAAAACTGAAGAAACCTATGTTGACCGGTGGACAGTTTTGGTTGGCGGTTGATGTTTTGTAATATTGTTTATTGCTTAGTGGTTTTTGGAGGTACTAAAATTAGACTTTTGTCTTATATCTTTACTTCAATTCTCCCATTTTATGATATATTGTTTGTATTATAAAACCCGAGCAAATCAGACCAACTTTGGTTCGTTAAATCTAATCTCTTCTCCCTATCTTTGTTGTCTTTTTCCAAAGTTACAGACAGTCGAAACACCGTGTCGACATTGAACATGGGAAGTAGACATTAAATTATCCAAACAAAAGTTGGAATATTAATGACTTTCTTCCAGGTTGTACACTGAGCAAATCATTCACACGCACACGCACACGCATATCTATATCTATCGATATATATATGTGTGTGTGTGTGGATATATACCCGCTGGATGTCAACATTTCGGGCTTGACTCACTCCTCAGCAACCGGCAAGGGATGAGTGCATTAAGCACAAAATGTTGATTCCACTGAGCATCTATCATTGCAATTCCATTTTTATAATATTCTAATAGCTCTACCTGATGAGTTGAAAATTGAGCACTATGATTGAACTTCAACGACGAATAAAATCTGTTTTCTATTCCTTTCTTCTTGTATTCTCACAAATAGAAAATACATCATGAACTATATACACATATAAATATATATATATCAGAGAATAGAACAAGCAAAGAAATTCTAAAAAATGAAAATCAAATATATAAAAGACAGCCCATTATTAATAAGATATCATTCAGCATGAATATTCTCAAATGTATGTACCGTCCACGAGCGCAGGAGACGTCGTCAACACGTTGCATAGGTTTCAGTTACACAATTGAAAAAACATATATATCATTTACTGCCAACTGCTGGTTACCAAGTTTCGTAGACATAACCAAGCACTGATCCCAAAGGAAAAGAAAATCCAGATATGTAAATAAAGAAATTTCATGGGTAAAAAGCAACAGAAATAATCCCAAGTAATCATAAATTAACCTTAAAACCATTTTTTAATATCAATTGTCTATTTCGACGGATGGACTGAAAACAATTGCCCCCTCCCCAGCTTAAAATCATGGATCCGTCCCCGATAGTTAATGTAGCTAGTTCGATTATAAGTTGATGTCTTATGTTTTGCCGTCCATAGTTTCACATATGATCTCTGGGTATCCACGTTGTGAATCGTGATGTCCATTGGTTGTCCGCAATTCTAGCAACATGACCAGCCCATTGCCATTTCCGTTTTCTTTTGGATTCTATGATATCCCTGACTCCTGTTCTCTCTCTAATATACTGCGCTGTCTTGTGATCTATCCGTGTGAGGTTGAGCATGATTCTCTCATGCACAGGTTGCATGCTTCTCTGTTTGAGGGTCAATCTTTCCGTTGGCCAGTATAAAAAATGGTCATAGAGGCCCTCAAGAAACATTTTTGGAGAACAAAAAATGAAAAAAGAAAGAAAGGTTCTTAGTGGTGTGTTCATGCAAATCCCCAAGGTTATAGCCCCCATGTGACTTGTAGCGTTCGGAGACACACACACACACACACACACATGCACACACACACATACACACCCACCCCCACACACACACACACACACACACACATACTGAAGAGCAAAGAGAGAAGAATCTGTAGCCCACTTGATGGCCGAGTGGGATATTTGTGGAGCTACAACTCGCAGACTGAGAACCATGCAACGTGCGCATGAGAGAATCATGCTCAACCTCACATGGAGAGATCACAAGACAGCACAGTATATAATGAAGAGAACTGGAGTCAGAGACATCATAGAATCTATCAGAAAACTTAAATGGCAATAGGCAGGCCGTGTTGCAAGAATAATGGACTTCCGATGGATATCACGGCTTACAACATGGATCACCAGATATCACATGCGAAACCGAGGCTGACAGAATACAAGATGAAGAGATGAAGTAGACAAATTCAGAAAGGATAGGCTCCGCAACGCCCATCCGGTGGAAGGTCTATGCCCAACGACGGAGGTTAGAGAAATGATGATGATGGTGGTGGTGGTGGTGGTGTTGAAAGGTACATAATTGATGAGAAGAATGAAAAAATATTGTTGGCCTGCCTCGTATCCGAAGTAGTTGCGTAATTTCTAGATGCCAGTTGCTGATGTAATGGTGTAGGTTTCCGAATGATGTTTCCCAAAACTAACTGACTCTTCCCATTCAGTGGACTGATGCAGGACAATCTTCCTGCCTTCTTTTATATACTAATGTACCATGGTAATCTTAATAAATATACCAGAAAGGTGGGGGGAGTATTGAACTCACCATTTCAGGTTCAATTCATCACTTGATCCCAAAATTATTTTTCTGAATCAACGAAATCATCTCTATTCATTTTCTACTTATCTCCCTTCCATCTTATTTCTGTTGCTTATTTCTTATCACAATTCTCAGGTTCGTTGTTCGGAAATTTATTCTACAAGTGATTGGTAAGCGATATGTATCAGAAGTAGATGAAAGATTTTCTGATCCACGCAGTTTACCTAATGGTCGAAGAAGAACATTGTAATGTTTATTCGTTCTAAAAGGATATCCGCGAAGTTGAGTTGCAATTAATCACAATACAGCAAAATTTTTTATTGAGTCAGCCATAGAACTGCGATGACGGGAAATCGCCACTGCTTGTAGTTAATGGGTTAATTAAGCTTAACCTAAAAAAAAAAAATGAATGACTTTTGTTGACTGGGTTTTGTAAAATTTATGGCCAAGAACCATTCTGACTTCTCCCGGCATTGACCTGAATTTTTGCAGAAGTACCTGAGGTTATGGTTTAGTTTATTAGATTTATTTTCGTTATAACGTGAATTTTTTTCTTTTCTCATTTATTCTCTTACAACTTACTTTCCTTCTCTTTCGATGTGCTTTCTTCATTTCACATTCATCGTTACGTTTTTGTTATTTTTCATTCATTTTTTCCCCTTTTCCTTCCTTTCCTTATTTCTCCCCTCATTTCCCGGTTTTTTTTTTCTTGCAATTTCTTTTTCTTTCCTTTCCTTTTTATTTCACTTTTTTTTCTTGCCCTTTTTTTTTTTTCCTACATCACCTTTTTTTCATTATTTCTTGCCTTTTCCCCTTTTTTCGCCTTTTCTTCCTTTTCGGCCTTTTTTTCACTTTTTTTTTTCTTTTTTTGCCCTCTTAGTCTTTTTCTTTTTTGGCCTTTTTCACTTTTTTTTTGCCTTTTTCACCTTTTAAAGGCTTTTGTCAGCTTCGTTTATTTGTTAATCCATACCATATTCGAAATTTTCCACTCATTCATTCTTTCTTGGGATCGTTTTTTCATCATCACCATCATCATCGTCGTCGTCATCATCATCATCATCATCATCATCATCATCATCATTATTATTATCATTATCATTATTATTATTATTATTATTATTATTATTATTATTATTATTATTATTATTATTATTATTATTATTATTATTATTATTATTATTATCAACATAATCTTACATTGCTTGAATCAGTGTCTGCTCTTGATTAAAACTGCCTTCTTGGCATCAGAGTCTGCAAATAATTACACTTCATAAGTATGTCATCGTCACAATGTGAATCTGGACATTGTTATAAAAGCATTAGGTTTTAAAAACTACACTCTATTATGTTAAGTATGTTATTTTCAACAATTGGTGGAATATAATTTCAATGCTAGTTCTACTTTCTACGGTAATTTTCAGTTTCAATGCTTGTGTGAATGTAAGCATTTATATATAGGCATGAACCATTAAATGATAATATTATATTAGCGTACGAACTCTGAGATTCGGTACTTCGCGTCTGAGTAAGTGAGATTCACTAAGTGGAACTGACTAAAGAGTAAAAATCCCTCTTCCCCCCTCAGAGTCTGTTTCCTAATCGTATCTATGTATTCGCAGACAATGACACACCATTGGTAACCGAGAGTCACAGTACCCTTATGACCCAATGATGTATGTGCGTATAAATGTAAATTTGTGTGTGTTTATGGACATACATACATACATACATACATACATGCATACATACATACATACATACATACATACACTGAACAGCCAGGGTAGTTATCTAAATACTCAGAAATAAACGTGCGTGAGTTTATATAAGCATATATATATATATATACATATATATATATATATATATATATATATATATATATATATATATATATATATATATATATATATATATATATATATATATATATATATATATATATATAAGCATTTATCTGTAAATGCTCACATATAAATGTACATACATACATATATACAGAAAGACAATAGTCTAATGACCTGATGATTAATATTAGGCTGGTGTAAAAATAATCGCCATTTATGTTATTTTGAAATTTGATGCCTATTTTTTGAATAAATTATTAACTATGTTCATAGACTATACCATTTTGAAGTGCAAAACCTATTTATTTATGCTGAACGTTCTCTTTTCACTATTCATTCTGATTTATTTGAGGCTGTCGAATCAAAGATTTTAAAAAAGCCAAGTTGAGCAATTTTGCTGTATATGTTCAGAATGGGATGTTAATCAGCGGAAACTGCTCTCAATGTCCATCAAGTATTTGGCAAGGGGACAGTCAACGAACGTACATTTCGACATTGGTTCCAAATATTTAAAAACGGAGACGGTTGCCTTGAAGACGTGGACATCCTTCCGTGATTGACAACACCCAATCTTAATGTATATAGACATGTCTCAAAAAATCAAAATATCTTTTTCTCTCATATACCAAGTTATGATTTGATTAATTGTCGATATAATTCTTCAATAGGAGAGAATTCTGCCAGCGATAACAAGAATTATGCAAGATAATAATATTCCAATTTCTGAGATGAAACATAGTTAGAAGTCGCCAGCCCTCGCTGTCCAGGAAGGTTTCTCCTATTTTTAAGTCAGTCTGACTGGCAAGCTATGTATGTATGTATGACACATTCAGGTCACACCAATGGAGCTAAGGGACTGGGATTTTCAACATTCACTTCTTATACCAAGATAAATTTTCGTTTTTTAATCTCAGCCCCCCTCAAATAGGCTTTTAGTGAGGGTATCGATTTAATTTGGTCCCTCAGTTTGAGTCTAGCAACTTTATTGATAACTTTCTTCTTTTTTTTTAATTCGAACCTTATAGTGATTACAACTCAACAAAAGTTGAGAAAAGTAATTTATCCATTGATAACCTTTTTTTGCAAGATTTTGATTGATCACCCCAATATGGCATGCTACCAAAAGACATTGGTCTTGTGACGATTTCTATTGAGTAACTAACCAGACCTGTTAATTATATTTTTTATGGGTATTTCTTTCATCTCATTTCTGTTGCTTTTTGCTCTTGGATCGTCATTTCACGATCGTTAGCAAGAATCGTGGATCTGGAATAAAGAATAAGCCTCTACTATTATTATCTTGTAAAATGTTTTTTATTTGTAAAATCAGTTTTTGACTACGATTTTTTCATCCTAATTTTTGTCGCTTTTCGTCACAACTATCCAAACTATCGGTTCACGGAATTAATACGCCTTGAGCTTATTTCTTCATCTCCACTTTGTGCTATTTACTCATTGCCGTAGACTGACGGACAGAGTAGTTGCAATAAAAAAAAAACAACGTCAAGAGGAAGTAAATATAAGTAATAAAATTAGGTGTTAATATAAGTAAGTTGGAGTTTTTAAAATTCAGAGATGCATGTGCAATTGAGTTTTTGAAAGCTTTTGTAGATGATAGTGTATAGTCCTTACTGTGACATTCTACGGAAGATCAGTGAACGTCCTCTTCGGTGCATTGGCTGAGACACTGAAGTAGTCAATCGGTTTAGATACTTATCATTACTAGGAGTGCTCTTTTTCTCCCTCCTGGAACCAATCTTGAGCTTTGGAGTGCTATCTTTTATCGGGTTACAAATTGCCTTATGTGCACTCCAATATCTTGCACCACAAGAATCATAGGAATTTTTTCCTCCAAGTGGGCCAAGGCATATAATTTTTCGTCAGTTGCGAGCAAGCTTCATCCCATGGTTGCACTCCGAAGCAGAGTCAGCACTATTCCAAAAGAAGTAAAAAATAGCGAAACACTTGCAAATCTAGCGGTCAACAACATGTCTTCTAAGATGGACATTTCTTGGTGAAAAGCCACAAATCCGCCTTGGTGCAAAACTTAGAAGTGTGGGTGGTCACCAGTAGTACGATGCCTTTTAGTTTGCAGAGAATAAAGTTCAGCCCCAAACACACTTTTGCTTGTTTAGTTTTATTCTAAGTTCTTTATGTATATATCTCTTTTGTAGCCACTGTATGTGTGTTTCAAGATATAAGTATAAATAATTATTTTCTGCCGACGCCATCACATCCGTATTACGTAAAAAGTCGGAAAGATAAATCTAAAATTGCAAGTACCCTGATTTCCACTTTTAATAGAGTCATTTATTTATATATATATATATATATATATATATATATATATATATATATATATATATATATATAATATGTATATATATATATATATATGTATATATATATATATATATATATATATATGTATATACACACACACACACACACACATATATATATATATATATATATATATATCTCGTCTATTTTAAGAATATGGCCTCTCTTACTCCTTATTCTTCGTTACGTGCACGGTGCAAGAACATAACTTCGGTTCCGCTTTTCTCCTCTCCTTGTCTAAATCTAAGTGCACTGTGTAACACAGATTTTTGGTCATTTCGTACCTTCCCAGCAAGATTCTTCCTTTCAAAAGCCATAAATTTCAAGCCATAAATAGCAACGCACCAATATAACTTAAAAATAAAATAACAATCTCTATAGTTGGCCCCATGCGGTTTCTGTCAAAGAAATAAAACTGGCACCTTTACAACTCGGCATGGGTTCGAAAAATCCCTAGCCTGAATATCTCATCTATGATTCTTTCTTGTAAAAGAAAGAACAACACTGTACCAAAAAGCCGTTACTCTTTAGGACGCTGAAGACGTTTTTATTGGTTTCTTTTAGTTGGAATGCCCTATAAAGAAGAATGAATGTTGTATGACTTGATTTGTTCGGAACTGACCATGTTAAAATTGCACCTGTGTTGGATGAGAATAATGATCAGATATGTATGATATTACCAGACACCTTCTCTTCTATATAGCACGGTTGAAGGATTTCATGTGGTATTAAGACGTTTAAGACACTATTTATAAAACAGCCTTAGTATTGGTTCAGGGGTGATGTGTTTGGTATACGTATAGATAATGCTAATGATACGACATTATGAGTTACATTAATTTAATTCATGAAGTTTATTGTGAAGGGCTTGAATGGTTATATATATATATATATATATATATATATATATATATATATATATATATATATAATTGTGTCGTCCACGGACAGCTGTTTTGTTGTATTACAACTCTTCAGTTTGGCTATAGACTATCCATTATCCCATTAGGTAGGATCGAAACCTTAGCTTCAGACCCAGAGGCTGGTATCCTCCCTTCTACTCCATGGAACTGGACGGCCAGTGAAGTTGAATTTAAGCGATATATTTATATACGCATATATATTCCCCATCCACCAGAGTGCTCCATTCCATGTTGGAAGAGCATTGCATAAGCTTACAATGAACGAGTTACCTCACTTAAAGAGTGCTCAACCCTAAATAGAGGAGCGATATATATATATATATATATATATATATATATATATATATATATATATTTTGCATGTGTGTGTGTGTGTGTGCGTGTGCTTCTGTGTGTATGTGTGTGATGGTCCTCCATATGCTTGCAAAACAGCTCATTCCCGGTCAGTCATTGACTCTACAAGATGTCTAATGGTTTCCTTGGGAAACTCGAGACAGGATGTCAACAGCAGGCCTTTCTACTCTTTCGGGTCAAGTTAACTCTACCAGTTCCGCAGAGCTAACTCGTTGGTTCATGACTTCCAATAAATGCCCAACGGGGTTAATATTTGGGGAATTCGGTACCCAGGGCAGCACAAGGAAGTCATCCTCTCCCTGATACCATTCTGGTACAACTCGCACAATGTGGCAGGGCACATTGTCCTGCTGGAAGACGTAACTGCTTCCGTAGAAAACTGCTATCGATTCCCTAAGATAACGATGCACTCATACGCTGAGGTCCATATTATCTAGGAGAAGGCAAAACATCTGATTATGCGTCTTTCTATCAATTATACAAGGTCCTGCTCGACGCTCATGTGTCCATTGAATACGTCAGGCATTAATTAGCATGAGTAAGACTTGTATGCAGTTACATGACCCCAAACGCAGCAAGGATCAATTTACTGTGTTGTGATGTAATCTTACCTTCATTTAGATTAGAGACATCTGCAAATCGTGTTACAGTAGCCTTTCTGTTAGCGTGTTCTTGGTGGGAAAAGCCTCCTTTTACTTCTTGCATCGATACGTCGTGGCGCTCAATGCCTTGTCGGTTGTTGGTGATTTTTCTCTCTTTGGACCACTACCTGTTGGAGTTTACCCCTTCTGAACATAGACGTCAGTCTTGCTACTTGTCGCTGGTCATGAAGTTTTGGATAATCAGTGTTTATAAAAGAGATTTGGCTGCGAGGTTGTTTTTTTTTCTATTTAAACCTGTTCATATCTATTTAACGGCCAATCTCTACCCCAATGAGCTTATATTAGAATCTGTCAATCAAAACAATCGCCAAAACTCTCAACATTGGTTTTGTTCGTTTTTTAAGCGGGTCTGGTTGGCTGCTATCTAGGTATATATCACGCTTACTGGCCGGACCAGGCTTAAGGGCTGACAATTCGAACATTTACTCCTTATGGAGCCTAGAAAACTTTTTTGTTGTTTTTGGACACAGTCCTTATGTTTTTAGTAGGGTGTCAGTTTACAATGTAATTTTTTTCTACATTGGTTCATTTATTTGTGTCTGGTAGCATTCAGACGTGTTTTTTTATGACTGCCCGGCGAAAAGTGAAAGAAACAACTTATTCATTGATAACCTCCTTTTCTGATTTTTTTGATTGATCACACCCGGCAAAAGACATTGGTCATGTGACAGTATCTACTGAGCGACTAACCAGAGATGAACATTTTTAGTAGTCACTGCATGGCACCTAGCTACACATAACGCTCACATCAACGGGTGGTTGTCTTACTAGCTGAATTCGATGCTTTAAAATCATATCAATCACCAGTTAATCCCCACAAAGGAATTAACGGATATGTATGAAATATATTGATATGATTATTTTAAAGATACTACAGAACTCTTTTTACTGAAACATTCCATTGTTCCAAATAATAGGTAGGAGATATTTCTATCAGCAAAATTCTTACCTTCGAGTGGAAGAGACCATTGCTAACAATAGAAAAAAACCCAGACATTCTCGCACTGTTCAGTAGATTGTTTTGTACTACACTGAATGGCAGCAAATAGGTCCAATGCGTAGAACAGGTACTCAATTCTCCATATATCTTCAGATTGGTCTTCATTTGATTGTAATATTATCAGTAATGATAAGGAACTCTGTTCCAGTGTCTCCACAAACACAAAATCTAATATCATAACAAATCAGAATGTTCCAAAAATAATAACGTATTTCACTGCTATAAATCATAAGCCAACCAACAAAAGCCGAACCAGGGTTAAATGGTACGAAACGATGTCTGGACTTATTTCATCATCTCTTCTATCCAGCCGTGTCGTTTATAAATTATACAAAATTTCAACCCGATGAAAGCTGGAGACTTTAAGAGTCAAAACACCTTAGAATTTCTTTCGTCTAGGAATCGAAAATTTGATTTCCCATTGGGCTGCTGACATTGATAATGATGGTGATTACATTATTGACCAATAATACTTAATTGAATTTCGCTAGTGTTTGTTTTCATCTCCTTTTCGAAATACTATATTTACCGTATACAAAATTATGTAATCACTCTCTGAATATGCTGATGGCTTTATTCCTTAAGTAATACATGTATTATTTCCTGATCTCTGACTATCCCTTACATCTTGATTGTCAATGCATTTTCTTATCGAAATCATCGTCCATTCATTTGCATTATACATACATCAGTTTCATTCTGTCAGTAACATTGACTCAATTCCTTATAATTGACAATACTTTCAGTACCTTCAGTGTTTTTCAGTTCAGAACATGCGGATCAAGTGACAAAGTTTATTCAACCTAAATTCAGATAACGATTTGCAAAATTCTATGATTAAATCATTAAATTTCACAAATTTATCTGTGAGGAGGGCTAAAACGTTATCTGTGTACTCTCTCGACACACCTCTGATATTTTGCAAGCCCTTTGGAGACATGAATTCATCTGTTACGACCCCAAGCTACGGGTAAAATACCAGGGTAGATTAGGCTCTCTAGCCTTGGGAAGGCAACCGGTCTTGGAGAAAAACAACACCGATCCCAAACCAGGGAGAGGAGCCTCCTAAGGCGGTTCGACGCCCAACGTGATGTCCTTCTGCCAGCTCCTGTCCCCGAGCTGATGTCGAACCTATCGCTCTCAGCTTTGCATATAGACAACATCAGCAAGGCCGAGAGGGAGGTCTTGGCGATTCGGGTATCCCTGGATTCCCATACGTTTCGCCCAGCATACGCTCCGTAAACGCGGGACGTTCCATTGTCCGTACAAACCGAATAGGGGGCTGTCATTGTTTATCAAGCTAATCTGATGCAGAAAAATAGCATATGATTTGTACCTGCACAAGGTATATTAAAAGAGACGTCAGATATTTCCATATCAACTTTTGATACCATTTCTCTTGGTGGATGTTTTCTTTTGATGATAAGTTTAGAGGAATGAGATTATTTTGCAGACTGAAAATAACTTAAAATATATCCTGCCCATAGCAACTCACGAGTGACTGTACTATTTCTATTGAGATCTTAAGAGAGCAAATAAACAAGATATCACGTAACCCAAATTAAATTCTATCTTTAAGTGAAGGTTCATGTTACAGCAGATGGTGGAGAGGGGATGAATGCCAGTGCTCTACGATTGTGAACTTTCAAGTGGTAGAGTGTTGATAAGAATTTAAGAAAGAAAATTATACACACGCCTGGATTAATATTTGTATATATACATATAAATGCATCAATAGAAACGACACGAAGAGCGAGTCATGTCTGTTGTTATACTTACTGATCCCTCATCGTTAAAAACGTTTTTAGGGTAAGCTACGTAAGTAAGCCCTGTTTCAAAAAATAAATATTTAGTATAAAATAATATCCAGATACAATACAAGTGAAAACTTACATAACATGACACACTACTTGTATGTCAAAAACTCTATATTGAAGGGAGGTGGTGTTTGATCAACACTGCTGGAGTACCATGTTGATATAACTGATTTGTTTTCAAAATCCCTGAAACAGTTATATGGTAAATAACTGATGATCCCAACAAGAGAAAATTCGTACATTGTTCAATGATAACAGAGTATCGGGGAAACAGAGGATAAAAACACTTTTGAAGATTACGTAAATTACATTGACAGATATTGGGAAAAGGATGACTGAAGTAAAACAAAAAAATCTATTGGAAAAAGTTTTTTTTATGTTTAGTGTTTAAAGCAGCAAAGCTTTTTAAACTATATATACATATATATATATATATATAGAGAGAGAGAGAGAGAGAGAGAAAGAGAGAGAGAGAGATAGACAGACAGACAGACAGATTAAGATTGACGTAGAGAGAGTGATAGATAGATATATAGAAGGATAGGATGATGGAGATGGATATTAGGAGAAAGAAATATGAGGAGATGGAGATAGATAGATTTATAGATAGATAGATATGAGGAGCTTGGGAGAATAATCTGTAATAAAAAAAAACTATCAAAAAAATTACAAATGTGATTTACTTATAGGCAAACTATATTCGAGTATTCACTGTGTTGAAAGGTCATTCTTCAAGTTAATTACAATTTCCACTGGTTTATGCTAATTAGTAAAGTCAAGAAGTGTGTCCAACGCATTTTTGGAGCCTGTTGCTAAGAGAGAAGATAAAGAAATCTAATTTGATTAGATAAGCGTAAATAATAAAATCTGTAAACGAACAGTATTATCCAACTGCTATATATTGAAGAGAGGAATCGTCTACTTCCTGATTATTGAAATCGTGAACTGAATAAACTAAACTGAATAAACTAAGACTGTTTTAGGTTTCTTCAGTTTTCAGTTCAGTCTTGCTAGCTGGATATGTATGTACAGGCTGTTTCAATGGAGCTAAGGGGACGAAAATTTCTTCAAGTACTCCTCATTTCAAGGGGAAAAATATTCTTTAAATCCAACACCCCCATAATTGATTTTCATGTCAAGAAAAAACGTTTTTTATTTCTCGTTTTTCGAACCCCACCCCGGAAATAATTATTTTTTATCGGTGGAGGGTCCAATTAACGATGTAAGTTTATGATCAATTAGGCCCTTAGTTTGTGTCGAGCAGCGTTCATACTTGTTCTTTGAAAATTTTTACCTCTTTTTATTGATCACATTCCAACAAAAGTCAGGAGGAGTAATTCAATCATAGATCACCCCTTTTTCCATTTTTTTAAAAAAACTCCCCATCATAGCAAACTGCCAAAAGACATCGGTCATGTGACAGATTCTATTGAGTGTCCATATATATATATATATGTATATATATATATATATATATATATATATATATATATATATATATATATAATGTGTACTGTAAAGATTGAGACAGACTCGGAAGTAAAGTGTTTAGAGGTAAGGTTTATTAATCCTTAGTTGTAAATTGTCCAGACATGTTTCGGGATTCTTCCCATCTTCAGTGGTGTGTGCTGTGTGAGTATGTGTTTAAAGTTCCATGTGGAACCAGAGTCCACTATCAGGAGCTATGCATTGTGGGTAAAATGTGTTGTAAGGGCTGCTGGATATATATATATATATATATATATATATATATATATATATATATATATATATATATATATATATATATATATAAATATATGATTTAATGTAGAATCTATTCAAGTGGATTTGGTTGGTGTAAAAGTTTCGAGCATTCGTTTTGACGAAATCTTTTTTTGATCATATAAATTCAAAGCATTATTGTATTAGTCATTGCAGAATTTCTGCTATCTTTTTACGTACTTACATCACGTTTCAGCTAAATTACGTACTCCATCATTGAACAACTAGTCTGATTATGATTCTGGTTCCTCGAGAAAGTTTTTGATCTTTTGAACTTGTTGGAATCGCTGACCAGGAAAGGAGTGAAGCACGTAGTGGGACCGTTGAAAGTGGCAACTTTGAACAATACAGCTGCGTAGAACTTCTCATTTCAGCTTCTCCATCATTCGCTGCGTCGCATTTGCAATTGAGGAATGCAGCAGAATTACTGATTGACTTTGTTGCCAAGGAAAGCATATTTTCTGTTCCAATTCATTATTCAAACCAACAAATTACTCACAGTAACACTTGGCCAAACTTCAAACGATTTATAATAATGAATTTCCTTTGAATCCAACGAAACAGAGAATACCACTTTTCCAAAAAAAAAACTTCGATTAGATTAAGATTGTAAAGGCTGTTTGGAATCCAGCTCATGATTTTCTTTTTCAAATTCTTATGAAATTTAAATTCTGCATCCATCAAGAAGAGAAAGACAGAGAAAGTATTTAAATGTTGATTTATTTTTGTTTCCTTCGAATAATGTGAAAATCCTTCTTCCTACATATTGAATTTGCCCTCAGACCTGTAAACGACGTAAAATAGTTGACTGGAGTTCACTTAGGACTTTTTTTTCTGACACTGTTAAAAACATGGTCCTTGGAACATGATGTTTCATTCAATGATGAAACATCCAGCCTAATGATAATTGCTAAATGAGAGTTGTAATAGGAGTAAGAAGATTTTGCAATGCCAATAAATGAATTACAAGGAAATCAACATTCGAAAACCGGAATTTTAACACGGCTTTCAAGTCCGACCTCCATGCGAGAAAAAAAAAACAACTATTTTAGCAGACGACACGTATTTACTAAACCCAGCTTAGTTTGGCCCGAAGCCAAAATTGCCCCCTGCTCCAATCGTATTGAATATTGCAACATTAATCTTCAAAAGTCACCTGCAAACAAATATCCATGGCAAGGTGATTTTATATTTATTTACTCACAAAGCTTTACGGCCAAGTATTGGATCATTCCGTGGGAATCAAGCGTCTTACGTAGGAACCTCAATAATTGTTTGGAATAGGTTCACCAAAATATTAGTTTGACATTTTGCAAAGAAGATAACTTCTCAGCTGACACGATTAGTTGCTTCTGTTAAACTACTACGGACAACTGTAAACATTTTAAATTGTATTTTTAAAGTTTCACTTGCATAGGATATATCCTTAGGGTGAGTGGGTCAAGATTTACGTGAACGGGGTGTCGAATTCTCCAATCAAAATCAAAACATTAAAAATATGACGTCTATCATGTACTGCGTCAACTCCATCCTAATCATTTTCCTTGCAAAATATTGATATGTTTTTTTTTTGATGAACCCATTCCAAACAATTACCGGAACCTCTTCCTGCAAGCGAGCTACGAGAGGCGCCTTTGAGTGTTCCACTCTTGACGCCAACACTTCGCGTGGCTGATATGAAATTACTCTTAATTGTTCTTCAGAGATTAAAACGCGACAAGACGAAAGAAAGTTATACACAACTGGCAGCTGTGCAACAGATGGAGTCTTACAACACAAAGGAGAGAAGGAAAGAAATTACACGGAAGCTAAAACATTAACTAAGGCTTGTCAACATGAATCGGCATGAAGACAAATTGAAAAGATAAAATGCAGATCTGGTTAGTTATTTAATAGAAACCATCAGTGCCTCTTGGCAACATACCATGTTAGGAGTGATCAATGGAAAAAATTCGACAAAGAGGATGAAAATGGGTTAAATACTATGAATCTTGAATAGGGAACTACGCATTTAGTTTTACGCGGTTGAACAATACTGGAACAAGACGAAATTCCAAAGCATTAACTCTTAAATTCATGGACCGCTTGTATTAACAATCGAACACTTCAATGGATAGAATTAAAGACAGACCTGGTCAGTCACTCAGTAGAAACAATCACGAGACCAACTTATTTTGGCAGCATGCAGAGTTAGGTGCGATCAATTAAGAAATTTAAAAAATGGGCGATCAATGATTAAGTTACTTTACTCACATTTTGTTGGGCAGTGGTCACTAAAAAGTCGGTATTTTAAAAAAAACAATTCAGGGATCAATTTTGCACAAACTTACAATGCGAATTGAACCCTTATCCTCCACACTAAAATCTTTTTTAGGGGTGAGGGGTTTTGAAAAAAAAAAAAAAAAGAAAAAGGTTGCGGGCATAATAAGGAGTAAATGTTTAAGTCTAGCCTCATGGTGTGCGTGTTACATACATACATACATACATACATACATACATACATACATAGTCAGCCCTCTAGCCGGATCAACTTGAAAACTAAAGAAACCTATTTTGACAGTTAAATGACAGTTTATTTGATTGTTACTAATAAGTCGGGTAGATAGGGACAATTTAATGTAATGAGATCATCCGCCAGCATTGCATGTAGAAAAAAATGACTTGATGACGTCTGGGCGATACAAGTAAATACAGTAAACGCAAGTTGCTTAATTGAACGGATTGGAAAAAGAGGCTAAATTTTCCACGAAACCTGTTTTTAAGCCACGTCTTCTCCAGATTAGTTTACTTAAAGCATTCTTTCAACATTTTTCTTGTTCACACCAGATGTCTAATACTTATTACTGGTGATTTAACGACAACAATTCGCCTAAAATCTCCAGCACCTTTGTCAGTATCCTAGCATAATCCAGTGTCGCTGGGACCTGGGCAGTTCCAATCTTCTGCCAATTTCTAAATCATTGACTATCGATTCTAGTGGGTTTTGTCCTGTTCAGGTGCACCAATTATTATGGGCACGGCTCTGACCTTCACAAAATACAGTTTCTCTGTTTCCAGGCGATTTCCTGGTATTTTGTCAGTCTTTCGTCTCCACACAGTGATCTGCTAACACGACAATATATAAATATCTAACCTTGAAAATGGGAACTGAAGCTTAAACTTCAAACACCCAACGAGGTTTTATCTGTCAGACCAGAAAAGAATGTTTGTAGACAAGTGACCCTATCTCGGAAACGATGAGTACTTTTTGTAAAGCATAAGTACAGGTATTCCCCTCTTTTCGAAAGTTTGCTTTGCGCTACTTTTCCCCTCGTCACAAAAAAGTGAAAACCGAAAATAAAATTCTGCCTCGTTTTGCTGCGAGCCGTCAAAGAAGCAGTGCCTTCTCTCTCTCTCTCTCTCTCTCTCTTTCTCTCTCTCTCTCTCTCTCTCTCTCTCTCTCTCTCTCTCTCTTCCCCCTCTCTGTCTCTGTCTGTCTGTCTCACTCACCCTCTCTCTCTCTCAAACCCAACTCCCTGCACCTGCTATCACCCTAAACTCTGACAGTTCAGACTAATATACCATCATAGCCATTTAGGATATTTAAGGAAGCTTGAAAGAATTTTCTCATATAAATCAATGGTAATTGTTTCTTCGCATTACGTTAGTTTGACCTAACAAATTTCAGTGATAATAATGTCTGTCTGTCCGTATAGGTTAAACCAGTCAAGATCTGAATTGAGTCAAATAACCGAAAATTTTCAAAATCAACACACGTTAGACCAGGATTTTTCATGTTAATTTTTCTATAGAAATTTCAATGTCTACATTATAATAAGCAACGTTTCTGACTGCTCGTTCTTCAAATGTTCCTCCGTGTGTCAAACATTAATTTTTTTCTCTAAATTACATTGAAGAGGGTTCGAGTTGAGGAGAGGTTCTGGAAATGAAATCACCGCACAAAGTCATGAACGGTAAGAAAAGCAGAGTAGAATAAGCGAAGGGATTTGAGATGAAACATAAAGATTTTTGCTAAAGGAGAACAGCAGAACTCAGCTATCGAGGAAAGTTTTGTCAAGTGCCGAGCATGGTTCCCATGAGCTTTTTTTCAGGTACCCCAATGCTTTAGATTTCCACCCCTAAAAATACCGTTAGCAAAGAGTATCCAACTAGTTTTTTATTTTTTTTAATTTTATTTTTTAAGAAACGATAAAAACATTTGAATTTTTTTAAACAACATTCCAACCACATGAAACTGCTGTTCTGTTCCATTCGAAGTATTTTAGTATTTTTTAATTCTTTCGTTTCCGCAGAATCCAAAAGCGAGTAATTCACCAGTGGGAGTTGAAATGTTTTATGTACAGAGAAAGACTAAACAATCGAACGAACCATTAAGCACCATCGGGTCGGATGGAGTTTCTACGGAGAACTGAAGTGGGGGTTGCTGAAAGAGTAAACATTGGGAGAGGCTCATGAAGGGTATCGGCTTTGAAGACGTGGATGGGGAGCGAGCGGCTGAAGTGAGCAGCTGACATATTGAATTACGTGTTACAACTTGATCAGGTTGCAGTAAAACTGTTTGTCTCTTACCCCGGATTTAATTCTGAAACCCAGAAGTCTTGTGACACATGAGTTTAAATAGATAGATAGATAGATAGATAGATAGATATGTCTGTATAGATTCAATGTGTGTTTCGGACAATTGAATTTCGTCTTGTTGTTTTTGTCGTTCGGAAGATGTTTCGGCCAATCCATTCAACGGCTTTCTTCAGGTGTGCTATCTGAATGTAATGCAGGCGGGGGAGAGGCTCTCATTTTTCTTGAATTGTCAAATAACAGTAGCAAAGAGAAGGCTGTAGAATAGATCGGACGAAACGTCGAGTTCAACTGTCTGAATAGCTCTTTGAATGTTAATGAACGTTCCCTAAATTATAGGGGGTATCCCTGTACGATTATCAAGATATAGGTGATACAAAGAAAAGAGAGAGACACACACAAACGGATAGGCAACGACCAAATATTTTGTGATTATACACAGATTTTTGCACGTTTCGACAATCATCTTGTATGTTGTGCATCTAAAAACAGGAAACAGGTATTGTCAGTAGTCAGGGATTAAGGCAAGTATTACAGACAGAATAAGGCTATTACATGTAGAATTACTTCAAGATGGTTTCAAGAGGATATGCAATCTTAAAGTGAATTGGTAATCACTATTTTAATAGTAAGTAGATGCTCTTAAAATATATATTCATTACAATTTCTAAATACATACACGTACGCGAAGATCAAGGACTTTAACAACAGCCGCAAATCTGTAATACAGACTTTTGCTGCTATCCTTTGCGGTCCAATGTGCAAACAGAAGACAATGGGCTATTTCAATGGAAACGAAGGAATCTAGGTGCTACAGGGAGTAAATTTTCCTTAGCTATATTCTCTTTATTTTTGGGTAGTACCTCGTATGATATACAACAAATTAAAACTATATAGTAGTTGAAGTATAAATGAACTTGACGGGGACTACCATAGCAAGAAACCTGTTCTGTGTTTTAATACTCCTGAAACCGTACCACAGTAGAGCAGGCAACGAACTCCATGATAAAGAATGAAATTACTAATACAAATAGGAATGTATTAAATGCACGGAGAACCTAAAATTGAATTATGAAATAGTCATAAGATAAAACGTTGAAATAACACTGATCGGATTAAAATTAACTTGCATGGCACATGGTTTTAATAGGAGAAACAGTATTTTACTACAAGACACTACTTTAACGATAATATTAGCGAAATTATTATACTTTCAGTTATACTTTCTATGACACCGAGAAACACAATCCGCCTGGGTTGATTTGAATAATGAATAATACATTTTAACAGAAAACTCTAGTGGCAATGGGTTGGATATGATGCAAGAATGTCAGACAACAGCGACTCACAACATGGCTCCTCAGAAATCACATGCTCAGTTGTGACCGACTGGAAATAAGATTGCGTGACGAGCGAGATAAATTCAGAAAATAATAGATACACGATGCCCATGATAGAGAGATCTAGGGAATTCTGAAGGAGGTCTATATTCAACGACAGAAACTAAAAGGGCGATGGTGATTCTGATGATGATCCTTAAACATTTATAACTCTAAGATTGTCAATAATTTAAATCAATATTCAGTTTTACAAGGCAATGTAGATGTTTAGTAACATATTCATCGATTTAGCGAAATCATTCTTTATTACCAGTAAGGAAAATGTACACCAGTATAGAGTTTTTAATACGATTGTAAAAACTTCAAAAAACACTGATCAAGAGTCTTTTCACATAAAATGGACGAAAAACTATTAATGCAGTGGTATGTATCCGCATGTAAAAAACTTCGTGAATTAATTTTGTGTTTTCTTTGCTGGTCCTGTTTTCTTTAATATCAACATGCACACACGATGTACTACTACCATTGTTTTGAAATAGGTAGTTTCTGGGTGGATTCGAACTCCCAATCTTCCGCTTACAAAATGAACTTACGAACTAACTGCACCATATGTACTAAAATTTGAATATAAATCTTTCGCGCCTGACTTTCGAAATTTTTTCATTTTCAACACCAAAACTCGTGTTACATGTTTACATCCTCATTTTTGTTGCTTTTTTATGAGGCAGCAGAAAAAATCGTTGGCAGGGTTAAATTAGAAGGATATGGAAATTTTAATGCAATTGGCCTCCACCGTTTTGGCATGCATTGTATCAAATTTAAAGTAATAATTCTCTAAAAGTATGTCTCTGGCAGTTTTCTGAGCTATTTTTGTGAATCGGTGGAATAAAAAGATTATCCATATTAATGGTCTCTAAAAGATGACGTGAAATTTATTGAAATTAATTGAGTATTATAAAAGTTATAACAAAATTATAGTCGTCAATTTGAGTAAAATTTGAACTTACTTATATGAAGGACAGAGCGCTAAACGTACTTGTCCAATATTCAAAAATGTATATAATCAATTCCTTGTCTTTATAGCGAGAACGAGATTTAAAAGTATTGTGACTAAATGACTCAACAAGTTAATGTGAGAAGTTAAACATATTTTTCGTATAATTTTTTTTAACGAGATCTCAAACTTCATACTACTTAATCATAGTGGACGCTTTCCTTACACATCCACGTTTCACTATTTAAAATTTAGTGAAGAAATTTGATGATGTTACATATGGAATTATTTATATAATTTAGAATACTTTCTCGAAATATAAAATAAAAAGAACAAGATGTTATATTCTGGAGATCTGGTAAATATTTCGTGGTTATAAAATTTCCGGAGTGTTCTTGTTCGTGAATTTTGAAACTAAAAAGTATGTCACCATTTTTACTCTGAGTCTTCGAAGAAACAAACATTTATTTCAATATTTCGATTAATTGCCAGTTGATATTCTTTCTAAAGAGCTCTATTAATTCTTGTCATTGGAAAAGTAGAGATCTTTTGTTTATTCAATTGAGGACCATAGCTGCGTTGAGTTGCAATGATTTACGAGAATCTAGGAGCTAAGGACACACCGTGAATGTCGAAGCTTTAATGGCAAACTTCTAGAGATATATTAGGTTGTTTTACATGAAATTTCATTTTTGTTTTTTGCTTTTTTCAGATGTGTCCACATATCTTTATTAGACGCTTCTCGGTCGGTTGGTCGGTCAGTTCTATTCATGTACACAACAGAGTTGGGATAATGTGTGATGTCATTAAAAGAACGTCTATTCCGATCAATAGATGTTTGTCTTATACGGTGTTGCCAAGTATCGGAATACGGTGTGAGAAACAACTTACTTACTGATATGACGCTGATACTTGTCGCTATAATATCTTGCACTGTATGTATGAGAGAGAGAGAGAGAGAGAACGGGGTGGGGGGCATGAGACTGCTTCTTGTGTTGCAGAGACATGTTAAAACACGCATTCACGCACGTGCACCCACACGCACACATATACGCAGGTGTTTCCGCGTAAATTCACACATACACCCAAGAATACACATGTATATTGCTCTTTGCCAAAGATGGTTTGCAAGCTTGTCTAACTTGGTGATTACTATTTTGACTGGATGCTCCATAATTGTGGTCTTGCGGCGTACCAAGCTAAGCCTAGCGTTTAAGCCCTGCTTGGTCAGTGGGAAAGGTAAATATTTTCCCAATCGACAGAATGTCGATTTTTCAAGATCGACATTTTTACCGTTCGACATTACTAATCCAAACTAGAAAATTTGCATCATTACTCCAAAAGATCCTTCTAAAAAATGTATATCTTTTCTAGACTTGGGGGGGGGGGGGCTTTATTTAAACGAGTTTATTAATGGCATCCAGATTCTCCAAAATCTAGATATTTCTTGATGTTCTTTTACTTTTAACATCTTTTTTAGATGTTGTTTTCGATGTTTCCAGTGGGAAATACCAGTGATAAACGCCATAAGTAGCATTCATTCTGCCCATGTTTATCCTTTGATCAAATTCCTTATACATAACTGTAATTGCTTTTATTTTCAATATTACACAGATTTATTAGTTTTTTTTTTCCTTTTGTATTCAATGCTTTTCTCGGCTTCTCATCTTGTTTTATCATAGTCTTTTTTTGCAGAGTGGGTTGTATTTTCAATCCTAACGTTTTTTAACTACTGAATTGAATTGTCGTTCTGACTCAGCTTCGAATGAGACTCTAACTAGCAACCCAAACCTCTGGGGCACGTCTCTGACACGGACAACGCCTTGTACCATTAGGCTATCAAAGTTGTTTGAAAAAAGAAATGAAAACTAAAACAGGCTTGGTTAGTCACTCAGTAGAAATTGCCACGTGACCAACGTCTTTTGGCAACCTACCATGTTAATTTTAATCAATTCAAAAATGGCAAAAAAGGTTGATTGATGAATAAGTTACTTATTTTGCCTTTTGTTCGACAGTGATCACTAAAATAAGTCTAAATTTTCAACAAAAAAACAAACAAGCGGGTAAGCTGCTGAACATAAACTAAGGGATCGTTTTAGCAGAAACTTATATTTCAAATTGAACCTCCTCAAAAGATCCTCACATAAGGGGAGATTCAAGAAAAAACTTTTTTTTTCCAGACATAATAAGTAAATAAGTATTTTTCAGCTCTCAAGCTGTATTGGTGCAGCCTGTACATGTGATACATACATGGCTAAAAAACCCGAGGAACCTTGACTATTTTAGTGACTAAAAAGAAACCTATGTAATAATGAAAAGACATTATCTAAAAATTTCTTTAAAGAATTGCTGTTTTGCATTCGGTTAAATACTTGAATCTTGGGTAGAAAATTTCGCATTTAGTCTTTGTGAGATGCAGAATCATGGAACAACACAATGTTCCGAAGCAATTGACTCTTAAATTCATGGACCTCTTGTAACTGCGTGTATTGACAATGGACAATAGAAAAAGTTATGATTAGTCACCCAATAGGAACTGTCATGTGACCAACGTCTTTTAGCAGCATTTCGTGTTGGTATGGATCAAACGAAAAATTTGACGAGAGGAAGATTAATGGATAAGTTACTTCTCTTGCCTTTGTTGGACAGTGATCACAAAAAAGTCTGAATTTTCAAAAAAAGTGAAGTCTGCTGGACATAAACTAATAAATCAATTTAGCATAAACTTGAATTGCAAATTAGAACCCTCACATCAAAATCCATTTAAAGGAAGAATTTTCAAATTCTCGACATGATAAGAAAGGAATGTAGAAATTTTCAGCCCTGTAGCTCGTTCAGTGCGGTATTTCTATGAAATTAGGAAATGCAGTAATGAGGTGTAAATTGCACAAACTATACGTTTCTGATATTCAATGAACGATTTTATAACACATTCTGAATCGTCTATTATGGGGTCAATATGCGCCCTACTAAATCAATTACATAAAAGTGCTTTTTCGTATTTTTGTATTTATTGATTTTAGTGCATGATTGATCAATTAAGATGAATATTGGAGCCCAACCTCTCTTTATCTTTTTCTCTTTCCCGTCTCTCTCTCTCTCTCTCTCTCAAATCAGTTCTTTTCTCAGGCATTCGTTTTTCATGATTCATCTTTCTCGCCATTTTATTTCTGGATCACTTTGGTTGTAGCGAATATGCTAACAAAATCAAAACATCTTTTTCCTTTTTTCCCCTTTCTCTTTTTCTCTTTTATATACACACACACACACACATATATATATATATATATATATATATATATATATATATATATATATATATATATTTCCCCATCCTCCCCTCCCTCTTCTTCTCTCTCTCTCCCCCCCCTCTCTCTCTCTCTCTCTCTCTCTCTCTCTTACTTACGTGCGCTTTTAAGTATTAAAATTTAAGGGGTTTTTTTTGCGTTAACTACTTCATTTAACTAAAATTGCGGTGTCGACATTTTAAAACTGATCTCCATGCCGGTGTCACCGTGGTAGAGATTATACAAGTTAGAGGCCAGGAGTCGGTGGTGGCAAACATAAATTCAACTTTATTACCACTCGAGCAATTTCATGGTCCATTTAGGGCTATATGATATCTCGATTAGCCCACCAAAGTGTTAGATGGTATCAAACCTTGGTTAGCGTAACAAGACCTCACATTCAACTGATCTTATTTCATCTTTCTCTACCGTACTGCATCATTCAGCTCAAAACAGCCAAACACCTCAACCAAGACGACAGAAAACCACTATCTGATTCTAAACTGATATTTCGTTTGCTTGTCTGTTTCATTGTACTCCACATGCAAATAGTCCGAAAAATGACGTATTCTTTATTGTAAATCTCTCTCTTTCTCCCCCTCTCTCTTCCCCCCTTCTCTCTCTCTCTCTCTCTCTCTCTCTTTTTCTCCTCTCTCTTCACTGCAATGCTGACTACTAGAATATACACGTATACGCACGCATACATACTTGTTTACGACTTGTCATATCGAAAAGTGACGTATTCTTTATGGTAAATCTCTCTCTCCCACTCCCCTCCTCTCTCTCTCTCTCTCTCTCTTCACTACAATACTGACTGCTAGAATGCACACATATATGCACGCATACATACTTGTTTACGACCTTTCATTTGGAATAGGTACGTAAAAGCATATTGCACGATTATATACATATTAGTAAAAACGCTCATATTGTGTTCACAACATGTCACTTTTTCACCTTTGTCTTGTCGTGAACTTTTTTTTCTAGATGCAGTGTGCATCCTCTTCCTCTCTCTTCTATACCACAGTCGCTTGTGCCTCCCACCACATCAATCCTCAACGTCTCGGCCAACCATTCCATCACCACCATCTTACCATTTTGAAGTCTGGAAACACTCAAAATTGTTCCCAAATAAATCAATAGTAATTGCTTCCTCGTTTCGTGCCGTTTTGTCTTATGAAAAATGTTTAAAGAATTTATTTACCTTCGGATATCTGGGGAAACCTGTAAAGACTTTAATGAAATAGAATAAAACTTCAATTTGCTCTTGTAAAACAGAGTAATCGATCTAAAAGAAAAATTAATGGATTATAAAACGGGATGCGTCACAGAAATGGAAAAATGAAATAAAAACTAAGGGGAAAAAAGTTAATTTAAAAAAAAAATAAGTTCCTCTATAATATTCGTACCTCACGATATCAGTGGTGATTCTTCTTACAGAATATTTTGTCATAAGACTTTATGTCTGACCACCTTTCAAAATAGCTTGAGTTGGGAGTTTCGAAAAAAATGAATTACTTGAAATATTATGTTACTTGATAGAGTAGCTTTATACTCCTTAATGCCGACTCATACACGAATAACCCCGTCATTTTGACGAGTATGTACAAGTATATATATTCATATATATGTATGTGAAAGTTTTGAAAAAGTTTTCTTTTAATGTGTTTAGTGTTTAGAACTGTGAAGCTTTCTAGACTATATATATATATATATGAGATTTTTCTAGAAAGTATCAAGCTATTTAATATTATTATGGACAGGCCATGTGGCGAAGGTAGAAGATTATTATCTCTTAAAGACCCTCTAGTTTGGCAAACTGGTCTCTGGCCGATAGAATAGAGTTGGATGTGTCCTTAGAGAAAAGATATAGTGATATTAAGTGAGTTTTTCGAGCGATTGAATTCCTTCTTGTTAACACATCATTTAGGACTATTCATTCTACGGCCTCCTTCATACACACTATCCGAATGTGATGACAGTAAACAGAAGTTTTTCTCATTCTTCAATGGAAGTAACGGTCATAACCTAAGATTTGGGTGTTTTTCTTTCCCTGTTAGGCGTGGATTTTCATATCTTGTCCTTGTCGAGTAGCAAGATCCACATCGAGTTGAACTCCACACCCGTCAGACATACACTCTGCCGATATATTTATGTCTGCTGCTTCTTTGATTTCTCTCAGTTTCCAACGCCGCCCCGAGTCAATAACCAAGACTTCTTCCTGAAGAGGATAGTGTTTGCCTTTATATATGACAAGGACTCCTCAGAAAGGGCTGAGGCGCCGCAGAAGAGACACAGAAATCTTTCAAAAGGGTCCACATCTCTTGTGACATGAACTAGCGCCAGTGGGCAACAAAGGCGTTTGACAGGGTGGCATGGTGACATAAGGTCTACAAAGTACCCCTTCCCTTTCCGGAGCTAACCGTAAGGTAAAAGCAGAAAAGAGGAAACGACTTCGTAAATCTAGAGCTCTCTTTGAGAACCTCGTCATCTCCTTCGGTGTGGTCCTCACAGAGGATCAACAACAGATGTGGACAACCATCCTAAATTGTCGTTCTCGAAGTCAAATCATAATGATATGAATCGGCATTTCAGTTAGTTTTTTCCCTGATGTGATAAACCAGATTATTAAATCTCATTCCATACAAAGAATACTTTCATGAAATCTTTAATTTGGATAACATAATAATAGTTCTGTGATTTTCATAGACATTCCTGACATCATCAGGAATTATTGACTGAATGTTGTTTTCGGTACTGATGTTATTGCTGTTATTGTTGTTGTTGTTGTTGTTAGTGGTGGTGTTACTTATATTTCATGAATTTACTTAATCACGCCAGAATGTTGAGTGGTTATCGTTGAAGGCTGAGTTACAGCAAACCCCTCACATCTCCAACACTTTTCTTAATATACTCCAAGACCCCATAATTTTTCCAGAATCTTCATTCCCTAAAATCTCGCTTGTTGTGTTTTTGGTACGATTCCAAGTGCTCCAGTTATCATACGACTACCTCTCTTGCTGAGCAAGGTTATGTTTTTTCGTTTTGTTTTGGGGTTTTTTGTTTTTTTTTTGTATTCTTGCGTTTGTATCTTCACTCTGTGGTCTGCTAACACATCCTAGCTAACGATTAGGTGAAAATTATTTTCCTTAATCGCAATTATCAGCTCTGGTCTATATGTGCATGAATTCATTAAAAGATATGATGTCATTAAAAGAACATCTATTCTCATCAATCTTTTCAACAGCTGCTAATGGTGTCATAATAGATTGTCGGATGTATATTTTTTTAAGCCAAAAATCGCCATTTACGATCTCTGAGAAAAATAATACTTGCAGAATATTTCCATATCGCAATAGTTCACGATTATGAGAATCAATTGACAAAGAAAGATTATTCGCTCTTCTTCTTCCTCCTCTCCCTCCTCCTGCTACTACCACCATGGATAGTGGACGTATCGTTAAACATATGGGACTTGATATTTAATAGTTAAAGGAAACTATTTTCTTATCAAATAATTTTTTTTCCATATTTTTAAGAAGCAAAATCATGACGTGACACATTTGTCCCATTAGACATTTATTCAGGAACAGATGGAAAAGACGGGATTACATCACTTCAGCAACACGTCTTTCCTCTTCAGTCATGTAATGCGAACCAATTCCTGCATGGCTTATATCCTGTGATTACGACATTATCTCCGATTGTAAAAGCCAGAAAAATCTCACTTTATTTTCCGTGACACATGCGTCCAAGTAGACTCCCAAAATGCATTAATATATATATATATATATATATATATATATATATATATATATATATGTATATGTATATTACAGCAGTCATAGAAACCTCGAGATATATATGACCCAGATGTTTCAAAAGGATTAAGGAATTATTCTTTCTTTACTACTTTCTTTGTTTTGTTTACTCTAAGAAAAGTACTTTCGGTATTAGGTCTTTTCTTGAGGCTCAGCAGTCAGCTTTCAGCCCGAAGAACCTGTATGCATACTGTGCGAAAATGATACATGCTCTTATAGAAAGCACCCTTCTTCAGAAACCTCAATGTTCAAGTCCCTGCCGGACAAAAGCGCTTGAAAACCTGTGTAATCATTGCAATAAGAATGTAACGCATGTTCAAGAAGAGGTCGAAGAATGAAACTTGCTAAAAAGTTATTTGCGTAGCACAGGACGGCAGTCGCAATTACGAAGCATATTCATTTACTTATGTAATTATGGAAGTCACAAAACAAGAGTGTTTTCATTTTTTATTCAAATCTTCCAAGTGTTTGTATCTTCCGGACATCATAGGGTAACTGATTCAAAAGTCTGTGTGCAACATAACTGAAACTTTTGAATCCATGTGTTGCGTTCAAAAACATGAGTTCTAAGGTCGAATCATCTAATTTTCGGATGTTAATCAGAGCACGGTTTACATAGGGACATATATCATGCAGATGTTTGTATATTGTAATTACCATTTTGAACATGACTCTTCCTTCTCCCCTGAGCAAGCATGGACTGATAGTGCACGTCCTAATTGACTCTCGTTTTGTACGTTTCAAAACGAAACTAGCAGCAGCAGCAGCTTTTTAAACTTACAGTAATTTGTTCTGCAGGTTAAACATTCTCTCAAAGTGCGTGTCCCGATGGGGTACAGATGCTATATATATATATATATATATATATATATATATATATATATATATATTTATATAGTGTTCCATCACCTGTCTTGAACCTTAATCAAGCATTTATCAAGTTTTAATCGGATTGAATTTCGTTAAATAACCATACTTACGTAAGCAAGTACGGGCACACACTTAGACACATTTTAGAAATGTTGGCACGGACGTTCATACATTAGAATGCATCATGTATGTCAGTGTACATAACATGATGTTTCAAACGTACATACACACGCTCTTGCAAACGCACACACACACACACACACACACACACACACATATATATATATATATATATATATATATATATATATATATATATATATATCAAATAGCACATATTTTAACTATATTTTATGTGCATAAAAGAGGAAAGTAATCATAAAAGATATATCATGTACCGGCTAATGCTCGATCTCAAAATTATAATACAAAATTATATATACACATCTATAAGCACACACATACACACACACACACACACACATATATATATATATATATATTTATATATATATATATATATATATATATATATATATATATATATACTCATGCACTTAAACCTTTATTCACATACATGCATGCGTCAATATATTTATATAAATACGTGCATGTATACATGTCTTGCTAAGAATTTGTTTACACACACACATATCTACATATATATATATATACATATATATATATATGCGTGTGTGTGTATGTGTGTGTAAATGTAAAGATTTCGGATGGTGTTTCATGTCTTGCTTCTCCTCATTTGCCAACGAGGTCTGTACGTGGAAGAGCCCGCAGGGCTGCGCGATGGAGTCTTAGTTGAGGTACGGCGTGTGCTATTTATTATCTACCCCACCCTTTAGATTAAGGGTTTGCATGGCCAATCGAGGTGGGATTATGGTAGTGAGGTCCAAAGGTTTTCTGTTCGTTTCCTTCCCCGAAGCAAATGTCCGATCCGGCGGTAGAGGTCTGCTACTCCCTTTGGTGAAGCATTCCGACAACGTGAAGAGACGTTTTTCTTGCGATCTCACCAAATCATCGGGCCGACACCATTGAATGAGGTTGGGTACTGTATAACCGTTACATTCATAATGACTGAGAGAGTCATTCTTCACGAATCGTGATGGTTTTTTTTTTTTTTTCAAAATATTGCTTCATCATCCGTCTGTCAATCCTACTTAGTCCAGATTTAGCTCTCGGTGACCTCTTGCAATCCCCCAAGAGATTTCAGACCTTCTACAAAATCAAGGGGGTATGCAACGAGGCATGTGGTGACAATCCTGGAAAGAGGACTTCGCGAACTGTCTCGAAAGATCGAAGGGACGTTGTGATAAGTTCATGTGTTCCCGATGGAAGTTTTTGAAGGAATCTAGAGCGCCATTTCTCTAATTAGCCTATTCTATCGCTAATATTATATGGCTGGATACTTTCCAGACAGACCTCGTACATACATTTAAATACATATACATATAACTGTTGTTGTTTTTTAAAAATTCCTGAAACAGTGACATGGTAAGCAACTGACGATCTTAACATGAAAAATTCACACATTGTACCATGACATCCAATTCTGTTGAAAACATTTTTTAAAAAACATAGAAGAAAACTACATGAATTACATTAACAGATATTGTGAAATAATTGACTGAAATGACCTAAATTTTTGAAAAAACTTTTTTTTATATATTTAGTGCTTGAAGTTGTAAAGCTTTCTAGACTACACAAATAATAGTTCGTAAATACATATGTATGTATTGTGTTGTTTGATATTGAAACTCTTATTTGGAATGAGCTCCTGTTATCACATGGTGAATGTGTCATATGGCCAAGAAAAAAACATAAGTAGAATAAACAATCAAAGAAAACAGGATTGCTGCAGGAATCATTTTCTTTGATCGTTTATTCAACTTACGTTATCTAGGCCGAATGATACATTCACCGAGTAATAACGGAAGATCATCCTAAATAAGAGTTTCAATATAATACAATGCAATTCAATCAATCTGTCGGATCATAAATCTATTTCTTAATAACATATATATATATCTATCTATATCTATCTATATATATATATATATATATATATATATATATATATATATATATATATATATATATTAGTTTACCTATGCTGTCAAAAAATGGCCACAATAATGTACATTAGCGATTGCATTTTACTCGTACTTTTTTTCAAATGTCAAAACATTATGTCCTTCTGCTTTTGCTTAATGTTCTGTATTTCCTGTATAATAAAGTGGACTAGAAGTAAGATCGATTGAATAATTTGGGAATTTTATTTAGAAAATCTAGCATAATATGAAATTTTATTTTTACTGCATCATCAGAAGAGTCCACACATAGAAATGGGAAATTTGCACATTTTCAAGTAGTGTACTCTTTCATTAACATAGAAATGTGTTATACTCATATACACACACATGCACAGGCATATATATATATATGTGTGTGTGTGTGTGTAAAGAGAGAGAGTAGGAGAGAGAGAGATATATACACACTGCGTTTTATACATGTGAATGTGGATTTGTATGTGTGTACGTTTTTCTAAAAGCCTTTGATTCTGCACACATATATTATTCTATTCGTGTGTGTGTGTTATAGCCTTTTTCAAATAAGTAAATATACGACGAGCCTTCGTCTTAAGAGTTTAATGTATGGCAACAGCTGAGATGGAACCATTACTAAATTCTGCTTGCTCACTCCACCCATCATCCCCCTTTGAGCAGGGAATCTGAAGGCATAGGACCGCCTGAAAGAATAAATGAACAAATAAAATATCTCGTTTTGCTGTTGGCCACTTTGGGTAGTTTTCTGCAAGGGTTCAAGATAAGTGGAATCACAATTGTCTGGCTACAAACAAGAAAACCGCAGACGCACGCCAAATATGAAAGACAAAAGAGGCTAAGAAAGACATTTTTTCAGGCCTTGTGGTGATAAGGTTATGCGATACTGAACGACCAAAAGCCTTAACAGTGTGAGCTTGACTTAGAGGGGAAGGAAACGTTTGACAGTTGGTGGTTTTGTTTTCGCTTTAAAATGTTTTGGGGTTTTTTTTTTCACAATTTTTTTTCATGATGTCTTCCACTTGAAACATTTCCCAGATCTGTAGGCTATTGCTTCTCTTTGTTCACGTTCAGAAATCAAAACTCTCACAATCTGTACACACAGACGCTCACTCATACGTATAAACTGAAATACCCGAACAATAATATTCGTTTGTCTGCGGCCATGTGTATGCATGTGTGTGTGTGTGTGTGTGTGTGTGTATGTGTGTGTGTGTGTGTGTGTGTGTGTGTGTGATTTGGATGGAGAATCCAACGATATTAAAGTATTATGACATTTGTGAAAACTATTTATAAAATGTCTTAATACTCTGAAATTGTCGGATTCTATATCCAAAAAATACTCTTATTGTGGACATGAAGAATGAAAGAAAAACAATGAAGAGAAAGCGAAACGTTACTATTTTGATTCGAGGATTTATACAAGACTTTGTATTGTAACCGCCATAACATAAAACGAAGATGATAGAACCTAAAGAATATCTGCCTCGTCCATAACGGTAGGAATATAGAACGTGTACTAAGCGCTATTCTTTGAAACTTTTGAATTACAATATTATTTTTGATGAAACTGCATAGGCGGAACAAGTCAAATAAATTTGCGTAAGTGTCACAATACTTCAATATATATATATATATATATATATATATATATATATATATATATATATATTCCATCAAATATGATGAACACGGAGCGGAACGAAGATCTACTCACAGAACCTGCTGTGGCAAGGGAGTCTGCAGTTTCTTCCAACGAAGTTAGATAATTGGTTGTCAGGTTGCGCTGAAACTTGGTTCAGGAGACTTTTGGACAAAGGTACAACTATCGTATGCATGAACAATAAAACGTGCCCATACGATGGCTACGGCTTCACGTGTTTTTCCTTAGAAAAGTAACCTTCAACATTGAAAGTGCAGAGACTCTAGAACGATGTAAACCGGTTCTAAATACGCTAAACTATCAAATGATTGTGAGTCTCCTCTAAATTCCCGACTCTTTTCTCAGTATGATCACAGAACTCAATATAGTTGAGGTCTAGACAGTCTCAATAGTCTCAATTCGCTCTATCTCGAATCTTGTGTTTATGAAAAGGTTTCCAATTAGGACAACTAGTTCATAACCAAATGGTTCGATTGATTTGTTTGATTGTCAAAGTAAGATAATATTTTTCGACACGGCTTTCAATAATCCTTTCAAGATTGACTATTAAGGTACTCAACGCCTGGATTGATAAAGAAAAAAGGTTTTTAAAAAAAAACAATACCGTGTTAAACTCTATTAAGTAGTTAAAGAAAAGTATTCCTTTGCTAAATGAAACACTTTCAATGTTTTGAAATAGCGTAACATTGGATACATTTGTCCTATTACACGTTTATTCTGTGATAGATGAAAATGGGGAATTCGAAAATCACTTCACTTACACGTCTTTCCTCTTTGATGTTCTTGTTCAGTCTGCGTGGGTTTTATACTATGATGATATTTACAATTGCAAAAACCAAGAAAATCATATTTACTTTATTTTTTGTGAAACATGCGTCCCAGTAGATAGACCTACGGGTCACCTATTCGTGCAGTCATAAAAACCTCGAGAGATATACATATATATATATATATATATATATATATATATATATATATATATATATATATATATATATATATATATATATATATACATTAAAGACTTGTCCTGACCCATCTCCAGTGGAGAGACACGTAAATTGACACATTTATTCTTCTCCACACAGCTTCTACCCAGAGTTACTCAATTGTCCCATCGTCAGATGTAGCTTTGGAGACCTTTCTTGTAGCACTCAACAGGTTGGTACAGAAACCAGGACTTTACCTCATCAATCAATGTGTCGCTCCCCACCCCCTAGAAATGCCTGACATTCATATATAGAATGGAAGAGATGGAAACTAGATAGTACCAGGTCAGGATAATTGGGAGGATGAGAGAGAATTCCATAGCCACAAAGTACGCAAGTCGTTTGCACAATTCTCAGAGTATCACTGTTCCCACTCATATTTATTTTGTATTCTTTCTTCTAAGACAATTTGGTATATTCACTGACAACGTGATTTTTTACACAAAGTGTCACTGTCACTGGAGATCAAGTGGCAGCAATCCTTCTCGATACTCTCACCAATTAAAATAAAGTTGTTGTCTACTGAGTATTTCCCATTCTTCCTTGAATTTCTATTTCCCATTCCAAAATTTCGAGTTGTCCGCTCGGATATCGAAATGGTTAGCACGTATGCCTCACATGCGGAATATCCTGGGTTCGATTCCCGGTGTGGGTGAAGTGGTTGGAAAACCCTTCAGTAGAACAAATTTGCCCGTGTGCTCTGCAACTAATTGACTTCACTCTAAGCTCTGCGATTAGAATGGATGTATTCCTTAGGTTTTGTCGTAAAAACGAAGTCCTGGTCTCGACCAGACTTGAAATGACCAGAACCGCTAGGCTGACACGTGTAACAGAAACTGGGACATCGTCACCTGCCTCCATATTCCAGATCTACGGAATCATCGCTCAAGAGATTAATGTTTCGATTCACAATCATTGTTTGCTGTTTAGCTATCGAAATTGGAAAATACATTACTAACCCTAACCCAGCTAAGTTGGTAGTTTTGATCCGTTAGTTTTCAATTTCACTTATTCCACTTACCCGGACTGTAATTATCCCTGGATGGCGTATTGAGATCAGCTGACGTTCGGATCCGGTTCATCAAGGTCATTTATTAGTTAATCCATAGATTACCTTGATTTTTTATTTTATTTCTAAAGGCTAAAATAGGGGTCGTTTTGTAGTCAGAGAACCTATATGCATTACGTTGGTTTGGTTCATCTCTCAACTCTTTCTGTACTCTTTCTTTGGTCTGAGCTACTTTTTCAGCTGATACTATGGACGCCATATTGTCTATTCCAGTCGGACATAACTCTGGGTGAAACGAAAAGACACGAAGGCTTTTGTATTTTTTGATAGGTTCATTGTTGTTCGGTTAATTTTTTCGCGTTTCCTCGTTTATATTCTAGTGGTTGTGTTCTTTGTAAAATCATTGGATTGCAGAATTATATATGTGTTGTTACTACGTGAGTCATTCAGTCTCATCTTTTTAGAAACAGTAAACCAAAACTGTCACCCAAATTGTCGAAATAAGGTTCTTCAGTTGTCAAGTCGGTCTGGCAGTTTGTGTATCAACCAATTGAGCTAGAGGGCTGGAAACTTCAATATTTACTTTATGTCAGTGTAAAAAAACTATGTTTGTTTTTTTCAACCTTACCCTAAGTACCACGAAGTAGGATCGAAATCTTCGCTTCAGACCTAGAAGCTGGCATCTTCTCTCTCTGTCCTACGCAGAACTGGACGGTTAGTAAGGTTGGATTTAAGCGATATGTTTCCTCACGCATAAATTCCCCGTCCACCAGAGTGCTCTATTCCCAAGTTGGAAGAGCATTATAAATGTATTCTTAGATATGTGTGTCATGCTCGCTCTCTCTCTCTCTATCTATCCATATATCTATTTCTCTCTATCTCCCTCTCTCTCTCTCTCTCTCTCTCCCTCTCTCACACACATCTGCGAGTCTATACATAAACGAAAATGTATCTGCACATAAAATTATTGTTTTTATGTTACTGTATCTTTGTATATGTAAAAGTGCAAAAGTTCTCTCAATATATCTACTTACGATGAATGATTAATGCAAATTCAACTTACAACCGATGACAATATTGGCAATGAAATCAGAGGTTTGAACTTAACGTCAACATTAGTGAATTTCAAAATGATTTCATTGAATCTCAATCAGACGAAAGAAACTCTAATTTCAGAATCAAAGAAGTAAAAAAGTTTTATGTGTTGTATAAATACAACGTTGAACTTGTAAAACTCTGCAGTCTTCAGACGGCGTACTGTAAGATCTTTCTTATCAATGGCTTTTCTCTTATTGTACAATTTATGATCAGCGTGAAACGTTTCTCTGCGGGGAAAAGGTTATTGAATTTCACTTCAAGTTTATGAGAAACATTTCAAACATACCAGGATAAAAAGAAAAGAGGTGACTAGTGTTGAGCTCGGAATGTTTGCCGATCATGGGGGTGGGGATTTGATGAGTTTGCTTTTCTGAGTCTTGAATCTTTGAGTCATTGGCGATAATATAATGATCCCCACTCGTGTAGTTGTTCGAATCGCAGTTAATCTGACAATTGGTAGACACCCCCAGAACACCTCCTACTTATCTAAAGGGCTGCAAAATTGTTAGAATTGGTGAACCTGATCATAACTTTTAACCCAGAGATAAAGTGCCATTGTTTGTTATCAATCATAGGGTTGACCTGACAATAACCAGAACAGTTTCCCCGTCTTTTTTGTTACTTCACTGTTTAGTGTTTCTTTGAAACTGGTTGGGCGTGATTACAACAGGAATTTGGAATTTTCATTCAAAACCATCAATCAAAACTGCCAACATAGGTTTCTTCATTCATTAAGTGGATCTGGCTGGCTGGCTAATTGACAAGCAATGTATGTGTAACGCGTACGGACCACGCCAGCGGAGTCAGAGGGATTAGAAATTTAAACAGTTAATTTTTTTTTATGCGAAATAGGTTTTTATCTAGAGGTCCAGTTTGCGATGTGATTTTATTCTATTGACCCCCAAGTTTATGTCCGGTAGCATTCTCACTTGCTTTTTGAAAATTTGGCATTTTTTTAGTGTACGAACTAAATAAAAGGCAAGATAAGAAACTTATTGATTAATCATCTATTTTCACATTTTTTTCATTGATCATCCTTAAGACGGCATGCTGCCAAAAATCAGTGGTTACGTGATGGCATCAATTTAAGCCAGTCAGAGTACTGCAAACATGGCCATAACCAGAATGCACTGTGTTGTGTTGTGATCTCTCTATGTAAGGTTGAGCATGATTCTCTCCTGTGTACGTTGCATGGTTCTCAGCTTGAGGGTCAATCTTTTGGTTAGGTTCTATGTATCAGCTCTATAGCTGACTATTGGGAGGGTGCATTGGTTGTATACCCTTCTTTTTAGGACTAATAAGATTATCTTCTTCTTGATGGTTGAGCTGACTCTACCGAAAGCTTGCCAACCTAGATATTGTTCGCTTGATTTCTTCTTCTTTTGAGGATTTCCATTTCTTTTCTTTGCTGAATGTCACATGGGGGCAGCAAACTTTATTTTCATATGTAACAATGACGCATGACAATGACCTATGACGTCGTGCACGAATATCAACGACACAGTCACACATGATGGAATACGTTAACGAATTCGCTCCCACTTCAAAAGCCCTACTCAGGTCGATGCTAATCCCATTTACAGGAATTAATAATAACGGGGTCGAAATGGGACATGTAGCTTTGGGAATTATATTATATAGAGAAATGAATTCTGTTTTGTTTAACTTTTAGATTTTAATGAAACGAGGGAGTTTAACCCTTGCTCAGCCAAGCTTGTTTCTCTACTGTTTTATCTTTTTTCTTCTTCTCTGTCTTTTGTTTTCCTTCTCTTTCTGCTTCCTACCTTCGATCTCTCAGTTCTCCAAACCTTTTCTTTATTGTGCCTATTTTTCATTTTCCTGCTCCTCTTCTAATTCTAGCTCGTCTTTATCATTTTTTTCCGATGGTGCCAGAGTTGCCATTTAATATTTTTCGAGACCAATATTGGGCAAATTTGGAACAGAAAAAAAGTTATTTGGTTATGACTTGGTACGGGAGGAAAATTTACAAACGACAAAACTGATCCCTCTGTTTGCACCCGCTTGCGTTTTAAATATTCACACTTTTTTAGTGAAGTGAAGTAATCCATTGATCAACCCTTTTTCAATTTTTAGATGGATCATCCCCAACACGGCATGTTGCCAAAAGACATTGGTCACATGACTGTTTCTATTGAATGATTCCCTCTCTCACACATATACACACGTATACACACACTGTCTCTCCTTACCATTTTTTAATAATCATTCTCTCTCACACACTCTCTTTCTTCTTTCTTCCCATGGCATTACATCTTTTATTTTCTTCATTTGATAACTCCTCTCTCTCTCTCTCTCTCTCTCTCCTTTTCGCCTTTCTACTGACATTACATTCCTCTTATTTTCTCCTACTGAGAGCCCCTTCTTCCCTCCCTCTCTCTCTCTCTCTCTCTCTCTCTCTATATATATATATATATATATATATATATATATATTATTTGGGTACTCACCATGGCTTAATACATGAATGATCAGCAAGCTCACCTTGCATACCAATTTGCTCGTTTAGTGGGTTCATCGTCGCTGAGTGTCCTGCACTCATTGCCAGACTGAACTAAGTTCAGTGAATATCTAGATTCACTTTCCTTTCTCTTTGTCCTCTTATTTCTTTTCTTTGATTTCTTTTTCTTGATTAACCTCTAAACCGGCGAATAATCCTTCTCCACCCTTCATTCACGCTTCAAACACACCATAATGGCGGCCTTGTGTCAATTAATAAAAATGCTCCACATTCAATATGCTATTCGCTTTTGTGCGAGAGAAGCGTACCGGAAATAAGCTGTCAATGTTGTCTATTCATTTCATTAAGCAAAATAGAGAGAGGGGGAGAGAAGGAGGACAGTGAGAGGAAGAGTAATCAAACAGAGAAAGGAATGCCATTGACGAATAGGAGGGAAAGAGGCAATAGTATAAAAAGGGTGGCGAGAGAGAGAGAGAGAGAGAGATGGAAAGATAGATGCAGGAATAGAGAAGCGTTGGATATGACGAAAAATAATAACGCGAGCAAAAGAAAGAAAAAATTGAAATGAATTGTCCAAACGGTGAGATGTGCTCAATTGACTGAGTGACCCAGTGATAAAAAAAACACTGCCCGACAAAGTCACCCACTGAACAATGAAAGTTAAGTTTCATAATCATCTCTAATCAGAATACATTCTTCCACATATTGTGCTATTATCTTCACGCGTGGGCCTCAACAAAGACCAAAAATTTCCTAAAAAGGAATATTATTCGCCCGAATGGGTACCTTTCAATAAATATACCACACCCATTCTCTATATTTATAAAAGTTACCCTTATACAGCATAACGACGACTGAGAGGCAAATCATACAAAGTAAGATTGTGTTGTACCAATTTTGGAGTTAGAACAGGCTGTCTTGAAAATCAGCCTTTAAAATCCAAATTTTTACCAAGGTTCGAACACTAGCTTTTGGTACAAAGAAAAAAAGATTTCTCCCTCCTTCAATTAATTTTCCCCATTTTTCTTAATTTCTTCAACGGCTTTTTTCTTACTTACGCGTCTCTCTGAATATCATTTTGCAGAAGACAAATAAACCATTTGAAATCAAGCCAGAAAGTGTGTTACATTAGATTAGGAAATTCCCTTTATGTAATCAAATTTCACATCAGTTTATTGAACCATCGTAGCCATCAAATATAGCGAAGGGTTCTACTCCTTTTTTTCATATATAAATGTGTGTGTGTGTGTGTGTATATGTTTGTTTGTGTGTCTATTTGTGTACCCCACAAAACCCCTTCTTTTGGGGGGGGGGCTTTGGGGGGCTTTATTCCGACGAATTTATTCTAGATGTTTTCTTACTCTATTTTAGATATTTTCCAGTGGAAAACACTGGTGATATCTTAAATAAAATTTATTCTGACCATATTAATGTTGAATCTTTTTTTACATGACTTCAAATTTTTATGCTACGGTTGTTCATTGATTGACTGTGATGGTGAATAGTCTTTTTCTAAATTATTATGAAACTTCATATTTCTCAAAAAGTTCAGCTATGCTGTCGTCACATCTTGAGATATTTCGTGTTTGTAAAATACAGATAAGCAGACGGAAGGCCAAAAGCATTGCGTAAACATACAACCACCGCAGATAAATGCATAATGATTCCCTTGTTGGCTTAGATAATCATGTTTTCCATCTGGTGCCAGAAGTCAGGGTTCGAGTCCAGATAAAAGCCAGGATTTCGAATGTTGATTTTCGAGATGCAAACACGACGACCTTCATCATTTGGATTATTGACATAACATGATCTCCCTGGTATTTACCTAGCGCAGCTTAATACAGCACTTTGGGTAATAAGAAAGGAATACAGTCTTACAACAACAATCCAAGGGGTGATTGACATAGAATAACTCATCCACTCCATAATTTCCCTCCATTTGGGTCGTACAAAGCTAAGGTCGGCAAATTTCAGTAATAAGACGACAGGTGAAAGCGCTGTGTAAAAATGTAAGTCAGATATACAGGTTCCCTCCGTTATTCGAAAGTAGAGTCTCTCCATGAAACCTTCCGTAAGACGGAATTGCATACAGCAAAGAAGCAATTACCATTATTTTCGTAGGGATTTCTCTATAGTGTTCCTGAATCTGAAAAATAATCTAGGTTTGCCTATTTTACGCTGAGCGTAACACCTTTACGAGATCTTCTTTCTGGTGCCTTTGGACGCATCTTCAAAACAAATCAAGATAAAGAATTGATGCTCAGAGACACACTTCAAAGTAATGAACGATTGGGAATGAGACAAACTCAGGAGCAAAAGTATATGGAGACTTGATTAATTAATTAATAAATTAATTGACAAATGATTAATTAGCAAGATGCACATGATTAGGGGAGGGTTCCCATCTTCAGTATACCTTTTAGATGTTGAATGGTTTGGTTTTGATTGAAAACAAATTCAGCATGAAATATATATATATATATATATATATATATATATATATATATATATATATATATATATATATATATGTATCATTTGAAGATCTCGGCAGAGTGAAACAAGGCAGTCTACGCCGTATGAGCCGACAAATTCCTTGTAATAATGATTTAATCGCTCTGCGTAAACGTTTTGAGCACTTGAAAAAAGAAATCAGAAAATATGTACATGACTTCATATATATATATATATATATCATGTGCTTGGGCAGCAACTTTTTTTTTATTCATGTTTAGTATATTAAAAATCATGAAGGTGGCCTAATGGATGTTTCTCTCGTAAGCTTATCTATAGGTCTGACGTTCGAATAGTGTTCATTCAATGAATACGTAGTGTGAGTGTTCAGTACAGACTTATCTTCTTTGCCTTGAATACTGTACCGGCTTACAAGATGCATGTTTCAAAAGATTTCTTTATTTTATCACTGTTCGTTCGGGTCCCTCTTTGAACTAAGCAAAGCTTTGGTACACATGATCCCATCCATAATACAAGCTTTTTGGATGAAGTATAAAACACAATCTTTCAAAATGACAGATATAATAATCGATACAACTCTTGATAATAGCTAAAACTCTCTGCAATAATGGCTAAAATCGGTTTGCCTTTTCAATTTGCAGCTAACCTCAAAGATGAAAATGTTATACATACCTTTTCAAAGCCAACTTATAAAATAGAATATTGATAAAAATTGTACAATTCAATTTAAACTCACGAATCGTTCTTGCAATATCTATATTTTCGTATGGATTACCCTCTTTTTCCTACTCCTCTTCCTACTTCTGTTACTACTACCACAACTATTTATGCTACTATTATTTAGTTTAGGATACCTTTTAAATCCGCAATCACAGATATGGACGTAAGGATGGTAGATACATCGTTGTACTCATGCTTCTTGTTTCAAAATCTTCTTAAAATTCCAAAACTTCAAAGATATTAAAAAAACTTGGAAAATTTCAAAATTCCTAAAATCCTTATAGACGTGGTTCCACCTTGGGTATTGAATTGATGGATGCCTCTTGATGTTACGGCTGTTTAGGCAATTATCAACGTCCGAATTCCTTGCTTATATCTGCTCATATTTAGTTCCTATGAACTTTTAGCTACACTCACCGTTTATCTAGAGGTCTTGTGAAAATACTTTGCTCATAGTTTCTTACAATATTGCAAGCCAACCACCCAATTCTCATAAATTCAATGCATTACTTTCCTTCCAATTGGGATAGTTTTTCTTGAACGAAACGCAAAACTGTCAACACCCAATTCACATAAAGAGAGTGTTGAATCAATCAGCCTAGAAGCGTCTGCTGCAGAGTAATGGCCACAGTGGTTATCCTGCACGTTATTGCTGGAGTTCAATCCTCAAGGGATGCTCCGCTAGTCAGGCATTGCACCAAAGCAGGTGTCGACTGATAAGTATCAATATTAGCAGTGGGCTTTCATGGGACAGTCGTTAGTGCTTATCCCGCAAGATGTTTCGTGTGACTCGACCATCAACAGCTGCTCTATTAATCTGGCTTCGTGCAAAAGCAAGGCTCAGTCAGTAAACATCTTTGTTATCAGGACTGTCCTTGTTGCAGGAAAAGAAATTCCTGACCGGAGCCAAAAGTCAGCACTTAGCGGAAAGCGAAGAGAGCAACCAGCTTTTGTTTTGCAACAAGAAATTATAGAGTCGGCACGCACCCTATTCTTCTCTATTCTACACCTCAGTCTACTGTATTTCTAACCAGCCCAATTTAAAAAATAAAAAAAAACTCAGCCTAACATATATTCATCACCATTTTTGGAGTCTGGGGTGATCAACTGAAAATTGGAAAAATGGGGGATCAATGAATAAGTTACTTGATTCTAGCCCTTTGTTGGGCAGTAGTCACTAAAAAAAAGTCCGAATTTTTAAAGTCGGACAGAAACTAATGGATCAATTTAGTATGAACCGGCATTGCATATTGAACCCCACTAAAAACCTAAAGGGAGGTTCAAAAAACAAAAAGCGCCTTTTTATAGATATAAGAAGTAGTAAATGTTTGAATTTTTGGCCCTCTAGCCCTGCTTACTAGACCGACTTAAAAACCGAATAAATCCATGTACAGAGTTCCGGTTGACAGTTTTAATAAGCAAATGAACTTTAGTAAAAAAAAAAATATTTTTTCAAAAACTCGCCATCGCAATCAATAACTGAACAACCGTAGCGTCAAAATTTGAAGTAGTATAAAAAGAATGAATATGAACAGAATGAATTCTATTTATGACAACTTCGACGTTCCCCATTGGAAAACATCTAAAATAGAGTAAAAATACATTTAGAAACATCTACAATCTGCAGGTTCTAGAAATTGTTATTAATTCTGTTGGAATAAAGTCCAGAAAAGTAAAAAAGAAAGATTATCAGAAATCAAAAAAAAAATTTCAGAAGGCGTTTAGCAGAGTACTGATGCTAATTTTCAAGTCTGTAGACAAAACGGCATGACCAGAGCGCTTGAACAAACAAACAATAAATAAAGTTTTGAAAAAGGATAGAACTCTTCGTCATCTTTGATGGCTGCGGTTATTCAATATCAAAGATCCAGCCCCATATTGGCCAGTATTGGGGGGAGTTAATATATGAGAGGAAATCATAGAAATGCACCTTTATCATTCTCTGCTGAAATTAGGGGTGTCTTATATGATATCAAGTATGGTAGCTTAATAGTATTCTTAAATATTTTTTCAGCTACGTTAATCTCAGGAAATTAGATTTGTTTCTGAATGAAAATAACATTTTCAAATAGTTTTTCCTGGTGCTTTTATTCCGTTGTACTTCATTCAAACATTTGGGCATTTCTTTTTTTTTCGTCTGACCTCATATATTCCTTGATAAATACAAGATGTTATGAACGTATTCTTGCTTACTGTAAGAAAAAAATAACTAAAACTCAGGAGACATATGCCGAAGTGAGTGTTCATTCAGCTATATGGAGTTCTCAAGGGAGATGGATTCTATAGCTTTCAAAAGGCCCTCAACGGGGTCTCAAATTAAAACATAGAAAAAAAAAATCGGAGAACCAGTGATCTACATAAAACACTTCCTTCCTGCTTTGTAACTTTTTCAAACTGTCCCTCCTTCTTTTTCTTTCCTTTTTCATTCGTTCTCTTAATTACTTTCTTTGTATTTCCTCTTTTTATTTTTATTTCTTTCCTAGTCTCACATTTTTTCACCCCCTCTTTCTTTTCCCAATCCTTTTTGCATATCTTTTACTTTTTAGATTTCTCTTTTTTCTCTTTTGACCGATCTCCTCGACTCTCTCTCTCTCTCTCTCCCCCCCTCTCTCTCTCTCTCTCTCTCTCTCTCTCTCTCTCTCTCTCTCTCTGTGATATGCTTGTACTTCTTCTTTTCTGTCTGTTTGTCTTCTTCCTCTACATCTGTTTTTTTTTAGTTTCATTTTTTTTCTTCATTTTCCACCGGAGATATTTTCTGTTCATTGTTTGTCATAACTTGATTTTCTTCTTCTCTCTTTCATCGTTCGATTTCGACCTCTCCATCATTCATTTTCTTCTTCCTTTCATTTATTCTTTCGTTTCTCTTTCTCTCCCTTGCCAAACTTCTTTTTTTCGACGACATTTTTCCGACGACCTGCTTACTTTTCTCACGACCCCCTACCCTCAAAATTATCTATCTCTTCATTTCCTTATTCCTTGTTTCTTTCTTCTTCTTCTTCTTCTTCTTCTTCTTCTTCTTCTTCTTCTTCTTCTTCTTCTTCTTCTTCGTCTTCGTCTTCGTCTTCGTCTTCTTCTTTCTTATTTCTCGTGTCCTTCTCTTCTTTATTCTTTTTATTCTTTCTCGCCATTTCCTTTTTTCTCGTTTCCTCCTCCCTTTCTTCTTCTTCTTCTTCTTCTTCTTCTTCTTCTTCTTCTTCTTCTTCTTCTTCTTCTTCTTCTCATTTTCATCACATTTTTTATTTATTGATGCTATATCACTTTTCAAGATGCCCCACCCTCTTTCTTTTAATATTTCTTTTTCAATATTTTCATTCTTCATTTCTTTTTTATATTTTGCACTTCTCCTTCCTTTTAATCTGTTCTGTCCTTTCCCCACCTCTTTCTCTCTCTCTATCTGTCTGTCTATCTGTCTCTTTTGATCCTTCACATACTTCCGGCATCTCTCCCCTCTCCCACTGTCCTCCTTTTACAACCTATCCACCTTTTCTGTTCTACGGTCTATCAACTCTTCCTTTACTGTGACATCTCGACCGAATCGGAACCGTTCCTCCTAAGATTAAGTTAAGCTATGTCCAGCCTGATCCTTACCAAGACGGGTGACCGTCTCACAATACCAGTTGCCATTGTTCTACGGCCATCTCAGCCTACGCTCTGCTGCCAATGAGCAAAGCATATTGCCAAACCAAGATCGGACTGTACATCCTGGTCCTTTCTCACGCACACAATGCCCCATAGAGGACACATGGCACTGTACTCCCCTTGGAGCTGGCATACTCGTATCGAGTGGCAACGATTTCGAAAGATCTCTCCTCTTTCTTTACAACAACCAATCGACTCTTTTCCTTTTCCCTTGCTATTTCTCAGCTTCTCCCATTCTTACTTGTACTTTTCTAACCATTCCAATAACCCTGTCGGCCATTTTCTTTCTTTCTTTCTTCCCTCCTTCCTTTATTTTCTTCATTCTTTCCCCATCACATTCCTCACACGCGTCCGCCCCATCTTCTCTAACTTTCATCTGCTTTCGATTCCTCTTCCTTCTCTTTTTTTCTTCCTTCCTTCAAAGGATCTTCCTGTCCGCCATTGACTTCTCCAGGGTCTTTCGAATTCCTCTTATATGTCAAACACACGCATTTATACTCATTACTTAATCGGAGGACGGAACCTTTCGGCCTCATTCTCACCCACCGCCATCTTTCCACCGTCTTCATTTTATGACCATCTGCAAAACATATTGAATTCCTTTTTCTTACTTCTTCTCAACACTCCTGTCCGAAACCAGATAATTCACACCAACCCTTTTTGCTTTGAAAACTTGACAGGAATCAATTAATTGGACACACAACTAACCAAATCACCTCCTGTTATTCTTTCATCTTTAAAAAAAATTCTATTGCTGCCCTGAGATTTTTTCTCGTAATTTTTCATCGGCTCTTATCATTCGTCATGAAATATATTGAAAAGATATAAGCTATTTCTCTCGCTTTGAAGAATAATCCTTGCTTTAGAACTTGTTTTTCTTCTTTTTTTCCGTGAAAAAAAAAAAAACTGTGCAGAGTTTAAGCAGGACACAAAAGTGAAATGCTTCTTGTGGATCGGGCTAGAGGCAAGAAGAGAAGATTTGTGTGTAGGTGGTCCCAAAATCCTTCACTTCGTTCTTCGATCACTCAAGTTGGAGCATGATTGAAATCATTCAACTGTCCGCTATCGAACCGTCAATTATTATTGCACTCAATTATAAAATCAGTATATTAGATTTTAATAGATGATCATAGTTATTGAAAACCAAGGTCTGTATCTAAATGGGGGGGCCTGCTATAGAGCCAGGGTTGATAAGCTACACACACACTCACACAAACACATGCATATATATATATATATATATATATATATATATATATATATATATATATATATAGAGAGAGAGAGAGAGAGAGAGAGAGAGAGAGAGTAAGAGAGGGTAAGAGAGAGATAAATGAAATATATACAACAAGTCATGTATATTCATCCGAAATATCTTTATTCCAGCAATGCTCAATAGTTTAAGAGGAAACATTTTGTCAATTAAATGCAGAAATTTGGTCTATGAGAATGGTTGAAGCTTTGTTTCGCTGGGTTAGCTCATCAGATAGACAGTTTAATAAGGGTTGTTTATTATTTATTTACTGTTGGAAATCACTTTCAGTTTGATTTGAAATGCGACAGTTGGAGTAAATTTTAATTATTTACCTTACAACACAATTCCTGACGAGGAAAGTTTAACCATTGTGAAAGACCGAACTTCCACATTATATATATATATATATATATATATATATATATATATATATATATATATATATATATATATATATATAATAGATAATGAAAGTAAGATGAGGTGTTTTGGTAATAGAGATCACATATTCATCATTTAAGGCGATGGACTTTTCCACCTGAACAAATTCGATCACTTTCTAATATAGCCCCCAATGAAAACGATTCGACATAACCATTTATATACATTATCTGCAGCTTCGAAGTAGTGAACTATGGAGAATAAATTTCTCTATTTTCGATCCAAATTGCCAACTTAACGGTAATAGAATGAAAAGCGATGTTTGTTTGTTTTTTATAACATTGCACACTTTCCAATCCTTTATGAATTCTAAAGCCGAAATTTTGTTATCATACATTGATTCTTTTCGACCACTGTCCTTGACTTTGCTGTTACTAGTATGCATTGATTCTTTCTGACCAGTTTCACCCCCTCCCTTTGGCGTCAATTTTCACAACGTTCTGGCCACTGTACTCTCAGGTATTCCTCATCCAGTAACCTCCCGGAACGAATCCCTTTATTTGATCCAGTGTTATATGTTATTCTTATGTTCTTACCTAGAAAAATTCACGACCTGCCTTTCCACTGAGCCTATGAATATTTCTGCTCTACTTGACCCTGATATTGAAGCTCACGACTTCCAGTGAAACAAAAGAGCTTTTTTCATAGTACTTCAATCCAATAGGACACTCAAGCAATATTTTCAAGCCTTCAATCGAATGTCTTGGTTCCTGTATTGCCATTCATATTTATATCAGGTCAACTCATTGGTTGATCTAAGCACTGTATGCACGTTGAATGCTTGAGTCGTCTCGACGTTTTTTCCTATTTCTTTCATGCAAATTCACACTTCTAGAATTATTTGGTGAAGATAAAAATATTGACCATAACAAAATGAAGTAAAATGAAGAGTAAAAATACAAAAGACCGATAGGTGAGAATCTTTTCTCGGAGATAAAGTGATAAATAAAAACACTTCTGCAAAAACGGTGTGCAGAACATAATACTTAGTCATTGGGAAACTTATATGACCTGAGTGACTGGCCCAGAGTCTATAGACCAGGCAATTTTCTTTCTATCCAGAAAAAAAACTTACACAATGATAAGGAGTTCATATCCACTACAAAAAAAGGTGGAAATACAAACAAATACTCTGGTTAGTCACTCAGTAGAAACTCTCACGTCTTTTGACAACATGCCTTGTTGAGGGTGACAAATAAAAATTGGAAAAAGGAGTGATCAATGGATAAGTTATTTCTTCCGTCTCTTGTTAGGTAGTGATCACTAAAAAGACAAAAAAGTGTGAATGCTGTCCGAAAAAACAAAGGTACCAATGTAGCATAAACTTACATTTTAAATTGAACCTCTAAATAAAAACCTACTCAGTTCTATTAGGGTGTGGGTTTCAAGAAACGAAAATGATCCTTCTTGATGTGATAAGGAGTAAATGTTGGGATTTTCATCACACGAGATATGCATAGCCAACCAGCTGGGTAGACCCACTTAAACACTCAAGAAGCCTATGTTGATAGTTTGGTTTAATAGTTTCAAGTAATGATCTTACCTATCGACCTATAAATCACAGTTTTAACGGGAGACATTTTGGGGCTATTGCTCATAATACCATATTTCAAGACCCGTTTTCAAAGATGTATAAAGCAACCTCGGGTGCTTGACTTTAAGGCAGTCTGATGGAAACCAAGCATTTCCTATATTTATTCCTCAGGCTAGGTGAATCCTAATGAAATAGGGATCCAAATTGTCGTCTTCTCAGGTTTCATTTTTTTTTTTTATCACCATCGGAAGAGCAAAATATATGTCCGTTTCTAAGACGTTTATCACCAAAATCATCCCGTACAAAATAATATCTTTTCGTAGCAGAGAGGAATAATCATTCTCAAGTGCATTCGACTACCTTGAAATTGGAGCATGTTACCGGGATGAAAAGATAATTTCGAGTCTATTTGACACACTCCAGAGAATTTCGTAAGCCTATTATAACTGCCTCTCCCTCTGTCTCTCTCCTCTTTCTTTCGAATCGTCTCTGCCACGCGCACAAAACTTCCATACATCAAGCACATGTGTGAAAACCCTACCTCCATGGGCGTCTGCTGCCACTTTCCCAAGGGAATGGAGAAGGATATATTTCCGGTGGGTGGGGGTCACAAAAGGATATATTCGGTGGGGGTTTACTCTCTATTTGCATAAGATCCACAATGTCTGATGATTGTTTATCTGGGTTATGTCTGATGAGTGGTCCTAGAGATAAAACTCATTGAAATAAATTTATCATCATCATCATCATCATCATCATCATCATCATCATCATCATCATCATCATCATCAGTATTTTAATGACCATCGTTGGACATAGACCTTCCTCGGGATTCGTCACACTTCTCTATAGTGAGCGTCGTGGACCCAGTACTGAATTTGTCTTGCTTGTCTCTCCATCTAATACTCTGATGGCCTCGGTTGCGCATGCGATCTCTGGGGATCCTTGTTGTGTGTCGTGATGTCCATCGGTTGTCTGCCATTTTGATCTTTGTGTTTTTATTTCCGATGTGGTTGCTGCAAATGATCTTCGTCTTGCTGAAGTTCATGTGTATTTCATAAATTCGAGTTTGGTAAAGGTCCAAGAAGAGACCAGTTTCTTTCTACCGATGATAATCTGCTCTCAACTTGTCTGTATATGACAATGATTATATTTTTTGTCTAATTAAGTAATAAAAGATAATTTACAAATTCTGGAATTTTTATTCTTCAGGGATGTCTTTTGGGGTAGATTACTTATATCACAGAAGTAGACACCTCTAATCTGAAACATGAGTCTATATTCAACAACTTAGTTTATTATGCAAATTAAGACTTGGACGGACAATTTATTCTTTCAGGCGTCGAATTTATCAGATAGATTTTATTTTGATGTAGAATATCCAACAGGGGCTACGTTGAAATCATTGAGTAAATCTTCTTTTGTGGAAGGATTTCTGGACATTTTCCTTGAAGCCTAATCTGGAATGGCAAATATATTCAAAAGGAAGTATTCATGTCAGCAGATTGACGTGGTCGGTTAAGACCTTTTAGGACCGGCAATTCTCGAGTTTCTCTTGCTATATATGCTCTACACAAAGAAAAGAAGCTAATTGTATTTGGTTAAACATCTACACACCCGTGAGATTTTTACTACTCGTTTATGTACCTCATAAGTCCATAATCCAATGGATGAAAAAGATTTGATTCGCTCAATCGTATTAATCCTGAAACGAGGAAATAGTTATTTTCGTAACGAGCATCGTTTCGAGATGATGGATGTGATATTCGTGGATCGGCTGTTTTGCTCTATGATTATTTTACCTTTCAAGTGCGCATGCGTGATAAATTCACCTTTTAAATAAGTACTAGAACGTCCCTTTGTGAAGAGCATACACCAGACCTCCTTACTCTATGTTTATATGAGGAATTAGTGTCGCATATATTCTATTGATTCCAAACTCTTCGTTTAAATACGCTGATGGAATTATCTGCAAAGTACGCAGTTGTCCCAAAATATTTTTTGTTCCCAATGTCTTTTCATCCATCCTTACTCCTAGAATCCACAAGTTAAAGTATGATTGATAAAAAGTGCTATTTTAAGTTTATGATTTCCAGGTTTTCTTCTTTATTTCGTTCATCATCTCTTCCATATTATCATTCATTTCATTCTCTCTCATTGCATTTGACTTCAATTTTAGTTGTTTTTTTTTATTCGGAACGATCATGATTCAGATGTCAAACGCAATGGACATCCCCCTATCCCTCTCTCTCTCCACCCTCTCTCTCTCTCGCTCTCTCTCTCTCTTTCTCTCTCTCTCTCTCTCTTTCTCTCTCTCTACTTTATTCAGTGATGATTGTGGTTGAGACTACGACAGAGGCTGACCAATCCTATCAGCGAGCAGCATCGATACTCTATCGGGGCAGATAGAGTCGGCACCTATTATGGGGGTTTATCTTGAGCATTACCGTAGTGGGCTCTTCGGTGCTCCCGAAGCTGGTCAATGCAGCGGCATTCGAAACACCTGACCCCCGGTTGGCAGATCCTTCATCAATCTGATAGATTTTCCCTTGTAATCAACACATATAATAATTATCAATGTGCAGATGATTTCTTTCACAGTAGCGGAATGGAATTTCATTCATGCAACCTAATATTGACTGACGGAAAACAGTTAAGGACAGAAGGTTCTCCGGGTGCTTACATAAGAATGAATTGATCCACTAAAATAAAAACAAGAATAGATTTCTTTTTATCATCATCATCAACATTACTACTACTACTACTACTGCTACTACTTCAGATCCCCTTAGCCAACTCAGGAGATCAGACTACATTATTTTAAAGAAACTGCATCGGATAATCTGCATATTTCACATGCGTTATCTCTCTCTCTCTCTCTCTCTCTCTCTCTCTCTCTCTTTATCTATCAATCTATCTATTTATCTATCTCTCTCTCTCTCTCTCTCTATATATATATATATATATATATATATATATATATATATATATATATATATATATATATATTGTCAGGGATGTTTGCTGATTTACGCACTAAGGACGTTACACTTACAGAAAAAAATTCCGTTTTCCAATCTTGAAGCATTCAAGGTGTTACTAGGTGTTACTACATAATTGTTAACTCAACATTTTATGTACATATTTTGTTACTGCCCAAAAGCTTATTTCGTTTATGTTATACAAATCAATGATTCACAAATAACTATTGCTTTTTGTCTATTATGTTTCAAAATTTGCAGGAATATCTGTGGTGAGTTCAATCCTCACTGACAACCCCACACTTTCATCATCATTATCATCATCATCAGTCTTTCATGGTCCGCTATGGAACTAAGATCTTCCCCAAGATTCGCCACTCCTCTCTATCGTAGGCGTGGCGGAGCCGATACTTTCTAAGCCGGCCTCGGTTTCGCATTTGAACTCTGGGGATCTATGTTGAGAGCTGTGATGTCCATCGGTTGTCTGCCATTCTCGCAACATGACCAGCCCATTGCCATTCAAGTTTCCTAATTGTTTTATGATTTCATAGGCTCCTGTTTTTTCCCTAATATGCTGTGTTGTCTTTTGGTCTCTCCATGTGATGTCGAGCATGATTCTCTAATGTTCACGTTTCATGGTTCTCAGTCTGCGGTTCAGTCTCTTGATTAGGTTACATGTTTCACGCTCCATAGATGACTATCGAGAGAATGCATTGGTTGTATACTCTTTTTTTGCCATTCCTCTTTGCAGGCAATTACTACAGAAATGATGTCGGTACTCACTGGTTCCTTTTTATCTTTGATCTTGAGCCGTATTAACCTAAGCTTTATGCATATCAACCACCTCACATCATGTAGAAGAAAAAACGCCCATAGAAAACAATTTCAACCAAAACTAAATAAATGAAAATAAAACAATTTTCGAAAAGTTTTAACACTTCCAGGAGTAATGTAATAACATGCATAAAATGTTAAAATGTCCCGGGGGACTTCAAAAAGAGATGTACGGGATATTTATATATCCCAGCAGTCATAGGAACGTCTGATTATATATGTCCCAGGAGTCTTGAAAGGTTTCAAGTGAGATTTTTCATTTTGGCAATTCCGTATCATCTCTCCAAATATTCGGGTCGTTTTCTGGAATTCAGAACAACATTCACCGCGTGATTCCATGCTGTTCACTGTTAAAGCAAAAATGTCAAGATTTCCAAGTTTCTTTTAGATGTTCTTGGCCTTCAAGGAGTGGTATATTCCATTTATATAATGATTAGTTTGGCTTTTTTTTCTTCATTTCTCTGTCCGTAACGATGGACTCTTCTTCTTAAGGGTAACAGTTCTGCTGATAAAAATATCTTGTACCCACATTTGAAACAATGGACTCTTCTCCCTATTCAGTGGTTTCTTTTTTAGAAATTCTACTATACCCCTGTTTTTTCCATAGGTAAAACTATTAAAAAATAACACCAAACAGTAATAATGTTCCCCAGGCCTCAAATTCTAATCACTTATTATGTAAGAAGTGTGATTTCTTTTCTGTTTTTCTGTTCTTCTGTTCGTAAGAATGGACTCTTCAACTTGGAAGGTAACACTTCAGTTTTGCTGATAGAGATATCTCCTACCAACCATTTGAAACAAGGAAGTCTTCCACTGGAACGATTTCAGTAGTTTCTTTTTCAAAATAAAAGGAACTTCATAGAAATTCAAATATATCCGTGAATTCCACCACTTGGATTATCTGGTTGATTAACTTTTATCTATTTTTCATTTGCCTCTGACATGGTAAAGTGAATGAAAACCAAAGTTTGATTCGCTGAGCATTGTTCAAATAAATTTGGCGAAAATACTTTTTTTTCGGTATTTTGATTTTGATCAAATTAGTTTCAATCAATGTAGTTGTATTATTTGATATTCGATTAAGTCTATCGATTTAAAATATCTAGTTTCAACAAATTCAAATTTAATTTTTTGTTTACCATTGTCACCATAAAATGACCAATGAGTAATTTTTTCAGATTCATTATAACAAATCACAGAAAAGCTCAAACTTGTCGTTCATTCTAAATAATGAATTTACCGCCAAAAGATTTTTTTTAAGTTAATGAATCCAGAGTTTAAATATATATTGATATTTATCAAACTGATACAAAAGTTCCAAGAGTCCCTTTTTGCATTGTGCTAGGGAAATCCTGGAAGTGTCTTGAAAGTTTACTCTGCTCTTCATTACTTCATTGCTTGCATTTACATACTCTAATAATTGATTGCAAAAAAAGACACTATCACTTTATCATGGTGTAGTAGAACCGGGCAATGGATCAATGATGCGCATGATAATGATACTGTAGGTGGCAGGAATACTTTGCGATATTTATCGGCAGATATTGAGCGTAAGGACCAGGAACTAGGTGAGAGATATCACTGGGGGGAATTTTCAAAGAATATGCTGCACAAACAGCGGTCAATACGCCTGAACAACGTATTGGGATAGAAAATAACTTTTCTTTGCGAGGAGATCAACTGTTGATTTGCTGCAGGACACAGTGATACAGGAAATGGTAATAGAGCTGGTATGAGAAATTCTTGCGCATACGCATTATTATCCAGACCTGCTACTTTCAGACTTGTTCCGCTCCATGCGAACCCCTTGTTTGATCAGCTGTTCCAGAGTAGCCACGGGGTATCAAAAAACTCATCGAAATATTCATCGAATCAGAAGCAGAATCGTTCTTTTATGATTGATCACACAATGTAACTAAAGGTGGTTAAAGTTCACTGAAAGTCAGGGAAAATATTCTGATGACTCAATAATGATGCTATGAATTCATGAGAATGAAAGATTTTGTCAAAACAAACAGAGAACGTTTGCATCAACCAAATACTCTGAGAAATATCTGTCAAGTTTTTCAACTATACGTCGAAAACTTAAAAAGTGTTCTGGTGACTTTAACTGATATATTTACTTTTGTCAAAATAAAGGGGAGCTCAAAGTTACGATGAACATTTCGGTAGGATCTTTTGGAAACGTTCCAGCGCTTACTGCAATCTATCTTCAAAACGCTAATGTTACTGCTTTATGCAATACCTGGATGTGTTAAAACCTAACTTGTTACTGATAAAGTAATTTACATATGGCATTTCTATAAATGTTACCAATCTCCCTAATGTTTTACCCTTCTCTTTTGTCGACCATCAAAAGCCCTATCCAACCTAATTTGACTATAATCCAGCATTATTTCCTCTCAATTTATACAGCCAGCTATTACAGAAACCTGACAAATTCATTTAGACAGTTAATTCGTTCTCTCCAGAAAAAAAATAACTTGATAATATTTTTTTCTATTTGTTTCTTTGATGATAAGAGTATAAATTCAAAGATTCGAAACTTCATTTCAGTTATTCTGAGAACGGCTACATATTTTTCAAATCTCCATGATTTCATCTTAGATTATTCTGATACTGTGCCACCTAGGTGAAATATCAATGATCAAGAGGACTTGTTAATCATCACTTTACAGAAGGCGTACTGATTCCAATTTATAGTAGACGCAGTTTCCGTCAAGTCATAGTTAACAGGATATTTTAGCCATCAATTCGTGCTGAGTTCGTTACTCACTGGGTATCCAACTGTCGTAGCCATTTGCCAGACTGAGATTAGTTCAGTAAAAGCCAATGCACAAAGAAAAGGTCCTTGCCGTTAAGCAAGAGTGGATATGCGTATCTTGCAAAGCTTTTTCAATGAGTTCGTTCTTCAAACAGGGTAATGGTATTATAGATATATTATTGATTAGACGAGACTAATCAAAGATCTGCACTTCGCATAAATGAATCACTGTTGCTGAGGTGTGTACTAGAACTAGTTATATAAGAATAATCTAAAATTATATAGAAATAGATCTCTTAACTTATGTTATATTAAAAAAAATACCAGCACAAGTTTTAGGCATTGATGGTCCAATACACACCGCAAAAACTACTTGTTTGAAAAAACAAAGCAAAAAGAGAATACTATATAGTGTCTAGTGCTGTAATCCTGTAAATTTTCATGGTTGTAGCCCCCAAAATGTGACCAAGGGTGTCAGGAGACTTAGAGATACTCAAAGAGAGCAGAAACTGTAGCCCACTTGGCTGGTTGGTCAGACAGGCCATTTGTTGGGCTGCAGTGCTTCAATACTGATTTCAGCTCGATGCATTGAAAAACTCGTCTATTGTTCCGATTGAATTATCAATATAAGTACGAAAAGCAATGATATTACGAAGAAGGAAGAAAGGGATATATCAAGAATGTAGAGGGAGTTACTCCCTTGGTACGAAGATAGTTGCATATTTAAGTGAAAAGTGGGGTTTTCGAATCCTGAGGCAGGCATACCCCCTTTGACCCAGAAGATTGGCATAAAAATTTTCTAACAATCATTCCCCTCATTTGAAAACTTAAAAGATATATTGAACTTTTCACAAGAAAGCTGAGGAGTATATTAGGTAATTGTATCAATCTGATCACTAAATGTGTTATATAAAGTGAACCGTTTTCTTCATTGAATTGAATTATCCTATGACAAAGTAGATACCATGCTGGGTCCTTCATAATATCTCTCGAGACAAAAGGATTACTTAGAAGTACTCATCGGCGTAACATGCAACAAGTTGTACTGTGAACACTGGAAAAAATATTACGGAGACAAGCTCAAAATAAATTACTCTAATTTGTAGCATATTAATTTATTAGTTTATCTCAAAGTGATATTCATCATATTTAATCAGAAATTTTCTTCGGGACAAACTAATAAATCTCGGTTAACACATTAGAGTAATTAAGTTGGTCCAGAGAAACACTTTTTTCGGTGAAAGATGATACCATGTTACTGCAATAGCATCACAAATATTGATATAATTGCACGACAAATTAAGGTTTTGCGTAGACCTTACTCAGATTCTTTAAGCCAAATTAGTGAGTAGAGTCTTCTTTGTATTATACCATTTTGAGCTTACTACGATCGGTGGTCAAATAATGATTCAAGTCCTATTGTCAATTCTCACTTTAATCTAACAAAACTAACTCATTCCTATTCTCTCTTACATGCAATCTTCCTTTTTTTTCAAACACGAATTAAGTTTAATTGCTCAAGCAATAGAGCAAAGGTTATTAAATTCGTAGCTGTAGTCATTGTTAGTGCAGTGGGTTCGATAATCTGTGCTCTGTTATTATGTCCCAGTGTCAGATTGAACTGCTTGGTAAATCTATCGCATACACATACATACACACACGTATTTGTAAGTAAATAGAGAGCACGACGCAAGAGCGTCTTGGAAGCCAGATATAATCAGTGGATTCATTACTATGTGTTCTGTCAGCGCCAAAACTCTCTTTCATACACATTAGGCGCCACAGAAAGTCAACTCATGCCTTGTCAAGGGTGTGGTTAGCCCATTTGGTAAGAGCAGGGCGGAGTATATGCTGTTCCCTCATGGAGGCGAGTTCGAGCCTTATATGACGCTCATTTCTTTACATGATCTGAGGCTACTTGATTCGTTACTGATTAACATCAGTGCCGAACAAAATATATATCCGGCATGAATGTCTTCATAGTTATCATACACACACACACACACACACACATATATATATATATATATATATATATATATATTGATTTCCACTTCTGCAAGCTTTCTACGAAAGCATTCTGAATTTTGAGGGAGGCTAATAATGATAAGTAGTGGTGAGAGGAGGATTTGGTTAAGTATTGGGGGCGGATCCAGCCAAATCTACATGAACTCCTGGTGATGTTTCTTCAGTTCGTCATGTGATTTGCAAATCAATGTTGTGCTTGATGAGCTAAGAAACCGAAATTCGAACCCGAAAATCCGTTACAAAAATTCGAGATTCCGTCCCGTTAGGCGTGACGCTGTAGATTATTCCTTAGGGATGTAACTCGGCGGAAATGCGAATTTCCAATGCTTTTTCATAATGTTAATCAAATTTAGGCCAGATTTTAAGAAGTTTTGGATCACTGGAGATCAGTTAACGGGACCTGTACTTATATACGTATATATAATTCTATATCTCATACATACATATATATATATATATATATATATATATATATATATATATATATATATATATATATATATATATATATATATATATATGATTGAAGTCTTGATTTGTTACACAATACAGGATAATGTGCATGAGGTAACAGTATGGTGAAGTGAGTCACACTACATCAGGTGTTTGTCACCCCAAGATCTTTATCATCATCAGCCTTTAGCGTCCATTGCTGGACATTGACCTTCCCCAATATTTGTCAGACCTCTCTATCATGGACATCACGTAGCCAGTACCTTCTGAGGAAGGAGAAACCAAGCGTTGGTGGGTTGGTTCAACCGTAAACATGATCTTTAACCAGAAGATTTTAAAGTAGAAAACATTTTCTGTAGTTGGATCTCTCTCTCTCTCTCTCTCTCTCTCTCTCTCTCTCTTTCTCTCTCTCTCTCTCTCTCTTTCTCTCTCTCTTCTACATCCGAATAAACCAAGAGTTCCCAGTACAGAAAAATGGATTGTGGTGTATTTTTCTAATCTTAACTGCTAGTTATCTGGCCCTGGTAAACATCCTGCGTGTCATTTTATTGATTCGTGCCCATTAAAACTGATAATTTATTAGAATATCTATCAGAACATCTACCTCGTGGATATCTGCGTACACACATATTAGCTAAAGTCAAAGATAGTAAATAAGTAGATATTTCAGTTATTCTTGCCTATAGCGTGGTCAATAGCTCAAAAGCAAAACTACCACGCCATAAACTGACGTCATACAAGTCGACTTTTCACCGGAATTATTTTGACGTCATAACTCTAGTCTAAAACACACAGCAAGATAACTTCTTGGAAAATATTGGGTAACATATCATTTTACAACAACATTACAAAACTCATGGAGAGCTCAAAAAATTGGACACTTGATAATGATTTCCCCGTTGGTATCAGAAATATTTATATTCTTACGAAGCAAATGAGTTACTGGCTGTGGAGTAGAGGGGGGATAGCAATAAAGTCAGTGCACAGCATCAAGAAAAGCCTAAAATTCTCACTTGAAGGAAACAAATTTGCTGACAGAAATATCTCCTGCCCACCATTTTGAACAATGGTCTCTTTTATTGAAACGAGTTCGGCTACTCTTGATAAAACCTCAGACACAATTCATAGGACCTAAATATGCATTTAAACCATTACAAGCTTTGAGGCAGTGAACTACTAAGTCTTCCTGTTAGTAAGAGAATGTCATGTGAATGCATCACGATTTCCAATATATATATATATATATATATATATATATATATATATATATATATATAATTAAGTCATCCACAGACAGCTGTTTCGTTGTATTTCAACTTTTCAGGGTAACTATAGACTATCCATTATCCCATCCAGTACTACGAAGTTTGATCGAAACTGCGTCAAACCCAGAGGCTAACATTTTACCTCTGCCCTACGTAGAACTTGACGGTTAGTAAGATTGAATTTAAGCGAAGTATTTATTTACGCACAATTCCCCATCAACCAGAGTGCTCCATTCCAAAGTTGGAAGAGCATTGCTATTTAGCTCATGATGATATTATCGTCCAGAAGTCTTATAGACGCCCAAACAACTGCACTCTAGCAGCTAAAAAACTTGTCTATAAGGGTTAGTTGACCCCAGGATGAACATCGGACCTCCAAGTTCCCCACAAATCAATCTTTAGGTCTACACAGATTTTTCCGCCATAATTTGTATACTTATATTTAAAGATGTATTTATTTTACAGAGTATCGATGGCAATATCAATGGCAATGCCTTTAAAAGTCTGGAAAACGTAATCAACGGTCAGATTTTGAACTCTGACCAAGAAATTTTAATTTTTGTTCTTTTAATATTATGTGCTCTCAGTCTGTTAGACTTTCAAACCTTCCAGAAATTTGTCAGTTGTCAGAAGAAATCATTTTTTCAAGTGTGGGTTCTATTTACAGCAAAACTTTAATGCTAAACTAGACCTTTACTTTCCGTTCGTCTGAGGAAACTGCTGGTGTGAATTTCCTTTCCTCCAGGAGTTTCAATTAGTTTAGCAATCATTTTTTTAAAGAATCAACGATAACACATGTATTCTGTGAGCAAAAAACCCTAAACCTAACCCTAAACCTTACCCCAACCATAACACGACAATAAAACATGTTCATCATTTAAAATTTGGTTTTTCACATCAACGTACGAAAGTGAGCACGTGAATTCTCGGTTTTGGTTAAAAATATTTTTTTAAGGTTTTAGAAGGATCTCCGTGGGTCACCACGACAGTGTACGCTGGGTGGGTCTGTCCGGGAATGTGTGCAGTCCTGACCAGGGAATGCGTGTGCACAGCACCTTTTTTTTAATTTTATGATATCACAATGAAATGTCATTTGCTTTTCGGTGCTATTATATTTGAGTCCCCCCCCCCCCATTGGGCAATACTGAGAATTCGAACTAGTACCGTATATGTGGGTGTATAATTCGAACCCAAAAATACAAATTTGGTCCAATATTCGCCGGAAAAGAGGACTCTCTAACATTAGACAGCGTTATGTCAATTGAAGTGTCAAGTTCAGACTAATATGATCTAAAAGGGAGAATACTCTATGCTTAAAAAGTCGACATACTCCGGCTAATACGGTAGGAAAGTTTCAAGCGTTCAGCTATCATTAATCAATACACTCGTGGTAGGACGGGTGTTGTTGAAATAAACCGACCAACCAGTTTCTTGCTGACAAAACTTCTTCCTGGAGGAGGCGTTAGAATCGGATGAGGGTCCTAAGAAGGAGGTCGAGTAATTAGGCATCTACCAGCAAACTTAAAAGAAATTTTGACATTCCAAGTTGCAAAGGCAGTTGGGGTGGGGGTGGACTTAGGAAGGAGAGGAGGGATAAGAGAAATATTTAGCCTCTGTGAACCAGTGATTAGGGGAGAGACAAGGCTGGAGTATGTGGGAGGGGCACTTTCAACGACGCACCCACCTCCTTACCTACCTCATTGAGTTTGGTGGCTTTTAGCAATTACGCGAGAGGCTGGAGTACACAGGCTGCTTGACACCCTTCCCCTCCGCCCACAATCCGACCCCGTCGGTTCACGTCTCGAGGCTTCTAAAATCACACGATTTTGGTAAGCGTAGTGCAAAAATGGTGCAATATGCGACCTTAGAAATTGTTGGTTGAAAAAAAAAAGCAGATTTACTTCGTTTCCACTTCGCATGCAGTCACACGTGTACAATATTTATGGATGTACGTTACTGTGAGATTGTAAAAACTAATGAATTCCTTAGTTTCGTAATTAATGTAGTGATGGTTAACAAGCTCGTGTTGCATTGCTACACTGTTCCATGGAATTATTAATCTGTTCAGGGATTTTACAAAATCCCTTGGAATTCCACGAATTCACATGTTCCATAATCTTACTGTAAACACACACATACACACACACACATATATATATACATATGTGTGTGTGTATATATATATACATATATGTGTATGTGTGTGTGTGTCTATAATCAGTTAAAGCTATTGATAGCTGCTGTACTAATGGTATTGAACACTTTTTTTAACAAAGATCTATTCAAGATCTACACACACACACACACACACACACACACACGTATATATATATATATATATATATATATATATATATATATATATATATATATATATATATATATTTCTTTATGGTGTTCTATTTCCTGCGATGTTCAGCTTAAGGATGTGACAATTAGGAAAAACATAAGTTATTCGCATGTATTTTCATTTCCGATTACGTGTCTCATTGTGATGTGGTAGCATCATCAGATATGCATAGTCCCTGTAAGAACGAAGAGCATTATATATAAGAAAAACATCTGGTGACTCTGCCATACCACAGCGAAATGCAGAATAGGAAATTATATATATATATATATATATATATATATATATATATATATGTGTGTGTGTGTGTGTGTGTGTGTGTGTGTGTGTGTGTGTGTTTGTGTGTGTGTCAAAAATGGCAGGTTTATCTATGTATGAATAAGGAATTAACAAACTTATGGGGTAATTTATTTTCCATAATTCAAGTATCCTAATTTCAATTTTAATCTAACTCTAAACTCATCCCAAATTGTTTTGTTGCGTGATAATCAGACTTGAAGCGTAAAGAGATTTTATGACGTAATTGTTTTTTATGTTATAATAGGAAAATAAATCAACCAATGAGATCACCCTATTTCAGAGCTAACAAACAAAAACAAACAGAAAAAGGCGCATATAAGATATATATATATAAATATATGTATTGTGCATGTGTTATGGATGTCACTTTCTCTCATCGAAACTGCTCAAGTCTATTCATTCCGATATTTACCAGACCTAAGAGGAGAAAAATTGTGTAGAGCTAATCGACTAAATGGGAAGGCTCTGCTTGTCTAGAAAATTAGCATTCAAAATCCTACATTTTCGTAGGATCGAACACCAACCACTGACATCGGCAGAAAATACGCAGCTATTCTTAGCTCCACCCCGTGTTTGCCCGCCAATCTTGAAAACGATATTCTAAATCTTGGCTCTCAGTGGGGCTCGAACACTGACCACTAACGCCGTAGGGAAGTTTGTTACCACTGCAACCTAAACACACGCATACATACACAACCCACATGAGTACATACATAAATGTGTGTGTATGGGTCACTTCTCCGCTTTAACTAAGGTCTTTTTGCCCCCCCCCTTCCTTTCTCTTTCTCTCTCTCTCTCTCTCTCTCTCTCTCTCTCTCTCTCTCTCTCTCTCTCTCTCTTTGTTTCTGGGACGCTTAAAGGTTTGACAAGATTTTACCTATTCTGCCTACCTCCAGCTGTTCCTCCTCTTCATTGAATCAGTTGCATTCTTCAAATTCTATGACAAAGTAGGCTAAAAATAATCCCTCTAAGTTCTCCTATTATTCGTGAAAAAGAATATTTTCATAAAAGGCCCTTTCACATCTGCGCTGAGAAAAAAAAAGAATGAATTAGCGTTTGTTTGTTTGGGATTCTTTTTTTTTTTTTTTTTTCTGTTAGCAGGGGGTGGAGGTCCCGTTTCTTTTCCCCAGTGAGACAGAAGACTGCATGTCTCGGTGGTGGGGGCAAAATACTCTCCAAATTAACGGGTTTCTTTTCACAGTAAGCAATTTGAAATCGTTGAATCCTCTAGCAAGGAAAACAGATTTAACACAAGAGCATCAGAAATGTCAAAATCGACACCATTTGACATCACCTTTCAGAGAATAGCCTTTGCGTAGAGGGTTATAATAAAAAGTGTCGGTAGTTCTACGTATCTATTAACACTTTCAATGCTAATCGTTTCTGCATGTATACTCTCTATTGTAATACCCGTTTCCTTAGAACCAACGATGGAACGAGAAAAACTGGATCATATAAATTGTTATAATAAAAACTATTAGTTGTTCCAAGTATCTATTAACACTTTCAATGCAAATCGTTTTTACATGTATGCTGTCAATACGGGGAGAGACTGGGTCATATATTTACATGTAGTTACATCAGGGAATTATTCAAATAAAGATATCGCTAAAATCGAAGATCTTTGTATTTAGCAGTTGTAACCCAGGAATGCCATCTACAAAGTTAAATGCACTCTGGTACAAGGCCACAAATGTGGAACGCCCAGTGAGGATCAGACTCGATACAGCATTTATAGTATTACAAGACAAAGCCTCGACATTGTTTTTTCGTGTAGCCAGTAATGTTTCACGACAGAAAGTGAATTTTTTTGCAACGTGTGGTTGGTACCTGAAAAAGTGGTTGATCCGAGCTAACGGACAACAATTGAAGAGATTGTCTATGATTTTCAGAAAAATCATTGACACCCCCACTTTTGTCCGGACAGTTGGGTCTCCTCCCATCCTTGATTTTGGCGGCGCAACATTTCTTCCAATCAAGCGTATGATTACAAGAAAAGAGAAAACCACTTTTTCTCCGCATTTTCTTGAGTGTTAAACCTGACAAGGGCTGAAGAATCAATCGGCTGAAATAGCGATTTGGTAAAATCAAGGATAGGAAGAAGAAAATTTGAGTATCCGAACAAACATTGGAAAATTAGAGAGATTGTACACATTCAGACAGAATAGGGCCCTATGTGCGAGACCCAATGTTGCAGTGGTCACATATACCACATACATACACATGCACAAGCACACGCGCAAAAAAGTCTCTTTCTCTCCTAACAACAACGTTTTTCTAGCCGCAGAATAGAACGAGACTTGCAATTACTCTTTATAGGTCCTGCTAGTTTTCTTTTATTCCAGAAGACAGAAAAAGGTTCAACCACGGCGTAGAAGGTTTTTACTTTACAGTCCTTTTGTAAACTGTGTCTGTAGCTCCAGAAGTTACACCCTGGGTGTTTTTGACGAAAACGTCACATCTCTCGCCGAAGACTCCTTGACCTGAGACTCCCAATTTACCTACCTTACGACACACGAACAACTTAACCCTATAAGGCGTACAAGACGTATCACTAAAAAAACAACACTGTTCCTCACTTTGACGCCGTGTTAACGTCGCAATAGTCTGTGAGATTATCTCACTAACGACTACCCCACGACAAGTAACCGTAGTGTTATCACCATATTTAGATAGAGCGTTTTATCATGAAGTCTCCAGTCACTGGTTTATTGATTTAATTTTCATACTTTAAAGGCCAGTTATCAAAACTCCATACAAGGCAATATTATTGTTTGACTTTCAACACAAGGATATGACCGAAATTTAGTTAAAAGTCGACAGAAAATGTGAGGGAAAAAACAGTGTCATGTTTCAAAGGGAAAGTTTATGGCATATTTTAACTCTAGAACAACCAGAAGCGTCAGAAATTGACACATTCATTTCAGCGTAATGCCTAAATGTAGGTGCATATAGTAAAAATATATGTATGTATATTTTTGATCACATGTAGTTCATTAATTTTTCTGTCATATATAGACAGCAAATTCTTGGCCTTTTGGCTAAGAGCAAAGTGTAGTATCTGTTCTTATCAGCTTAATATCTGATATTCCTTATTTCAAACTTTTGACGGTATTAGCCTTTTCTTTGGGCAAACCTGCAAAAATTTAACGACTTGACTGATCTGGAACCCAACTAAAAAGATACACAGGACTGACCAGTCAGAAAAATAGTTCGAAGGTTTTGATTCTCTAATATCAAATTGCTGATAAAATTTGATCCCGAACTAACACCACAAATTGAGTTTCAAGTCGGTGAGAAAAAGAAAACTTAACTTGACCTTTTTTTTCTTTTCAGGCTTCCGTACATTCAAATTATTGATGTAAGCTTTTGGTGAAGATTAACAAAATAGTCCCCAAATTCCACCTCATCTTTCTTAGCTTTAATTTCGTGGACTAGTCTAGAATACAACTACTACCATATAGTAAATTCAATCAACAGTAGAAGAGAAGCAAGGTTTGATTTTAAACTCTATGTGTGTGTGTGTTTGTCTCTATGTCTGTGTCCCTGTCCCTGTGTCTCTGTGTGTTGATAACAATTAAAACTAAAATATCTCCGTGGGTATCAAAATTACATGCTGTATAAACTCTTCACCAACCGGCTATAGGCCTTGCTATTGTAATCACTTTGGTAGATATTGAGAAATGTGATTAAATATCAACAAAGGAAAAATTTGTCTTCTCTGTAATCTTACAAATAACTAAAAACAGTATGAAATCTATATATATATATATATATATATATATATATATATATATATATATATATATATATATAGAGAGAGAGAGAGAGAGAGAGAGAGAGAGAGAGAGGGGGGACTATTAGTTGCATCGGAATTGGAACACGCCATTATTTTTTCCTCTTATTTTTTTATCACATAGTTCGAATTACAGTATATAAATTGAGACAGAAGGATATCATTTGAAGGATATCATTTTCCGAACTTGATTCTAAAAAAATTAAACCTTAAATTTCATATTGTAATTGAAACCTAGTAATAAACACAATTAGAAAAGAATTATGGACTGTTTCAACTCCCATTCAACTTATGGCCCACACATACTACATATATATATATATATATATATATATATATATATATATATATATATATATATATAGGTATATATATATATAGGTATATATATATATGTGTGTGTGTGTCGTAAGTATTTTTTAAGATTTTTAAATGAGGCATTTGTACTATTTCATAGCTATTTTTTTTTATTTTTCATAGCTAACCCATCTTAATATTATTGCTTATTATCAAAACTCTTTGCGTCGCTATGCTTTCTTTCAAAATTGAGAAAAAATCTCCGTTATTGCTAGGTTGTCTAAGAATCAAAAGTAGTTGTAGACAATCGGAGAGGAAGAGGTAGCAGAATGACTAAAATTTGTGCAACGCACCCGTGACCAAAGTGGTCATGACGACGTACACGAAAGGGGTGCCCATGTTTCGTCGGGAGCTATTTCCTTTTCATTTCATGTTTCAAAATAGTCACATATTTCTCACTGATATGTGATATTAGTGTACATCCCAGGATTTCCTATGCTGATTTTCAAGGTTGGCCATCCCAACCTTAAATACACAATCTACCAACCTCACAACATCTACCTTGGAAAACGAACATCCATGAAATCCACAAAAGAAGAAATTAAGCAAAGAATTACTCTAGGATGGTTAGCCTTCGGCAGAGCAAGCTCAACCTTCAAGAAAATCCCATTAGTCCTAAAAAGAAGAGTATACAACCGATGCATCCTCCCGATTGTCACCTATTGAGCTGAAACATGGAATCTAACCAACAGACAGACCTACAAACTGGGAATCATGCAACGTGCACATGAAAGAATCATGCTCAACCTTACATGGAGAGATCACAAGATAGCACAATATATCAGGGAGAAAACAAAACCCGAATATGTGTTACCGAGGCCTGCAGAATACAAGATGGAGAGATGAACTTGACAAATACAGAAAGTATAGGCTCCGTGACGCTCATGAGAGAAAGGCGTAGCGAATCCTTGGGAAGGTCTATGTCCAACGACGGACGATGGAAGACTGATGATGATACTGCTGCTGCTGCTGCTGCTGATGATGATGATGATGATGATGATGATGATGATGATGATGATGATGATGATATACGCTCCAAAATAGTTCTGTACACTGGTTGTAGTAGTTACTGTTCGTATACGTTTCGCATGCTCATTCTAAATCAAATTCTCCCCATGTACAAGATTGGCGTAACAAAATCTTCATTCAACTTATAACTACATACAAGATGGAACTGAACTTTTAAAATACAATGGAAGCAGCATCTTATGACCAACGTCTTTGGGATAGTCTTTAAAATATCAATGCCCGGCCGATGATATTAAGCAAATAATTTTTTCAACAATTCCTATTCATTATGATGTGGAATGTTTTAACTGCCTACAGCCACTTTCAAGGACGGTTTATCTGAAGATTTCGATAACATTAACCGGATAGTACTAAGTGCATTGTTAGAAACCGTTAACCTAAAGTGTCAACATAGATTTCTTCGGTTTTCAAATGGATCCGACTGCTTTTGTATGTGTGTATTCTGCGTACAGATCTAGAAGGCTGAAAATTTAGGCATTTACTCTTATTATGTCTAAAAAACACATTTTTGTGTATTCAACCCCCTCCCCAATTTCGAGTGGAAGGGAGGGCTTAAATTGCAATTTGCGTTTATGCTCAATTGATCCCTGTGTTTGTACCTACTTGTTTTTTGTCCTTGAAGAATTATTATCCATTGATCTCTGCCCAAATAAAAGATGATAAAAGTAACATATTCATTGATCACCCCTTTTTCAAATTTCATTGATTATCCACAACAGGGCATGCTGTCAAAAGACGTTGGTCGCGTGACAGTTCCTATTGAGAGACTAGTTTTTAATTCATTTTGAATGAAGTGATTGGGACTAGCAGATTTCGTAATATAATCCGTGATTAGAGTTAACGACTTCTGTATTTTTGCTGCGGGTTCAAAGTCATCGGCCAAAATATGATAAAAACGTTATGATTTTTTGTGCCTCTTATGATAAGTCATTCCTGAAAAGGTTTGTAATTCTGCGACACAGAATAAACAGACACTGAAATAAGCCAGAAATGGGATTGGCAGATAAATCCTTGTGTCGGATTTGTCAACTACAATTCAATTTGAAGATTTTGATTGTTTAAAGCAGCGATATTCCATGGAACCCTAGGGTGACCTTTCCGGGCGTTCCGTGAAACAGAGACATTTTCGCAATTTACTTAATAAATCTTCATTACCGAAACGATTCCTTCACAGCTTTTATATATCTTCATTCAATTTTTTCAATACGGACAGTACTTTCTATATGAGAAAAAATGAACAACATTTTGACTTTTTAATTGAAAACATCTGGCTTATTCACGTGACACGGACGCTGTTCAGTCAGTAGTCATTCATATGTCTATTTTTGCTATTTATGTATTTCCTATCTGGGTTCATACACATTCGGATAATTCCATAAAAAAGGCCGAAATTTAATTGTTAAATACACACACATGCACACACATCTATAAGAGGGAATTCCGCAGACGTATCGAACTTATTATTATTTATTATTTCCAAATCAATACATGTCTAAGTCCTTTTAGAGCCTCATCAAGTTGATATTTTTGTGACTTCTAACAACGTTTCATGTCAATATACAGCGACAATCTTCGTGAACTAAAGAGACAAACTATCAAATATTAGATTAAAAAAAAACACCTTAAAATACTTCATCCAAGATTTAATGAAAAGTTCACCTTAGACAGCATATATCTAAATAAAAAATAACCCATTCCAGTTTAATGAAAACAATTACATCGAAATTTTGGGAACTGCATATACCACGGCCACTCCAGCATACGTAGAGCACACTTTATGAACGAACATATGACAAAAATACGTAAGCAATATGAAAATTAATTTCATAAAGTCATGGAAGAAATAGACCTTGATGACTGTTTCATCCTCTGGAAACGCCCATGGGGTAAAATCGCGAACATTTTTCCATGTTACACAATCTACACCGAAATATAAAATTCACCATAGAACATAAAGGAAAGAAATCTCCTTTGTAGACATTGATGAAAAAATGAAAATGGCCAAATTATCACTGATATCTACTGCAAACTAACAGATACTCAACAATATGTTCATTTTAAAATAACACCAGCCCCTAAACTATATAGAACTTATTTCCTACCCCTTGGCACTAGAATCTGCACTGCTGTTTCTGACAAGAACCTACGACAAATTCTGCCTGGAAGAAATACGTCAAACCCTCTGCCAGAGAGGTTACCCTATATCTTTTATAATTAACAAGGGAATTGAACAAACTGAACAAATATCACTAACAGAATTAAGGAACCCCCACAAAATTGCAGAGAAAAGCCTCTAGCATATGTATCCACTTACAAAAATTCAATCCCAGAACTATTTCTAGAAATACACAAAAACCTAAATCAACTCGAAAGAAATGATAGTCTGAACAAACTACTAATTGAAGCTAAACTAATTGAGAGTAAACGTCAACCTGAAAATCTAAAGCAATTTCTCGCATCAGCATATTAAGGAAATTATACTGTACAAGGAGTCACAAAATGTAACAACAGAAAGTGTGCTGCTTGCAACATAATTATCGTAGGGAAGTCCTAGTTATACAAAAAATCAACTATACTCTTCAAAATAGAAAGGAACTTAAGATGTAACTCAATGTTATCTATATGATATCAATGTGAAAGAGTGTTCAAATCACCATGATGACCATATTGGTTGCACTCGGCCATTGAACAAAAGGACATCACTACATAAAAGTATTATAAAAATTACCGACAACCGAAACTCAGAACTCATTTTCCATTGTTTTAATGAATAAGTCATGATAATGCCATTTTATCAAACAGATGACAATGCAGTGCTGCAAATGACGAAACAGAGTTTGATAAACATATACATGCCAACATCAAACAGATCTTGAACATCTATATGAGTACCTATGTGTATGTGTGTGCACGTATGTGTGTACGTATATGTATATATATATATATATATATATATATATATATATATATATATATATATATATATATATATAGTAGAATGTGGATTCGTTACACAAACTAGCTCATGTTTCTGTCCTATTCAGACCTCATCTGGCATATATATATATATGTATGTGTATAACGACTGCTACTATGTCCACAGTCACCCACACTCACATGTACTCATACACACACACACACACACATACACACACACATGCACATAAATATCAGAGTCGCTACTACACACACATAGGAGCACGAACAGTAAAAAAAAACATTTATGCAAACTTATAAGAAATTTACACTAGGAACTTTTATACATGGCACTTTTAGACCGGGCAAAAATAGTAGTATGAGTAAGATAATTGTGAGAATGGTAATAATTGTCAATAACTGAACAACCGTAGCGTCATATATATATATATATATATATATATATATACATATAATACACGTAAAAATGGCAGGTTTACTTACGTATCGAACAATACTTCTGCCCAGGATAAGAGAATGTATGTGCTCTGTATAGGATTAAAATGTCGCCGTCCAACACTTCTGTTAAGGACAAGAGTGCAGTATCTACACGGTAATTTTAGTGTTACACCCAAAAGGTATACGAGGATACTCATTACTTTTTATAGATATGGATAGTAGAATAACTAAGAAATTCAACACTCAATGGATGCTTTATGGATATGGCCTTGTGCCAAACATAGCTTTTTTTAAGAAAGAGCTATGGCTATCATGGAAATACTTTATATAGGTCCATGGTGATCGTGCTCATCTTGTCGTTTATTACCTTTTACTGCTTAATTACTTATTCCATAAATTTTGCTTTGAGCCAAAGTTGACTAAAATGTCTACTACTACGACTAGAATTAACCTGTTATGTACATAAATGTTAACAAAGTAAAACAAAATTTAGGCTTCGGCTAAATAATAATTAAAAAAAAAGGATGTTTAATATGTTATATTAATGCTCATGTAAGTCAGGCATCTCAATTAGAAGAAAAACTGTGTTCGTTTCTCTGCTTTTCCGGTTAATGAATTGCGTAGCTCAGAATGAAATCAAATCTCAATTAGATTAGACCACTTCTCTAACAACTAAGATGGATTGTAGGAATGTCAAAAAAAAAGAAGTTCTTTGGACTTGGCGTACATTGTTCATAATGGATGATATAAAGCGTAAATTTATGGCTTCCGATCAAATGCCTTAAAAGAATTGGAAAAAAAAGGTGCTCTGCAGTGTTGAAGCTGAGATAGATCCATTTTCCATGGTTAGCGCTATTTCTATAGACAGCCTCTACACAAACATGAAAATACAATAGATATCCGTACTCAGCGTAAATGAATCACCGTATACCAGGAGTAATTATCTAAAAATTAATCTAAATTTATCTAAAAAATAATTGATCTGTTACCTAAAATCATCTTTAAAAAATAGATCCTCAATCTGAAATTAACTTAAAAAAATCAAGAACAAGATTTGGGCATTGTTCGTCCAAGATGACCTTAAAGACCCCAAAAGGTACTTTTTTGGAAAAAATAAATAAATAAATAAAATAAACTTTCAAGTGGTGTGCAAAATTTTCAAGATTGTAACCCCCGAAGTCATAATGTTAATGCAATCAGTATTTTCTGTTTTCGTTTACTAAGGGCACCGTGAATCGTAAAAGTTTGGGAACCATCAGTGTGTTGTTTTTAATTATGAAGTAATCACTTTAGTGAATGAGATAAGAGGCTATGGTGGTTCAAGCAAATATCCTTGTCTTGTTTGTTTGTATCACAACGTTTTCCTCAATATTTTCCTATCGGGTATTTATTGCATTCGGATATCCTCAAGCGTCACTCATACAATGTGCATTAAGAAAAGCCAAATAATGTATCGGTAAAAATTTGTTTGAAACAACGGGTGAGGATAGCAGCTGCAATACTGCTACCTTAGAGCTTCGAGAAATACTAAGAAGGCCGGAGAGCATACTGGCCAAAAAGTAATGATCAAAACTAAAATTATTAGGATACTTGTTGTCTGATTTGATGAAGTACGAATTGTTTAGACAAGTATTCACAGTTCTATTGTTTCAATCACTACACTACAGCCAATTAGTTCTCCGGCCTTTCTGAAGTTCTGTTATTATTATCGAAATAGTATCCTCATCTCAATAGCTTCGATTACTGCGTTTCAGCCGGCCCACTCTCCATTCTTCCCTGGGTATTTTTTGGATCCGGTAATCTCCAAAGACCAAAACAGGGCAATGGCAAAATAGTTGATGAACCCATGATGAAAAATTGAATAACAAATACAAATTGAAAAAAAAAAATAACTAAATGAGATGCGCTAAGATCCAAAAGTTGAAGATGACTTGCGTTGTACGTATTCTTGGATAGTTTGGAACTGTATAAAATTTGACAAATGAAACCTTTTATTGTTAGAAATTGATAGTTTACATGACTATATAATTCACGCACAAAAGCAAATGATTGGACATCTCTTTCCATGTTTCAAGAGTAGTCACAATGAGAATATCTTCAATACAACGTTTTATCAGTGTTAAAAGCAAAGTACCAGTAAAAAATGACGGGATTATTTTTGTATGAGTCAGTGCTTCTGCCAAGAATCAGAGTAAACTGTATGATCTGCCTGAGATCGAAGTATCGCTCTCTGGCATTTCTACACAGGATCAGAGTGCAGTATCTGTGCTCTCAATGAAAAGAGTTATATATATATATATATATGTGTGTGTGTGTGTGTGTGTGTATATTTGTGTGTGTATATATATGTGTGTGTGTGTTATATACACGGATTCACATTGTGTCTTATCATTATACATAATACACACATATATATATATATATATATATATACCTTACACGTGTGTAGATACACATTGCGTTTTATACATGGGATTATGATCATTATTATCATTATTATTATTATTATTATTATTATTATTATTATTATTATTATAATTATCATTATTATGACGTTGTTGTTGTTGTTGTTGTTGTTTTAATAAAGAACTGATGCTTTAATAATTTTTGTTTTTATTTACAGGCGCCATGTTTGTGGACCCAAATTTAGGAGATATTGTTGTCCCGGTTGGTCAAAAGATGGGAACAGGTGCAATAAGCGTAAGTCGTCTAAATCATAAAAGTCTTTGAAAATCTTTCTCTTAAAAACATTGCCAGTCGTTATTGATCTCTGATAAGAGTATATTCCATCCAAATCCTGTAGCCTTTTATTTCGTCTCTCAGGTTGTTATTCTACGAGCATTAACAAAGAGGTATGAAAGAGAAATGAAGAATAATCTTCCGGAGAGATATGAACGTGCTCCCTCATCTTTGGGAGCTTGTTCTATCCTCGAAGCTTAATTGATAAAGAGCTATCATGGTAATACATAGAGAAATATTATTTTCTATGAAAAAAAGGTATCCAAATAGGGATCGATCTCTGTAATGATAATGTGGGTGCGGGATCAGAAAACGATAAGCAACCTGCTAAGCGAGGATATGTGCCCAATCCATTGCCCTGGTAGGGATTAGGATCTAATATCTGGTTGGTTATTAAAGCCTCGATCAAAAGTGATCAGCGCCGTGCCACATGTCGTGTAAGGTACGTAAATATCTGCCTTAGGAAGAGGATTGATAAACTCGTCCCGAAAGTCATTTCATCATTTCGATCCTCACAGGCTACCATAACTCGAGGCGTTCGGCTATACCAAGTTTACTATACATAAATAACTCAGCATTCCCAGAAAGAGGGTCTGAGACAATAGTGATATTGTAATTTGCAAAAAAGATATCAGGGTAGGCTCTCCTTCTTAACCTTTCTGACTATCTGCTTTTCTGTCTTTTCCTCTCTGTGAGTGTGTCTCTCCCCCTCTCTCTCTCTCTCTCTCTCTCTCCCCCCTTTACCTTTCTCTGTCTGTCTCTCTCTCTTTATGTATACTTTCCCCTCTCTACCTTTTTCTGTCTTCCTCTCTACCACTGCTTTCTCTCATCCTCCCTTCCCCTCCTTCCTTTCTGGCTTCCTCCTTCATCTCTCCTTTATTCTGCCCCCCCCCCATGTCTCTCTTCTTTGCTCCTTTTAATTCTCCCTTCTTTGTCCCATTTCCCTCTCTTCTTCCCTTCCTTTCGATTTGCTACTGAGTAACACCGGTGCCGAACAAAATATTGTCCCAACTAAAATATCTTTATACTTATCACAGATTGAGATATGTAAAGCAGGTTCGGATAAATATATAGACTAACAGAATTATAAGTGTATGATGTGCTGACTCCAATGTATGACCAAACTGGTTATTTAAGTTAAGTTTATGTTTGATTTTATAACCTCCTTCTTTTGTTGGCCAACGGCTTGAATTTCTTCGAGTAAACTTCACATTTAAAATTTTAAATCAATTAGAACTAATGCGACATTTTATATTTAAAGGTTTATTCACAAGTATTCATCCGTGGATAATGTTTTATGCGTGATTTTTTTTTATTTTGTTAGTGTTTGTTTCTTCAAAATTAGGATTGGGTTTTAACCGTCACTCTTTTGAGGCGGGTTGAGACAGTTTGAAAGGCGTAACATTTATTTAAAAATAATATTTCCGACTATCAAATTTCTGGGATTTATGTCTTTTCAAGGCTGAATACTCGCATACAAACACACACATAAATGCACGCACCCAGGGCGCTTGTCATAAGGCCAAGTTTAGTAAGCTAGTCTTACAGATTATCCCATTGTGTTGTAAACACGACCCTCGAAAGGTGCCCACTTTCTGTGACCCTGTGTCAGAACTAAATTTAGTAAATATCTGTCTTGGACCAACAAGTGGAGGAGATTGTTACGTATTTCCCACTTGTGCAAGTGGCCCGGTAAGATTTCAAGATAGGCAGACTCTCCGGTGGGAAGAATAGTGCGACACGATCTTTCAACCACATTTTCAACATGGGTTCTGGCCCAGCTAAGCCAAGCTTAGGAAATGACTCTACAAACCTCAAGACATATATAGGTTTCTGTGTAGTTTTGAATTTTCATAACTTCGGTTCCGTATAAGATAAACTCAATATATGATGAAGTTTGTTGCATTTTCAGATAGATCTATTCTTGAGATTGTTGACTAACAATATGTCCATAGTCATTGCATAAACAAACTGTGGCATGGTTCTGAATTTCTACTAATGCGTAGTTCTGTAATACTCTGAATCCCATTTGTTACAATGGTTTGCAGGTCATCCGGAGAACAAGGCTTTGTTGAATGAACAATAATCTTTATGTAAAAAGACATCTGATGGATTCAAATCTGCTGATCGTGGTGACCAGGGGATCGATCTACTCCTTCCATTTAATCTTTTTAGAAAATTTTCTCTATTTACAAAACTAAAATCTGATTGATTTTAATAACAAATTTATGGTGAAAATATGATAGAGTGAACGAATTATCGTTTCTCACTGCTTATTAGTAAAAGTTTTTTCTCTGTAAAACTGGAGATATGAAGATGCGTAGGGACTTTACAATGTGTGTATTATATACATATATTTTGACATAAAATTTACTGCATCTATATCTATCTATATGTATATATGGGGGGTGAGTGTGTTTGTGGGTGTGAGTGTGCTCGTATCACCCATATCTTTATTTTACGATCGTAGGCATAAAAATATATATGAATATGTGTATGTTCCCTATGTCGACAATATGAAGTATCAGAAGATGAACAATTTATATCTGATAGAATGTGATAATTATAAAAACTCTTATACAGGCACTATATTTTGCTCGGCATTAGAGATACCCATTAGCAAATTGAGCGCCCTTAAATCATGTAAAAATAAATAAGTGGGTATCATGCAGGGCTCGAACCAGGCTTTTCATATTCCTGTCTTGCCAATGATATCGTTTACTCAGTTGATACAGAGCTGTATATATAAAAATATTCCACTGCTATAAATAATAGGCCAACCAACTAAGGCAAGACCAGGGTTAAATGGCACGAAACGATGTCTGGATTCAAATCATCATCTCTTCTATCCGGCAGTGTGTTGTTTATAGCGTTTAGTAAAGTTTAATCCCATGTCTGATTGAGACTTTGAAGTGTATCCTGATGCAGTGAAGGTTCGTAAATGATTGAATGCTTTCGAACATCCTAATATATCATATGTAAACTTGTGTATTGAAAATCAATTAAAAAAAGCTTGTCATTAATCAGGAATTAATAGTCATAACTGATGGTGTATATCTATATGTGTACTTGCTGTCTATGATATCACAGGTAGTATTTATTGAAATATCTGGTTGTTTAAAAAAATCACCGATATAATAGAATTTCTATGAGATGATTCATAAAAAAAACTGTTGAACACGGAGGAATGACAGTCAGTTATTCCAAATTGCGGTTAGGAGATATTTTCATTATCAGAATTGTTGCCATTGAGTGGAACAGTCCATTGTTACGGATAGAGAAGTAGAAAAATTCACACAGTTTATTACAAAGATACTTCAAAACACACATTTACTTTAATAAGAGATACAACAAATTCTAGTTGTACAGAACACTTGATGTTTAGGCATAAAGAAATGGATGTATGATCTGACAGAATGATTATAAATCGCGTTATATTATTTTGAAACTCTTATTTGAAAAAATCTCCTTTTATTACATGGTGAATGTATCATTTGGCCTAGACAATGTAAATAGAATGAAAAATTTTCTGTAACTCCATTTAGGCCAATTCTTAAGCCACATTTCCTTTGTTTACTCTATTTACGTTGTCTAGGCCAAATATTCAATTACTGTTTAATGATAGATCATTTCAGATAATAATTCCGATGTAATATATCGTAATTGATAATTTATATATATATATATATATATATATATATATATATATATATATATATATATATATATATATATATATATATAATGTAAATAAATTGCAAATACTTTTTCTATAGCAATAAATGATAATCAGGAAACTGTCTGCAAGGAAATCTCAGTGGCCTGGGATCAATGTGCCACTCAGAGAATATGGGTAACATATACTTTAATTATCAAGACTGCGATTTTCTTTGTTTGCTATCTTAACACTGGACTCTCCCACTCAAGGATATGGATGTTGCTGATGAAGATACATCCAACTCACCATACGAAATTGTAGACTCTTCCTGGTAAGAGAATCCAGTATTTTTTTCATTTAATCTCATAGAGGTCCAAGTATTTCCATGATTTTTTTCACTGGGACTAATTAGTGGATTGTATCGAAAAAAAATGATGCAAGACGCTCGTCGTAGAACAACGATTAGCATGCTTATCTTGCTGGTTGTCCTCAGTGGGTTTGATTCTCATTTGATACCTCGCTATTGATGTACTGACACTTCTATGCTAATTTATTAAATCATATCGAAAAGAATGGACTGGAACGCACGTTGTATAGCAATGATCAGCAAGTTAATCTTGTTCGCCGTTGTTAGTGGGTTCGACCTTCATTCGATTGATGGTCTGATATCAGATAGAAAAGATTATAAACAATATGGAAAAAATGGTCAGTTATCATGTTTTTGTTGGATGGTTCGATTTACGATATACGTATTATGCTAAACGGGTCCCTTAGTTTGTGTCTAGCTGTATTCACGCTCAGTTAAACTTTTACAATTATTTTTATTCGCCAAATGAGTGTGCATGACTCAGAAAATTTCAAGGGGATGTGTTGGAGACAGGCTGTACTAAAGGTCTGCGGGGTGGGTTTTTAGCGAATTAGTAAAATTATCTGTAGCTTTCAAGTCTTTATTAAGGATTTCGATTTACGAAAGTTAGTATTATGCTAAATTAGTCCCTTTTTTTGTCCAGCTGTGTCCTCGTTTACCTAAAAACTTATCATCTCACTGTGATTTGCCAAATGTCCATCCGTGTTGAAAAAACTTGGAAACCACACAAAATGTCCCAATGAAATTTTCTGAGAAGTGATGGGACCCCGGAGCAGGTTTTTAGCGAATTATTTTTCGAAAATCTCCTCACTCAAAAAATAGGAAGGTTGGTATACACTGTTAAATCAGTAACTTACCAAAAAATCTCAATTTTGATTTAATTAATCAATCATCCGTCCGTATTAGCAAAACTCAGATACTACATGACATATCCTCGTGATATTTCCTTTGTGTACTAACGGGACTCCAGAGCAGGTTTTATCACATAAGTTTTTTAAAAATTTCCTGACAAAATAAGTTTTTATTCGTAGGTTCAATTCACAATGTAAGTATTATGCTAAATCGGTGCCTTATTTTGAAATCGGCTGCGCTCACCCTTACCTAATTTTTTACTATCTACAATGTGATTTTATTAGGTTTCTGTCCATAAGTATAGTCTCTTCAACTTGATGTTATTTATTTTACTGTCCCAACACTGGACTCTTCCACTCTAATGAGTTGTTTTTCTTCGTTTACTTTCTGAATAAGATCCTCTAATACATTACAATCACCAGCAATCTTCGCTTTCAGAAGTTCTTTTTACGCCACTTCTGAGCTCTTCCGGAAAAAGGCGAAGAGTCAGAGATGAATTTCTTTTTGTCTTGCTGCACACCATTAATCTCTCTTTTCTCCACTCCAGAAGTGATTCTGCCTGGCTGGCTAGTTATATATATATATATATATATATATATATATATATATATATTGTGTCATCCACAGACAGCTGTTTCGATGTATTACATCTCTTCAGTGTGGCTATAGACTTTCCATTATCCCACCCAGTACCGCGAGGTAGGATTGAAACCTTCACTTCAGAGGCCGATATCCTACCCCTGGACAACGGAACTGATCATTCAGTAAGGCTGAATTTAAGCAATATATCTATTTACACAGAAATTCCTCATCCACCAGAGTGCTCTATTCCTATTGAAGAGCATTGCGTAAGCTTACAATGGATGAGTTACCTCACTTAAATAGTGCTCAACCCCATATATATATATATATATATATATATATATATATATATATATGTGTGTGTGTGTGTGTGTAGCGCTTACAAACCGCACCAGTCGAGCTACAAGGCTGAAAATTTCAACATTTAGTCCTTATGTGTAGAAAAATCTTTTATTCTTGTTTCGAAGCCCCCCCCCTTTAAAGTGAGTAAGTTTCTAGCCAGGGGGTCAATCTACAGTGTGCCATGCAGCATTCACGTTTTAGTTTTTTTTAACATTCAGATTTTTTAAGATCACTGCCCAACGAAAGACTAGAGGAGTAACTGGTCGGATGACTTGCCGCACGTGAGTCTCGGAGCGCGTGCTCACTGATCATCACTTTTCCCAGTTGTTTAGTTGATCATCCCCCAAATGCTGCGTGCTGCCGAAGGGCGTTGGTCACGTGACGGTTTCCATCAGCTGACTAACCAGACCTGTTATATCTATAATGCCAAGTGAACAAGGACCAATTAGTCTGAGAAATGTTGCGAAGACATTTGCGCAGGCCAGACCGAAGTAGGACAACCTGAGAATCTTTTTTTCTTAAATTAGATAATGATTCTTAAGAAGCTTCTGGAAAACAAAAAACAACAACAAAAAAAACAGCTGATGTGGTAATGGACAAGGTCACCGTAGACGTTTAGGAAATGTCTGGTCGGATGACTTGCCGCACGTGACTCTCGAAGCACGTGCTCACTCTCTTCTGCGTCTTGGTCACAAAAGAAACGGTGGTCTAATTAAGCCGAAAAAAAAAGAATATCAATAATGATGACATCAGATAATAAATAATATTAGAATGTTTGTCTGGTCAAAAGATGGGCCGAGATGGCGTAATCAGATTAACTACCGGAATATGAATTAAAAACATTATTTTGAAAGAAAACCATTAAATAAGGAAGTGTTCATTATAGCCTCAGACGTGAGGACTGGGTCAATGGGTACAGATATTGTGCAGGTGGGGTGGGAAGCGAGAGAGAAAGTTCAAGAGACGAAATATTAATCAGACAATTGTGTTTCGACGAATATATCTGTCTGTCATGATTGTTTTTCATTAAGAAATAAAGAAAATATTACAACCAGTCATAATACTAGTTTACATAAAAATAATAACAAATACGACGCCAAGTGATCGGGGAAAATATTGAATGGATGTAATGGTCAGATTTGATGCTCTGTCAACTGTAAAAGCTCTGGTGGAGCATTTGCCGTGCATGGGCAGGCTTTCTGTGAGTAAAAAATAAGTGTGAGCCTAATTTCTATGTCCTATCAACGCTGTTTAGTGACGACCGTTGACTGACAGTCTTTGAAGTTGCGATGAAAAGCAAATAAATCAAGACGGAAGACATTCTAGTGAAAAATTAATAATGATGTCCATTTCCACAAATGAATAGAACGCATTCATGTACTTAATTGAACTCTGGTCATCACAACGGATGTCTTACGTAGTGATATGGTTAACAAGTTAGTTTAGCCGACCAAGTCACTAGTGCAGTGAGTTCAATCCTCATTTCATGCCCTATTACTATAGCTTTGTGCCATAGTAAGTCCAGCTTAGTAAATAATTACAGGTTATCACAACTTTCCCTACAAACAGACGAGGACTTGCAACGTGGATATCTGTTTATACCAAGTCAGCTTTAGTACAAGACAAGTATTTCTGGAGAATCTAATAGGATACGAGCTGAGCTATATGGCTTTCGGAACCAGCTAGCTAACCACTATACAATCATATATGTTCTGTTGTGCATAGACGTAATTATCTTTGCTTTGTGGATGAGATATTCATGAATTTCTTACTGGCGCAAATGGTTATTGTTCCACCCTAGGATTTGAAAAGGCAGACTATACCTTCCCAATTCGAAGACCAACGTAATACACCCCTCTATACACACATTCACCTTCTACTTGGCATTGTGACCTTCTAAACTAAGTATTGTAATTACTTGACATTGAAATACTCTTCTTTTCTTGAAGTCCATCGACGCAACTCCTCAGTGTTCGAGCCTAGGTAAAAAAAAAAATTTAAACGGATTTCAAACGCCGATCTTTAAAGATAGACAGGCCTTCCCAACTTGAAAAATGGTGCAACACAGTCATCCAACCCATTTCCATCATTCGGCTTTGTCTTCTTAATCTCCATTCGGCCATGTGCTTTAATAAGCTAAATACATATGGGGTCTGTCTGGGAAGTATCATGCCATTTTGAATACCTCAAGAACCAGTTGTGCAGCTTTCATGTAACTTGGCAACCAGAGGGAACATTAACAGACAGTTGTGAACACTGTCCTGGGGGCTTACTTGGTCGGCAGTGAGACGCCATATAGTGAACCAATGTACGGCACGACTGTCACATTCACCATGACCGAGTGAGTCATTCTTCTGGTCTCGTGCAAGGTTTGCTGGCATTACCCAGGTCTATCAACCCTCTTCGGTCCAGATTCCACCCTTGTTACTTCGAGATGTTTCCGGAGAGATTTCAAACGCTGGGCAAAATAAAAGACTCTGTAAGGAGGCAGCTGAAGGCGATCCTGAAAGACGACATTGCAGACTGTGTTGAAAAGAGGAAGAAGCGCTGGGATAAGTGTGTGATGTCCTAAGATGGGGCTATTTCAAGGGGATTAGGGTGTCATTACTGACCAGTATATAATTTATATTTCAGTACTTTTGGAATTATAAAAAAAGATTAATAAATAAAAACTGACAATTTTTCATTTGTCAAGAATTTTCTTTTTTTTACCACATCAAAATGCTGAAAGATACTTTGAAAATCTTTGGTCGCACGGTCAATATTTTATCATCGTTTCATGGGAGCCTTTTTACTTTATAACAATCTAACAATTCTATCATTGAATCAAATGTCTCGTCGGATTATCAGATTTCATAGCATGGGGTCAAGGGAATAAATTCTACTGTAACAACTCAACAATACATTTCTTATTCACTAACCATATGCTTTTTAGTTATACGGGAATTGGCAGAAACAAAAATAAAAGAGAAAATGTGGATAAAACTTTTTGGTCTAATTTTTGTCGGATTGAATGAGAGCCAGACTCGTAAAGGTAGGACCGCTCGTTTTGTATGCTTTATTCGGTGGATTTAACCTCTCATTTTTCTTTCTTTTTCAGCCCTTTGCCTCGGTGACTGTGGCGGAGGAACGTGTATGCGACCCAATCAGTGTTTATGCCCTAACAGACAAATAGCACCGACGTGCGGAGGTGGGGGTGAGTAATCTCTTTTGAGCAATTTTCTCAATCAACACAGAAGGATTGATTACGTCATGACAACACTTGTATTTATTCCAATATCATTTCATGTAATACGCCATCGATTTTCAAAATAACTAATCATACAAAAGCATAATTTATGCGAGATATGATGTTTTATATCCAAATTCTAAATAGTTTGTTTTTCTTTTCTTTATGATGAATTCTTAAAATTTCAATCTTAGTCAACCTCGGTTAATTTCGTTTTCACTGTGTATATCCTATTGCAGACCAAGATTTTTTTCTTTCAGACATTGGCTCCATTATATTAAGACTAATCATACTTCTTGGTCTTTTGAAGGCTTACAGCGTAGAGTACTTTTCCAAGATGTTTTATTACGATGTTTGATAACACCTCCATTTGTCATATCTTTTGTAAGGGGCAATGAATGATTATTTATAGAAAGTCATTCGCATATTCTCTAAACCCAATTTCTTTTGTCAAATGAAAATTATAAAGAGAACGCGTACACCTCCGACGCAGGGGTCTAATTGCTTTGGGTCAATAAATAATAGGTGTGTATTCAGTTAGGTGTGTCTTCGTAAGCCTAATCGAAAAGTATCATGAAAACATCGCTTCTTTGTTTGAATCTATGTAGAAATCTCAAGTATCGAATTTAGAGCCAGGCGTACAGACTACATTTAAAAGTATATGTATCAAATATATAAATTCCGATGTATAAATTTTCTCTCTCTCTCTCTCTCTCTCTCTCTCTCTCTCTCTCTCTCTCTCTCTCTTTCTCTCTCTCTCTCTCTCTCTTATAGGTTTGCCATATAGCTATTGTTGACAAGCTTAGTTTCGGGAACCATATTCTAATGCTGTCACTTCATTTGGCACCAAAGTAGTTTGACACTGCATCGTATTCATTTAATCTTAATAGACATCCACAGACTCTGATTGGCAAGTTATTACTCATGAGCTTGTTCTCCTATGGGTGCCTTATTCCTGTGGCTCAGTGGAAGAAAAAGCAAATATTTACTAAATGAGTATTTTGTGTGTTAGGGTGAGTGTGTGTATGTGTGTGATAAAAATGATATAAGATTTTCTTTAAATCTTCTAATTTTCTATCTCGTATGAGTGAAGATATGTGTGTGTACGTAAGAATTGTCCCAAAGATTATCAAGATCCAATACCTTAATGGCTGAGGGCAAAAACTGTGATTTTAGATATCACAAATATAAATTATTAACCTATTCTTATCAAACATCCAGGGTATCTGATTGGCTAGCTATTGTTCATGTGCTCGTTCTGCAGTAGGTGGCCCAGTGAAAGAAAGTAAATATTTACTAAATATATATTTTGTATGTATGTCCGCCCCTGTGTGTGTGTGTGTGTGTGTGTTTGTGTGTGTGTGAGTGTGTGTGTGAGTGTGTGTGTGTGTGTGTGCGTGATTAGAATAAGGTTAGATCTTTTAATTATCCATTCCTGTCCCCATATGAGTAAACGTATGTGTGTGTTCGTAAGAATTGTTCTAAAGATTTCGATCGTGCGTTTTTCGGCCATTCAGTCAACTAATATCAAGATTCACTGCCTCTATGGTTGAGGGCAAAAACTGCAATTTTAGATATTGCTTACAAGGCCGTAGAATGAATCGGCTGAAACGTCGTTTTCATGACACAAACAACAAGAAGGAAAACTCTCTGAATGCTAATGATCCTTCTGGAGACTATGGATAGTTTTAATGATGTCACGGAGGAAGCAACGCACAAGGAATTTCTCATCAGAACAGGATGTATCAATTGATTGTCAAATAGAATGAAAACCATTGTAGAACCTTCATTGAAGGAAATTTCAGGTTGGAATTGACTTTGTTTTTCCACCGTAACAAGAACAAGAACAATCATCATCTAATTTAAGAGAGTAAACTATCCACTGCTTGTTTGTCCCATTACTTTAAACAAAACCTGTACATAAATTAAAATTTCTCTATCGTGATTTGAAATTGATTGGTTGGTGGTTCCCCCACTGACTGAGCCAAACTGACATGTTTAACAAATCTACAAAATTTATATAACAAATATTTCAAATGATTACAAACATTTAAAAGAAAATACAACACTTAACTTTGTATACACGTGTTGATTCACTCCTACAGAAAATGCATTTATAGCAAAGAATATATATATTTATAATTATTCATTCTATATGAGATACAACAGTTGCAGTAATTATCTTCAATCGGTACAGACGTGGGAATGGAGTTCATCTTTGGGTACTTTATTTTGATAATAAGATATTCAATAATCTAAGGATATTTTGTAATGAACATGGTATAACATACGCAATTTATCAACGATTATTTAGCATATACTAATGAATATGTAGATAATACATGAATGTACATGGATAGAAATAATATATTTATACATATATGTACTTACGTATATAAAACATTTTATGCTTCACTGTTGACAAAGGCCAAGAGAATAGACTCGACTTGTCGAGTTTAAATTTTGTGTTCAATCTGCACTAATGCCCTTGGGAAAGATTTGGATCCATCTTTTAACCAGCTCTGGGTAAAATAGTGCAGAGTGAAGTGAGTGATGTCACTTCGGGTGTTTGTCGCCTCTAAGACTGTTTCACATATCCCAAGCGAGCTGAGTAGTAATGTGACAGGTGAAGCCTACGTAAGATGACTGAAGCCGTAGCCAGCGTAATAGCGCTGTTTTCATGCTCCAACGTAAATAACATCAATGCTGAAATCTCATCGTATGATAGCGGTCAGTGCTGCCAATTTAGCGCTCTTCGCGCTTGATTTAGAGCGTATTTTTTTGCTTTGCTTTCAACTCATTTTAGCACTATTTCACAACAATTTTAGCCAATTTTTAGCTATTTCGCAGCCATTTTTAGTAATATCATATTTTAGCTATCTAAAATGACCATAAACTTACTATCAGTAATTAAAGCCTTTTTCGCGCTTTTCCGATATCTATTTAGCACCTTTTAAAAAGGTTGGCTACACTAATTGCGATGCATGAAATAATGACAATAACTGAATTAAGTGTGACTGACAGACACCGGTTGGTGTTTGAAGAAGAGAAAAGATTCGTTTTTGAATGCTGACTCGCCAGTTACGTATGGCCGCCCTCAGAAGATTGATGGATTCTTATTCTTTGGGGACAAAAGACAAGTCTCTATGCCCTACTTAACGGCAGAGGAAAGGTTAATAGATTTTTTTAACTGAATTGATAGACCGGAAATGGGGAATTTGACATGCCAAAAATGCTGTTGACTTCACTTGAACCCCGGTGTTGACGCAGCACACATCAAGTTTTGCAATGTAACTTGAGTATCTTTAAAACTATACGTACAATTATTGATACATTCTCATACATGCGTGCACATACACACAAAGACACATATACAGATGCTAAGATATATTTATATACCTTTTCGTATATATGTATAATATAATTGCTTTGTTTTTAAATCCCCTAAGCAGTTACGTAATAAACAATTCATGATTCAAACGGGAAAAATGCCCACATAGTACCATAATATCAAATTCTGTGTTAAACATAAAAACCACTGAAAAAATACATGCATTATCATTATTATTATTAAGGGATATTGATAATTAATTGACAGAAATGACATGATTTTTCTTATATTTAGTGTTTAAAGCTGCAAAGCTTTCTAGTCTCTCAACTCTTCTCTCTCTCCCTCTCTCTCTCTCTCTCTCTCTCTCTCTATATATATATATATATATATGTGTGTGTGTGTGTGTGTGTGTGTTTGTGAGTGTGTGTGTGTAATGCAAAGGCGCAAATAACCGATATAGCTCCAATTTCTCACTTTGTTCATTAACTGTCTATATCTACGTTAAAGTGGCTACCTATCGGTCGCAGGTTCGATTTCAGCCGCCCCATTTTCTTCAACTGTTTATTCTATTTACACTGTCTAGGCCAATGATACATTCACCGTGTAATAATCAAAGTAATATAACACATTTATAAATATCTCTCTACATATGATATAATAATGTGCGAGTGTGTGAAAACCTACAATAGAACGAGCGTTAGTAAGCTGGTCTCATTGACCATTTACTATAGTTGAGATGTCGGTTTTCGCTATTGTAGCTCTTTGCCAGATGTACCTGAAATTATTACCTGTCTATTCATCTGTCTATAAAAATGGGTATACATATATAATAATTTCATTGTTCGGAAAGTAATGTTTCATTTTTCGAGACGGAATAAAAAATAGTTTAGACGTAACAAAAGTTACGTTTATCAAACAACAAGGAAGATATGATGAAATTAAGTATTTGATGCATAGAATAGATTATCTTTTTATCACTAGGCTACAGACATAGATGCACACACACACACACATATATGACCAGTTAGAATTTACGTGTCCCCGATACTAACAGACTTGAATTATTAGATAAATAAAATAGATGCAGGTTGCGATTCCAATAATTCAAAAATATCTCGATAACAATAAAACATCTCCAATGACTGTCATCTACCATCTCCATGATATGTACAACGAACTTAACGTCAAACTATATTTTCATTTTGAAATCGACCCGAAGAAGTTATAATACAGCGAAACGCTTTATGAATGTATATATTTGTGCTAGCACAAATTATTCAATCATATTGCAGACTATTTAAGAGTATAATCCTAAAAATGTTGATAAAAGCAGAAGTCATTGTGGAGTATTAGATGAAGTACTCGTTTACTCTACATTTACAGACAAGACAATACGGCGCATAAACCAATTGGTTTATATATACATATATATATATATATAATTCGTCTGCTCTCGGCTGGAAATAGAAATCAACGCCATTGTTCTCTATTCTATCACAAATGAATAAATTTTCTGTCAGTTTCCAGATGTTCTGTTCGTTGTCTGAACGGTGGATCATGTCAAGGAACAACGTGTCTTTGCCCTACAGGATTCGGAGGCCCTATTTGTGGCACATGTAAGTCAGGCTGACCATGTCGCCGACCCTGCTAGTTCTCACCAGCAAATGGACCAACACTCCTCCTTCCCTCACTAGTTGCAATGGTCACTACATCGTTTCTGCGTGCGTGTGTGCCTATTAACTCAAATGTGTGATCTACCCACCACCAACACCACCAGAGGAGAAAAAAAACAACTTCCGGGACAGTCAATACCCTCCCCACACACCATCTTAAACACTGATACACCTGCATGTTTAGTGTGTTACTCACTCACCCGACTCACCACCCTCTCCACCGTTCTCCTCCTCTTCTTGCAATTCATAATCTGCACCTTTAGTCATCGGTGTGACGTTAAAATTACTAAAAAAGATTGTTTTCGCAGTGTCGATTTAAATTTTAATCCATTGTCACTTGATTTGTTTTTATCACTGTTTTGTGTTGTTCTGTACTTGATTTGCGTTCCCATTGTTGTTAAAATTAGTATTGATATTTTTTGCATTATAGCTCATAACACACACACACACACACACACACACACACACATATATATATATATATATATATATATATATATATATGTATATATATATATGTATATATATATATATATATATATATATATATATATATATATATATATATATATATATATATATATATATATATATATATATATATATACACACACACACAAGATTAATGATTGTGCCATCCACAGAGTGGCTGTAGACTATCTAATATCCCTTCCAATACTGCTAGGTAGGGTCGAAACCTTCGCTTCGGGCCCTGGGGCTGATGCCTATGCGTAACTAGCAATCAGGACTGAATTAAGCGATATATTTTCTTCGGCATAATTCCCCATCTACCATATATATATATATATACATATTCATACTCTAAAACAATTTTTCTTTTAAAGTATAAAGGTGAATGTATCGACTACTTTATAGAATAAATCTACCATACATCAAAGATTGCTTCCTGTTATGCTATATTGGTAACCTTATCCGGACTATATATATATATATATATATATATATATATATATATATATATATATATATATATATATATATATATATATATATATAATGAAGTGAGGCTTCAAACCAAAACAGGGCAAAAACATACACGTATTTGTGTAGCTAATCCTTGCTTCCTCATATTTTGAGCTCTACTCTAAATCAATTTAATGTTTGATTTTTAATGTATTGAGTACTTTATGAAATAAATCCATCACATATCGGATATTGTATTATACTATATTATATTGTATCCCTGATTGTATTGCATATATGTATATATGTAACAGGAAGGAAAGTTTGCTTCACGGCAAATTAAAATTCCATTGATTCACTTCATAAAAATAGACATATATCCATATAACTATGGGTGAATTTGACGGAGTGTGCCATAGCAATAAACCTGTCCTGTTTTTGATACTCCCAAAACAGGGCTATTATAAAACAGTAAATGAACCTGCATACTAAAAAAAAATTACAAATATCAACAAAAATATAACTAATTTACAAACACCAAGATCCTGATCAGATTAATGATGACTTGCGTGGCAAGTAGTCGTAGATACTTTGGGACTATACAAAATTTGACTGATAGAACTTCCTTTCAGCAGTAACTAAAATGACTATATGATCAAAGTCGCTATTTCAAAAAATGTAGAAAATATGGAAAAATATGTTAGAACCTGTGGAATCTCGATTGCTAGTTCAGTCCAGACATAATAACTCATGATCCTAAACTTGATCCAGACTTGGATTTTATCAAATCAATTCTAGCATTGATAATGGTCTTGTAAGTCACAGTAAGTCACATTTGATAATCAATTAACAAGCAAAAAAATTGAATACATGCTGGATTGTGTTTGATTTGAAAAAAACTCGTGTTTATATAATGCTAAACATGTATTTTTTTAAGCTTGTGATATTAATTTCGACTATGAGTAGGCACACTGCAATGTAAACCTCAACGAGACTCAAGATAATTCAATTAGAATCGAGAAATTTTGTTTACGAAGCTCACAATTCACAAAAGCTTCCATCGCCCACAGATATTACGGAACCCTTTCTGAAAACAAAATCCCAAGTTTTTGGTTTGTAAAGAACAGGGGAAAAAAAAGCTAAATTTTCCTGTAAGTGAACCGAGAAAATAAAGATTGCATTGGCATTTATCTGTCAAAAATGACAATGAATATGACAGCTATTTTAGAGGTAGTTGTTTGGATCTAGAAATGGGAATACTTTCGTATTTATCCAAGGATGATCCCTGGTCACAACATAAGGCATATGAGAGATAAAGATATAAGTTAAATTTCAAAATTGGTAACAGAAAGCACAAATCCTAGAAAAAACGAAATTATTCAGCCTGTCAGCCATTGCCTGCAAATCTTTCATTAGAATATCAAGATGAGGAGAAAAACATACTTAAAAGTTATTACGAAAAACTGTAAGTAAAATGGATCATTGTATAAGATTGATCGGACGATCATAGGAAATAAGAATAGTTCAATAGAATCATAAAATATAAAACGTGAAATTATTGTACATAGTCATTTGAAGAAGCATTATAACTTATGTTTTTCCAATCTTTTTTTTTTTTGTTTTGTTTACTTTCAGCATTAATTGATGTTTCTTTTAGTGATAAAGAATGATTATGAACCAAAAAAAATAATGGTGCATTAACTACTCAGAAGCAGCTGCCGAGATATATCCTGAGAAATGTCCTTTTCTTGGATTTTCTTACTCTTTCACTGGATCGGATATTGATTCAAGGCAATTCTTAGAATTTTATGGAGTTAAAGAAAGCAATGATTGTTCTGTAGTGGCTGAGAAGACATTTCACTAATACGATGTCACACAAAAATATTCCGGCTTCAAATGATTAAAAGAATCAATTCAATCGCAAATATGTTTTTCTTAAAAAATCATATCTTTTTTTTATAGATTTGGAAAAGTCTTTACAGTTGAATGAATAACTATAAAACATAACTCTATTTCCAATCAAGTTAGAATTCATGTCATTGAAACATCTAGAATTTCCGTAACTTTATTGTTGGAATGAACCGATGACTGTTCATACTAAGAAACCGTCAAAGAAAACTGTCACTAATAGTGTCAAAATAGGTTTCTGTCAGTTTTCAAGTTGGACTGGCTGGCTTGCTATGTATGTATCATGCGTTCAGGCAACACTAATTGTGCTGAAATTTTCAACATTTACTCCTTGATATGTCCAAGAAAAACGATTTTGTTTTCTTCTTTGAAATTCCTCCCCTAGATAAGTTTTCAGTGTTGGGTTCAATTTACAATGTAGCTTTGTGATAAATTATTCCCTAATCTTTTGTGTGCCTTTTTTTGTTTTTTGTTTTTTTTTAAATTCAGACGATTTTAGTGAACACTGCTCAACAAAAGGCAAGAAAAGTAACTTATTCATTGATGACACCTTTTATCCATTATTTTAATGTCGACAGTGTCTATTGAGAGACGAGGCAGACTTTTTTTATGTACTTAATCGTCATCTATACACTATCCATGGTGCCTCGTTCGTCCATTTCGCCAATACCCACATCCATTTCGCTTTTTGTGTATTAACTCCTGCTTCGGGGTTAATATAATTATGTCTGATGGTTCGCGGTGAAGTAATGAAAACCTGCTGTATTCAACATTTCAGTGGACTCTGCTAACGATCTAAATCTGTTTAAAGTCAGATTTACTTGAAACTTGGTAGAAATATGTCCCCTTGATGCTTCTAACCTTGAAAAATCTTCCATTCAAGGTCATCTAGCAATTATGGCGTCTGAACTTCAAGTTTACTTGAGACTCAATAGAAAGGCGTCCCTTGAGGAGATGCTTTGGGCCTAAAGTTATTTCCTCTCAGGTTTACGCGATTATGGCAATAATGGAGTTTAGACTTTATAGTTGACCCCTCATTGAACTTTCGGTTCTTGATTGATATCTGAAATCTATTTTATTGCATAAATTACATCTATAAATTAAAATCAATCTATGATATCTGTCTATTATCACGTGATACAAATCTGTAAATTGAACCTATGATTTGAATTCTTTAAAATACTTAATAGTTTGGAGTAAGAATTCAGAATTGATTTCAAACGATAATGAATCCTATTTTATACGGTGTGATGTGATTTTATGCATTAAACTAGCTTAAATGATGAGAAGAAATCAAGCAAAGAATCATTCTAGTTTGGCAAGTTTCTGTAGGGCCTGCTTAACCTCCTTTAATTCCTAATAGTCTCCTATGGAGCTGAAACATGGAACCTAACCAAAAGATTGACACTCAAACTGAGAACCACGTATGTATGAGAGGTTCATGCTCCAAATCACATGGAGAAAACATTAGACAGCATAGTATATCAGAGAGAAGACAGGGGCCCGAGACATCATCGAAACTGGTAGAAAACCTAAATGGCAATGGGCTGGACCTGTTGCAAGAATGCCAGACATCATGACTCACAGCGTGAATCCCCAGAGGTCACCATCGAAAATGTGGACGGAAAAATATAAGATAGTGTGACAAAGTTGACAAGTTAAGAAAGTACTGGCCCTACAACGCCCATGATAGAGAGGTCTTGAAGGTCTTGACGGACGCTAAAATGCTGCTGCTGCTGATGATGATGATGGAATGATAGGATGCAAGCAACAATAGTATAAACGATTAACTTGTAGTGAGTTCGATTCTCGCTGGCTGCCCCACATAGCAGCCTGATGTCAGATTAAGATACGTGTATATCGAGACGATGCACTTTGGAGGAGGAAAAAAAACGAGCAAGCAGTTATCTTGCTTCTTTTCTTTTCTTTTTTTTTTTGTTTGTTTATCTTAAATTGTAATAATCGACGGTACTTGAAAAACGATAATTAATTATTTGTCCAAATGACTCACTATTACACATGCTAGAGCAGAGGACGTGCCTAGGAAAAGGCACAAACTTTCACTTGGGAATTTTTCTCAGTGTGTAACATTCCTTGAATGCAGGCCTCTCAAGAAAAGAAAATAATTCATTTTGTTTTCATTTTTAATTAATTAAAAAAATGTCCACTTGGTGGTTGCAGTCCTCGGGAGAACTTCTGCTCACTCTCTTCCCACAATTATAGCGACATTCTACAATATCAAAGGCGGAATTAACGGACGACGAATTCCTTCAAGGTTCCTTAATCAAAATTAGACGAGCAATGAAAAACTGAGCAAAGTGGATAATGACCGATTCGCTGACGTAAGTTCCTTTTCAAGCAGAAATGTCATCAGCCACGGACGAGATTATTTTCTTTTTAGACTGCATCCTCAGGCTTGGTGACAGATCTGACACCCCCACCAGAACCTTCAGTCATCTTGTCATAAAGTAGGGAAGGGAAAAAAAAACAATGAACTTAATCGTGGGGTTAAAAGCGGAGTTGGCATTTCGGCGTTATATTGAAGGGTAAACAGCCAAGATATCATTTTCACATTTCGTCAGGGTAATATTGTTAGGGTAATCACGGGGAAATATCAGAACCCAACCGGGGTACATTTTTCAGATTGAAAGCTCTTCCATCCAAATCTACTCTTTGACAGCAGAGGAAGTAAAACCAGGATACCAACATTGAAGTATCCAGAGACGAGTAATAATATGTAAGCTACACTTAGTACTACACAAAGCTAGATTTGAAGTGTAAGGATAGGAAGATTGTGTGACGCCATTTTTCCAAAATTTTTCCAGAGACCTACCTACCTTGCAAATCAGCATTCGATTTCTTGGATTTTGATAGTAACTAAAGTTAAGCTTTGGTTGCGCTTACGATCGATCGCAGTATGGATTCCGTCAGATCGCTGATTTTTTTAATACAATCGGGATGGATATGTCTGCGATTAAATGTCGGCATAAGTGTTCTTTTGACTTCAAAGAACTGCGGTCGACGGTGTCTGCGATCCAATCGTAGCGATATGAAAGATTCTATTTCCTCAGATTAAGTCAGATGTCGTTGCTAATGAGAAGGGGCGGAGAAAGTACTTTATGTTTCTTACTTTCCTAAATGAAAACGGAAATAAAAATGGTGACTTTTTTTAATCATCACATGAAACCTTGGATGATTAATAATGCCTGTTTTCGCATTTTTACACCATTTCCAGAAAATGTTTTCATATCATTTTTGTTTCAATTTTGGATGTAAAACTCTGACAAATTGAAGTTTTTACATGATGAAAGTTACAATAAAAGTCAACATCAAATTAGAAAATTGCTAATAAATAGTTTTGTATGAAAATAAATGGTTTGCTTGGGGAGAGAAAGTATCTGTTAGGTAATAAAAAATTTAAAAAGTTATTTTAAGGTAACAAAAATCACTCGCGGAACGTTTTTTTTCTGTGTATTCTCGAATATTCGACTTTCTAAACAGGTTTCTGTGAAAAAAATGGATACGTATTTATCCTTATTCTGGATAAATTGCATTGATTAAAATTCTGATTAGTATATAACTATCTTTTTATTTATGTTCATTCATATATTATTTTCATGTGACGCCAGATTTTTCTGAAGCGTCTTAGCGATCTGAGCATTAAACGTCCTGATCTGCGATTAAAAATACTTTGATTCAGTCGGCAATAATTTGATGGAGTCGTTGTGCGATCGTCGCTTGACCAAATGGGAAAGAAATTATTTGCAGGAAGGTTAGACCAATCACTTAAGTCGGAGGGACTGCCTATTTATGAAATGTGCATCCAATATCCTAGATTCTTTTATCTGGGGATGAATACCCAGGATCGAATAGCGAAGGTATTTGAAACAAAAACTCAATGGAAAGAAGTAGTTGTCGCCAAACGTCAGAGTCAAATACTTACTATGGTGCCATCAGTCGAAAATATTTGGTTGAGACAAACGAAATGTTGCTTTCGGACTATTAAGGATAATACATACAATAGATAGCGGTGAATATTTAATCAAAATATGATCCATTTGAAGCAATAACATCTTTCCAACGATCATCTAATGATAATATGCCATCTTTATAAAATTTCTTTGGGTTTAGTGGTCTTAACTTCAGTAAAAGTATGTATTATGGCTTCCCTATTATTAAACGTTTTATTAAATCAATTAATTAAAATGAAGTTTAAAATGCTTTAAAAGTTGATCATCTGTGAGAGAAATGTCGGTTGGATATTGAGGATGTTGCAAGACTATAATATTTCAATTCTCTAAGCTTTGACACATTCAGTTGAGAGGCATGAGGTCAATCTCTCTGATGGGGAATTCTATTCGGTCCATGAGGGACCCATTTTTCCGCATTTTTAATCTCTCTATCCCTTTGGAATGACGTGATATGGTTGCTGTTGATGGTTCTAAGTCTCTGGAGAGTTCTTGAAACGTTGTTCGTAGGTTGTAGGCCTCCGCTGTTGATAATTTTTCATCATTAAGAACAGGTTTTGGCCTCTCCTAGGGTTTATCATCAGTATACATATTCCCAGATCTAAACCCCTGGACTGTAGTCGTATTCATACCAAATGCATTATTGATGTTATCAGCAGATTGAGCAGTTACATGTTCTAATTTGAAATCGTACTTGAAGATAATCATTGTCAAGGACTCTAAAAACCTATCCTTTGGATCTGGAGTTATTCCTAAAGCTGTATCAAGTAAACAACAGCCGATAGATTAATTAGCTATCATACTATATATTTATATATGTATATATTTCCTTTTCTTATAATAATGGTGATAATTATAATCTTTGAATTGTTGTATACGCCCGTGAGTAATTATGAATTCACTTATAACATTTTAAATATTTTTTCATTTTCTTTATCCAGCAACTTGCTCCAATGTGTGCCAAAACGGAGGTCGCTGTATCGGACAAAATCGCTGTGCCTGTTCATACGGTTTTGGTGGTCCTGCTTGTGAGAACGGTGAGTTTTCAGTTGTAATTGAAGGACTTTCCTCTGCTATTTTAAGAAAGAAAAAAGAAAATGCCAGTAAAAAAAAAAAAAAGATTTTGAGAATGCTTCATGTGATAATCAATAAAAATATAAGATTTCTGCTATTTATACTACTAGTGTTAAAACAAAAACAAACATGGCGCTGGGAGATATCAAGAAAGAAAGGGGTTAGGTTTAAAGGTCAGATTTTAACTTCTGCTGAACTTTGCGTTGTGGTAGCTCAGTCGATAAGAGCAGTTGGAGCTGTTAATCAGGCTTTACTGGGACAAAAAAAAAGTTTTGAGTTTCACCTAGTGCTTGCCCTTTACTTCTAATCCTTGATGTTTTTTCCAGTGCCGTAGATTGACGGCCTGAGCAAAGTTGCGAAAAAATGCAACTAAGAAAATTATGATGAAATAAAATACTTGTCAAATTCTTATAAAAATGGTTGGCAATGCTTCGTCTAATAAATACAGATTGATATTGCTGCAACTTTCTTCTGGTTCCAATTCCTGCAATGACAATGAAATCCTCTGATTTATGCTACTTTTCTCCTTTGCAAGATGTACTTCGTTGCTAAAGTTGGATTTTATCTCAATGGACGTTGCTTCTTCTCTCGTCAGGTAACGGCTGTATGCCTCGTCTCAAAGAATATATATATATAGAGAGAGAGAGAGAGGGAGAGACCAGCTCTCTTTGTTTCCACCTAGTCCTTAATTTTCTGACCCCTCGTCTGCAACCTCGCAATCTTAATGTCATCGATTTTTTAAAAATTTTCAACTCCTGAAGAACAGACAAGAATTCCTTGCTGACTGTTGACAAAGGACTCTCGCCTTAGAATATTGTTTAAATTTCGTCGCATGACTTCATTAAACGTCACTTGGATCGCCCGATGGGCCAAAAATCGGATCATTTTCAGTCTAGGCTCAAGCTGTTAGAATTACCTTTTAGTCAGAGTAATGTTCAACTTTTACCGTGATGAGAAAAAAAGACGATTTCATATATTTCTTTCCGTGTTGCTAAATACATAAACACCACAAATCTCTTTTGAAACATGATGCACTCAAAATTATACACCTCTTCGCAAGAACATTGAAAATCCTAACCCCAAATGGATACCAAGACAGATATTGTACGAGTCACGATCAAACAATAAAAGAAGGCTGATCTCAAGACAAGAAGACTAATCTTAAAGACAATGGATGCCTTTAATGGTATATTGAAGTCAAAATCTCAAATGAGCAATGCTTTTGAAATTGATCCGACCCACAGTAATTGGGGAACATTGCAAGAGCATTAATACGTTCATTGCCACTATGGATAGCTCTACATACAGCGCAACAAAATAAGAACGTGAACGCACATATGCATCAGAGGTAATACGAAACATGCTGCAAGACGTACATGTGATCAAATTACTTTGAAATTAATTGTTTGTTTATTTTTTATCTTTTATAGATTTGCGGACAGGACCATGCTTTACGCAGGTTTCCAACTTACAATGCAAAGGTCAGTTGACCGGAGTTGTATGTACCAAGGCCCTTTGTTGTGCCACGATTGGAAAAGCATGGGGTAATCCTTGTGAACAGTGTACTTCACAACCGTATCCTTGTCGCCGAGGATACATTCTCAACCCGCAAGCCAACTCTTGCCAAGGTGAGTACTCAACTATTTGGGGGTTTTTTTTTCTTGACATTGTTAATATTTTCTACTTTTTGTTCTAGTTTTTCCTTCAAAATTTCAGCCAAGAATTTCTCCGGCCTCCTCCGTGAGAATTTTGGCTAGATCATGGTTTTGTTGTTGATACAGGCTACGTCATATTGTTGCAGTACTCAAAGGTTTCGTCATGGATCTGTTAACGCATTGCTTATTCCAATTTCTGATTTATTTTTATGACTTCATGCAAGACGATACATATTCATTCCAGAGATGCTATTTTGTGTTTTTCTTCTTGTGATTAAGCTTTGTTTACTTCCATAATGAGTTCCACCCCCTTTCTTTTTTATCATTTATAACTTATTTATTACGATTATAACGATCACTATTAATATTATCTATATAATTTGTTATTATTACTTATAATTTATTCATTATTATTATCATCATCATCATTATTGTTAGGATTATCAGTACTATCTCTTATCATTTATCATAATTAATATTAATATTATGAATATCATTTATTATTGTCATTTTCATTATTACTATCAATATCATTTTTCATTATTATATTTAATTCATTTATTTATTATTATTTGCAATCTCACACCAGTTGCCTGGTGGTTACCGCTGGAGGTTGAGTGACAGCAAGTCTCCTCAAATCTCCAACCCTTCTCTCCTCGTCCTCATAGGCCACGGTAATACTGCAGTTTACAGCTTCACACCGGTTACCCAGTGGTCATTGCTGAAGGCTGAGTGACAATAAGTCTCCTCAGGTCTTCAGCCAACATCTCTTCTCTTCTTTGCCTATCATGCCAGTGCTGTGATTCACATTTCCACTTTCATTTCCCTTCCTCTGTTCGGCAACTGCAAACAATTAGTGTTGCAGTCTTTATATTTCTAGTACTTTCCTCAGTATCCGTGCAGTTCCTAGTAGTGCTGTGGTCTGTACAGTCTCAATCCTTCCTTTTATCCCGATCCCCTCAAGTCTCATTATTATTATTATTATTATTATTATTATTATTATTATTATTATTATTATTATTATTATTATTATTATTATTATTATTATCTGTCTGTTAAATTGATACTCGTCTTTATTAATTCCAGTAAAGATAGAAATACAAACGAACTGGTTTTCGTTTTGAGAAAAAATAATGACTGCCCTCAATAAGAATAACTCCAGGTTTTTATTCACATCTTTTCTCCCTATTTCAGACGTGGATGAATGCAAAGCGATTCCCGGTTTGTGTGTTGGAGGAAAATGTATTAACAATGTTGGCTCTTATGTCTGCGAATGCAAAGAAGGACAGAAACAAAACCCACTGACCAACCTCTGCGAAGGTAAATACAACATTTTTTTTCATTTTCCTGTTATTCCGTCAAGAGACCGTTTTGAGGAAATACTGACGAATAGTAAAGTTCGGGTAGCAGTAATCCCAACCTATTGGTCAACTGCTGAATAATTTTGACTTACAATACTCCATCTTATGTGCAACAATCATGTTGAGAATGAAAACATAACTGTCAGGATAAAAGATGAAAAACTCGGCAAGGTAGACCAATACATTTACCTAGGACAACGAATCTCTATGAGACCCTCAAAAGAGGGATAAATCAAGCGAAGAATCACTCTAGGATGGCAAACCGTCGGTAGAGCAAGCTCAACTTTCAAAAACCAGACGATCCCAATAATCTTGAAAGGAGGGGTATACAACAATGCCTCTTCCCGATAGTCACTTATGGAGCTGAAACATGGAACCTAACCAAGAGACAGACCTGCAAACTGAGGAGCATGCAGCATGCGCATGAGAGAATCATGCTCAACCTTACATGGATGGATCGCAAGACAGCACAGTATATAAGGAAGAAAACAGGAGTTCGAGACATCATATAAAACATTTAAAAAAATCAAATGGCAATGGGCAGGCCATGTTGCAAGAATGAAAGACAACCGATGAACATCACGTCTCACAACATGGATCCCCAGAGACCACATGCAAAACCGAGGACGACAGAACACAAGATGGAGAGATGAACTAGATAAATTCAGGAAATACTGACTCTGCGATGCCCATGATAGAGATTTGTGGTGAATCCTGAGGAAGGTCTATGTCCAACGACGGACGTCAAAAGACTGATGATGATGATGATGATGATGATGATGATGATGATGATACAACAAATTTGAGAAAAAATGTCTGAAATACCGTTCGACTAATCGGTTCTCGGGTGTAAACGAGTTCTAATTTTCAACTACGATAAGTTTTCAATCGGATTTATGTTGTCTACATGAATTATTTTTCGTTAATAATTTTCCACAATCTTTCTTGCTATTATCATCATAATTTCCAAAACTTTTAACTTTTTGTTTATACTGTTCAACCTATTTTCTCTTTTTTGTTTTTTTTCGTGGTACACCACAAAACTCCCCTAAAATATTCCCATTAAATTATTCAAGACTTAACAACGAACTATAGAAACTGCGAATAGAAAATCTACTAATGGCAAGGAAATACTGTATTCCATTCCACAATGATGTCTATTCAGTCTTCACGTTACAAAGTTTTCGTTGATTTTCTATCTTTAGAAATAATCTCCGTCTTCAATTTAAATTTTACCTGGCAATATTGTTTTTTTTATGTTCGATTCCATTTTTAAAAAATTTTCTGTTTTATATTCTAGCACCGATCTATTAAATACTAAGACATAATTTCTTTATTTCATTCTTGAATTCTTGTTCATTCTAGACATTGACGAATGTCGTGAGCGACTTGGAATCTGTCAAAATGGCCGCTGCATCAACACTGAAGGCAGCTATTTCTGTGACTGCAATGTTGATTTTGAATTGAGTCCTGACAAAACAAGATGCGTCCGTGAGTTATCGAACTTTGCATTTCATTACATTTTTTTTTTGTCCTTTTTCTTCTGGACAAGTAAAGATCAACACCTCTTTTCCTCTTGATTCAATTGGGCGGTTTCAACCTTTACTTACTTAGGTTAGCAAAGTGATCTTTGGTACACCCCCAAACAGACCCACATAGGCCCCTTGCTTAAGATTACACTAGCCCCATGATGTTTAACCCATAAATTTTCAATTGATAGCTGTAAAACGTTTTTCTTCGCTCATCCTAAACTTTGATTCTTACCCTGGGGGTGCCGTTCTTAACTTTGCTTCATTGGGTGGTACTAATCTTCAATCTATTACATTGAGGCCTTCTGATTTTTACTCGGTTTTGCTTGGTTATATTGAATGGTACTGATCTGATCTATCACTATGGATTGTTCTATGTGAAATTGAAACTTGAATGACAGGTCTTTTTTCAATATTTCATTTCCTCCTTTAATGTTGGCCCCATATAATCTTCCAGTAAGCGAGATTTGAAGCTGTTTGTTTTCACTTCACATTAACGCCCTTAAATTTCCCCTCTCTCAATTTGTCTGGTCCAGGATCACTTCTTGTTGTTGGTACAACGTTACCCAGTCCAACATGTAGCATAAAATTTAGAGAGTAGATGGGCACCACCAAGTAATTCCCATAAAAATAGCGAAGGATCCAGTACAGTATCCCCACGATCAATTAGATCGTAGGATAATTTGAACCTGATTTGGTACATATATTAGGATTTTCGGGAAGTAATTACGCATTTTCGTGTTTGGAAAATAATTACATATTCTACTGCTATAAATTATACGCCAATCAACTAAGATAAGACCAGGGATGAATGGTATGAAACGACGTCAGCATTCAATTCATCATCTCTTCTATCCAGCTGTGTGTTGTTTATAGAGTAGAATAAAGTTTAATCTTATGGAGGATAGAGACTGTAAAGTGCAACCTATTCACCAATGCTTACTGTATGAATCTCGAAAGGTTAGTATCGCCACGCAGCCAATGAGAAACATTTGTGAAGTGTATCCAGACACAGTGAAGGTTCGTAAATGCCAGCTGTGGTTTAAAAGGTTTGAAAACTGTGATTGTGATCTCTCCGGTAATGATGGTGATTACATTATTGGTAAATAGTATTTAATCAAACTTCACTGGCATTTGTTATTATCTCCTTTGGGGGAAAAATGTGCTCATTTTCCGAACACTCAAATACATGCAAATATACGTGTGGATTTAAATATGATCTCATATATCATCACACACACACACACACACACACACATGTATATATATATATATATATATATATATATATATATATATATATATATATATATATATATATATATATATGTATATTTATATATATATATATATATATACGGAGGTGGATCAATATTTTATAGCCTGGCAGTTATTCGCCGAATTTTGATCCTAAGTCTTCATTGAATAATATTTAATTGATGTTATTGCAATATATTATTGAATTAACAAGGTAGTAGACTATATCGAAAAATAAACATTTGTGTGTAAGAAAAAATGTTTCTTTCCTCATTAGGCTGCGAATTTATCGATGTACTTATGTATATATATATATATATATATATATATATATATATATATATATATATATATATACGCCAAATAAATATCAAGAGCAAAATTTGGCCCTTTTAGTATTTGGAGAAATCGCATATTTTAATTGATATTACTGATTGGTGTTCGAGCCGAGCAAAAAACTCGTACTCCGAATGCTGATTTTGAAAGCAAGCACGTTCTCCCTACTTATGAGATTACTCCAACACAATATTTCTACCCCACATTTCGCACTGTTCCATACTAAGCTGAGATTACGAAACGCCCGTGTAAGGTGAGATTTTTCATTTGATTTCTCTCAAAGTTTAGAGTTCTCTTCTTTCTAAACTCCATTTTTTATGAACTTAAAAAGGCCAATAATAAAAGCTGATTGTACCGTATAATCTGTGTATATGATGGACATGACATTTAATTTCTGAATCAATTATCAAACTTTGCCCTGTATCGAATGCACCGGTATTATGGCTCGGGAACTGTCTAACGAAACTTATATAGACACTTATGGTGCTTTGATTAATTGCTATGAGCTGTGGTACCTTGTAAACCATTTGTCTTTATAGTCTGGCATAAACGATGATTCAGAAGAAACACTGTTTTTTTTTGTTCGTTTTTATGTTGTTTTTTTTTGCAATGTGGCGTCATCATGTTTTCCCTTTCTGATTGTTTCAATTCGTTTTTGCTTGCAGCCGTTCGCAAAATGCGTTGCTTTACCAATATTCGGAACCACCAATGTGTAAATCCTACTTCAGCAGCCCGATCCACGTACCGTAATTGTTGCTGCGAGCAAGACGGTTACGGTTGGGGAGACCGACACAATTGTCACATCTGTCCTTTGCATCAGTCAAGTAAGTAGATACCAAAAAAAAGAATGACTGAATCTTTGTTAAAGTCTCATTTATTTTACCTACGTTTTGATATTTGTTTTCCTTTTTCTTTTTTCTTTTTTTTCTCTTTTTTCTCTTTACATCCTATGTTTTGCACGATAATATCGCGTTTTTTGTTCGCCTCCTGCGACACTGAAAAATATCCAAGTTCATTATTTCTCGGCATCACAGGAGAATGTATGGTTTGAAATGAAACTTTGTCTGGAACTAGAAGCCCCCACCCTACACCAGCGTGTCGAGCACCCACAAGGAACTCTCATGAATGGCACAATGGTTAACAAACCATTGAAAGAGACCTCGGACCGATAATGAAATTTAAAAGCTACTTTGATCCAAGGTTGGATCAGAAACCGCCCACCAAAAGCTGATGGCTGACTGGCATCAAGCGTACAGGCCGTACCAATGGAGTCAGAGGGCTGAAAATTTGGACATTTACTCTTTACCAAGTCTAGAAAAAAAAACTTTTTTTTTTTTAATCACCCGTCTAAAAAGGCTGTAAGTGTGGATTCAATGTGCAATATAAGCTTATACTAAATCAGTCCCTCAATTCGTGTCCGACAGTATTCACCCTTATTTTTTGTTTTTATTTTCATTTTTTTTTCTTTCTTTTTTTGAAAAATTCGGACATTTTTTGTAAACAACCCAACAAAAGATAAGAGAAGTTACTTATCTATTGATCATCCTGTTTTTCCAATTTTTAATTGAATATAGCATGCTGCCAAAAGACGTTGGTCATATGTCTGTTTCTATCGAGTGACTAACCAAACTTGTTCTTTTATTTATTTATTTTTTTAACCTACCAGGTGACGAGAGGAAATTGTGCGGGACAGTGGAACCTTTGAAACGACCGGAAAGGGGAGATAAAAACTGCAGAGACTTCAATGAATGCGAAAATGGCAGATGCACTGAAATCAGGCGTAATATAAGATGTATCTGTCTGCCAGGTTATGAACAGGACTCCAGTGGTGCCTGTGTTGGTAAGTGCCTATAAGTCACATTCAAAATTATTTTTAAAAAAACACTTGTCTAATTGGTCATTTCTGTCGCGTGGGCAATATCGGCAAAGAGTTAGCAACCGATTCTGGCTGTTCTTCTTTTAACCCATTTAAAAGAAGAGAAATTCGAGAACCCGATTCCATGCAAGCATCCCATCGCCAGATAGATGTGTTGACATATTGATATAACAAATAAAAGAAAAATGATATATAATATATGAAAGTAAATTTTAAGATAAATAATCGAAACATAAAAACATACCAAACGAAAATATAAGAGATAAAATTAAAGGAATGATATGTAAATAAACAAAGAAAGAGTAAAATGTTATGATAAAAAAATACCAATAAATAAAATATCATTATAACAAGAAATTATTATCATTATACATTAACATAGGCGGTGCATGGGACCCGAAGGCCCGGCAATTATGGGGGGAGCGGAGCTCTAGGGGTGCAATATATCTGAGGAACCAAAGCAGATCTAAAAATAAAAAATAAAATCTAAAAAAATCTTTAAAAAAATAATGTTAAAAAATCTGAAAAATAATCTTTTGAAAATTTGCAGCGGGTTGCCGTCAAACAGCGTCGTCACTGCTATTAATCTATTCAGATGTAATTTCCTCATCCGGTTCGTTATAGTAGTAGTGTTTCGGCTATTCTAGAGTCCACCGTATTCGGTAAGCAAAGAATTTCGAACCGAAATAACGGAGAGTTCACCAAACCATTTGAATATGCTGAAATATGCACGTACAGTAGTTTCAAAGTTATTGTACATTTTTTTCAAAGTGTAACCAACATTCTGTCTTTGGGTTGGAACACACTTTTGTCTACAATTTCTTACTCGCTGAGGTGATAAATTTTTCACTGTTTTCAGTTTTTTCTTATTGTTGAACTACCTTTTCCTTGATATTCGACTTTTTTCAATTTCATCGCAACTTAAGGAGGTATCTTTCAAATAGACTCCCACTTCGACACTTTGGGGTCAGATCTTTGACAGGTCTTATAATGGAGTAGCAGCCATTAAAATCCACAAGAACATCTTTGTAGTTTAGATAAGGGTTTAAAATGGAGTAAATTTTGAGAAAAATTGCACTGTATTTTGATTGTACTATGTTTTTATTTCTAATTTATGCACATCACAAAGCTCAAAATTTAAATGTACTTGAGTATATCTTTATGGATTGGCATTTTCCTCCTGTTGGATAGTAGAAAATATAACGATTTTTTCGAAATCAAAAATGACAATCGTGTAATCCGGAATTCTTATGATCCGACCAAGGTTTTTTCTTTGTGAAAAAAATTACTTTTTGTTCGTGTCTATCAATCTGTGGTTATCAAAAACATTGTAGGCGTATAATGTTTGATTTAGAAATTGTGTGCAGAACTGACCCACCCAATCTGCAACACCCGTCAAACCAGTTCAATGACCAATGCAATGCAGATTCTCGAACCATGGCGGTTTGAGTATTGGACTTGGGCCTATAAATCATTACAGGAATACCTTGTTTAGTGCAGTTTTGATTGGTGCTGGTATTTAAGGTATTGCTGTATAAATTAATATAACTAAGTATAAACTGAAACTATAGACACGTTTAATCATTGTAAAAACTTTGAACAGCAAGGAAAATTTTGGAACTAATTAATCGTATTAGAGGTATACCTGTATATCTTGGATCTTACTCTATTTTTATTTCCTAAATTTCGTACTTAATTATTTTTGCAGATAAAGATGAATGCATCGATGCTGTGTGTCATAATGGAGAGTGCCAGAATACCGTTGGAAGTTTCGTTTGCATTTGCGAAGATGGCTTTGTTCTGTCTAAAGATGGAAGGACGTGTACAGGTGAGATATTCCATTCGTATCGTTCTCAGTATCTCCCAAAGCTTACTTAAATATTGTAAGAGAACAAAAATGAAGGTTGCAGTTGTGCTCGTCGTTGTGGGAGTCCGTGAAACAGTTACGAATAACCTTTCAAGGAATTAGAACTCCAAGGAGAAATTGAGAGCGCCTACATGACAGAATTGCTAAAATCAGGTAGAATACTGGGGAGGGTGCTTGGAGAGTTAAATAAACATGCTATCAGTCAATCTACAGTGAAGCCTATCAGTTACCAGTGCTGTGAAAACTTAACGAGTAACTAAATAATAATTGTAATAATTTTGTGTGTGTATATATATATATATATATATATATATATATATATGCAATGCTCTTCCAACATGGAATGGAGAACTCTGGTGGATGAGGAATATATACATAAATAAATATATCGCCCAAATTCAACCTCACTAACCGTCCAGTTCCGTAGAGCAGAGGGAGGATACCAGCCTCCGGGTCTGAAGGTTTCGATCCTGCTTCGTGGTACTGGATGGGATAATGAATAGTCCATAGCCACACGAAAGAGTTATAATACAACGAAACAGCTTTCTGTGGATGACACAATATATATATATATATATATATATATATATATATATATATATATATATATATATGAAATAAGAGCTGCGTCTGTCAAAGTTATAGTATCAGCAGTAGCCATCAGCATAGCCTGTTGTTGTACACTTATCATAACTATAAGTCCATGGATCATGGACTAGTAGATGTGTTGGTGGTAGAAGTGGTAGTTATAATAATAATAATAATAATAATAATAATAATAATAATAATAATAATTACAATAATAATAATAATAATCAAAGTTTGTGATGTTTTTATCTGAACAGGATTGTTTTAAAGTACAGCTTTTCATACTGCGCGTTACATCACTTCAGTGTGTCACCGATTATCTCTAGGTGTGTCGCGAAATTAAGTATAATTTTGTAAATCTTTCAAAGATAATATTCCTGAGTCAGTTGAACTGCTGGAATGACATTATATTCTTGGCTTTACAAGCAAGAAAACACAGCCATTTTACCGGTCGATTTTCTTCGGGCTGTACAGCAGCACTCAGTACTAATAATGGACGCTGAGGCCTCGTTTTGATTATATAGATATTGCATCAGACAGGCAGTGTATCCAAGCATGATGTAGTGCTGAGCGTGAACTTGGTTTTAACCTGAGTTCTCTCCCAGAGTTCATTTAAATAACAATGACCGGAAACGGTAATAATGTAGTTCTATGGTGACAAAAATGTCTTTTGACCGTTAGAAGGGCTTAGTAATGTATCTCAAAAACAAAATCATTTAAAAACGTGTCGCCAATGCATAAAGTTTGGAAAGCTTTGTTGTCCTCTGAAACTTATTGGCTTGGCAGTTGAGGTTATAAACCTTGATAGGCTTGTAGACATTTGGATCACGTAAACAAGGAATAGGTGACTCATTTTTCCGGTCTTGACGAACTGGGGAATTTGACTAAAAAAAACTCATACTTTTCTCTTGCAGATATGAACGAATGTGAGAAAGACAACATGTGCCCTAATGGCGTCTGCGTAAACATGAATGGTTCCTACAAGTGTAAATGTAATCCAGGTTACCAACAATCACCGAACCAGCAAATCTGTTACGGTCAGTCTACTTTAAACATACAGCTTGTTTTTGTTATTGAAGTATACAAATATATGAATCTATTGATACATGAGGGAGAAAATTGAAACTTTATTAGCATACATATATAAATGTAATTAAAGAATTTTGATACATGTATGTATTTGTTTATATGGGTTACATACGTGTATCTAGAGCTATCTAAATAATTGTGAGTACATGTATATACATGTAATTGGCTTGACGCTAAATTTAGCAATTTTACAAAATATTTCGTATATATAAGTAAATACGCGTGCAACTTGAATTTTTTTGTACTTATGTTTGATTTAACAATTGCTAAAAATTACCGGGCGTTGTTTATATTCTATGTTGATTCATCGCTCATGATATTCAACTATTTTCAAAAAATCTTTAGTTGAACCATTGCTTACGATTATCGGGCATTGTTTACCTCTTTGGTGGATCATTTCTTGCTTTTTTCAGCAATTGATTACATCTTTGGTTGATTCATTGTTCATTATTATCAAACATCCTCCGGCTACCAGTTGTAAAGCACAAGTAAATTTGGAAAAAATAAATAAATTTGAAAAAGAAAAATGATTTACATCATAATGCATTGAGTAAAGAAAATTCCAATGACATATTTTACATTTTATTTCATGAAATTCAGTGAAAGAATGATAAACGAAAAGCCCTACTTCTGAATTCGAAATCACGAACTTTTGAGTACAACGGATTTGAAACTAGTTTGTTGAATGCTAACAATTGGCTTTTAATTATTGTAGATATCAATGAATGTACCAATAATGGAAAGCTGTGTCTGAATGGTCAGTGCCACAATAGTCCTGGCAGTTATTACTGTCAGTGCAACAAAGGCTACAGTTTGTCCCCAGATGGCGCTTTCTGTCTTGGTAAGTGACTTTTTCAATCATCGATATTATTTCTGGATTAATAAATTTATTCGACCATATCAATGTCTTTCCCACGCGCTCCCCGTTATTCTTTAACATACATTTACTTTATCTTAACAAGTTACCTTTTAATATTCTGATGCGTTAATGTTCTTACAACTGTGAGAAAAAAAAAATTGTGGCTTTTTCTATGGACGTGGAATTGTGAAATGCAAAGTTTAGTAGAGTGGAGACCTGCAAAACTAAAAACAAAAACGGTCTTTCTATGGGGAAAATCATCTTTCATGAAATTATTACATATTTTGAATGGACTAGCAGTGAATTAATAACAAAATTAAAATGTTTTTTTTTATGATTTTCCCCCTGTCTATTATTTTAATGTAAGAATTCATGTTCGTTTCCTTAAAGGCAAAGATGCATCGAATAATTTCCCAGGAAATTCCAAAGGCTATGGAAGTTACGATAAATGAGTGAAAATAGGTCTTTTTCTATAAATGACACTATCAGGGCTCTCGTATACACGGATCTTGTTTGGTGAGCGCAGTTAGACATTGGCATATTTTTTTGAATTCTTTTTTTCTTATTTGAGTGTATCTCGGTTGTGCCGAATAACATTCAGAAATAAACTGGATGACCCCAAGGAAGTCTGCTGACAGCTTGGAAGACAGCTGACAGCTGTGCAATTAGTACCAACGCTAAAAGCATCAACTGTTGCAGCTGTACCGAAGAGATTGTTTTCTCAAATGCTTAAGTTTCAAAAAGGTTATATTGCTACAAGAATGTGATGAACATCGTTTTGGGAATAATTATCGTCATTGTGTATACAGTGAGGATTTTGAAAACATCTATGCATACTTTACCAGGCTTTTTGAACACTTGAGATAACATAACATTTAAACATATAATCTGAAAGTCTTTGTCTGATAATCGTTAACATTTACTCCTAATATCTGTTGAATTAAACTGAAGGAAAATAAATAAAACAGTTATTAAGAACCAACATTTACATACAGGTTATTAAGAGCCTTCACGTTCATAGTATTTAGCACGAATCCTTTTTGTTCTGCACCCTCCAATCGCCTAAATTACTGCCCAGGTAATAGTAATAATAATAACTAAGTTCAATCATTCCCTTTTGCCGTTTTCGGGGAACCTGGGCCGAGAAGAATCTGAGGTTCTCCTACATGAGGCCTGCACCAAGAGTCCTGATAGGGTCATCTTGTCCCAATCTTAACCCTTCCCAACACTTCTGTTGCTGCCATCGCCTACACCCTACTCGGTGGTACTCCTGCTTTATGGTCTTGCATAGGCTGTCATGCGGGGAACTTTGACCGGACTATGTTAACTTTTGTTTTTTTTTAACGGTGGTAAGGAGAGATAATGGCAAAAAAGAAACTGCTTAACCATTGTCAAATTTAATCCAGTTATATGTACATAAACTCTATAGGTGCTAGAAAAATTATGGAAAAATTTGAGTCTGATTAGTTGTCTAACAGAAACCGTCACATGACCAACGTCTTTTGGCAGCATGCCATGTTGGGAGTGATCAATCAAAAAAATTGAATGAAAATAAGCATAGGTACTGCTACCAATTTAGCTCAAACTTACATCGTAAATTGGACTCCAACTAAAAACCTATTTAGGTAGGATTCCAAAAAAGACAACAAAAAAATTTTTTTGACTCAGTAAGGACTATACGCAGTTAATTTCAGCCCTCTAGCTCCATTGGTGCAGCATGTACGCCTGAAACATACATGCATACATACTATAGCCAGACAGCCGCATCAACCTGAAAACTGAGGAAACCTATTTTGACAGTTTTAATGACAGTTTTGGTTGATAGTGTCTGATAAAATGATAGGCATGAATAGACGAATATTATGGAAACATTGATAGCAAAATAATCGGGACAGGATTCACTGAAAGATATGCATGATATTAGGTTTTGCGAAAAAAAAAGAAAGAAAGAAAAAAGGGTAATACAAAAATGAGTTAATTCGGTCCAAAAAAGTGTTCCAGAAAATTCAGTCTCGAATATTATCCAAAATAGACCGAATTTAAAAAAACGAACTTTCTGACCACCAACTGTATGTATCTTTAATTTGGTATGATTATCAGTTGACTTTCATTTCGATCACTAAGTGAAATTACCTGTCTTCATTTTTTTCCAAATTATTCCAGATTACAATGAATGTTCTTACAATGGAATGTGTACGAATGGAATGTGTGTCAATATGGATGGCAGCTTCAAGTGTATCTGTAATCTGGGTTACACCCTTTCTGCTACTGGAGAAGTCTGTATAGGTAAGAACATTTTCACAATTATTCCAACTTTTCCCCCCATCAGCATTGTTAGATTTCTTTTGCAGCACGAGATGAAATTTGTATGGTCTTCAGACCAAATCAAGTAGCTCCAGAATCAGCATAATTAGACAATTTAAAATTCATCACCAGACTAAATTTGGTCTTCAGACCAAATAAAGCAGCTTTTGAACCAACATAATCAGATAACTTGAAATTCATCATCAGACTAAGCTTGTGGGAAGAATGGATATAACTACCTATTTTTTTTAATTTATAATCTATTCCCATTTATGTCGTCTTGATTAGGAGATTGTCATCTTTTGTAAATTTCCTTCAGTACCGTATCTTCATTTTCGGAACTAAACTGCTCTGTTCAGTGGCGAATCTGTCCAATTTTGATTCTGAAAAATACTAAGTAGCATCCCTGAGCCTCATTCCCATTCGTTTAATGAACACGAAGCACGACTTTCGTGAGTTAAAGTCTTGCGTGAACAAATACGGCTGTACTTTTTTGATAGGATTTAGTCTTCTTTAACTGTTCACATAACTCTTCTTCTCTTTGTCTTTGCAGATGTGAACGAGTGTGTGAATGACCCAAATATCTGTATCAACGGGCAATGCATTAACAACCAAGGAAGTTTCAAGTGCGTCTGTTTCGAAGGTTATATTTTGCAGTCAGATGGTAAAACTTGTCGCGGTACGTAAATTACTCCATTTCTTTCAACTTTTTGGTTTTATTTGAAAATCACATGTTACTTTCTTTTTTCTTCACTTGGTAGTGAGACACGAACGTCGAAAAAAAATCGAACAGAAAGGTTTCAGTGAAATGACTACAGTCTGTGCTAATTTTAATCGTTGACAGTTCCAGTGTGTTAAAGCAAGCTCTCCAAAGTGGGATGCAGTTTCAGATCTCATCGGAAGCTATATGTTTTTCTCATTTTGCGATGTTTGAAGAAGAGTAAATCGAATCCAAACAGTTTTAATAAAAGGAAATTATTAGATGGAATAAAACTATTAATCTAATAATAATGAATCATGTGTCGATCCAGGACGTTATGGTAAAAAAAAACTAAAATAAGATGGAGTAAGACAAGTAATCAAATAATAGTAATAATGAATTATATATCAACCTAGAACTTTAAGATAAAAAGTTATATGATGGAATAAAACTATTAATAAAATAATAATAGTTAAAAAATCAGATTTTTTTCGATTCGTGTCATCTTCGCCTCGAAGATTTTTGTTTTAATCATCGTTTTATGCAAAAAAAATAAAACCACTTATATTGTTAATGATTTGAACGTTTCAAAATAGTGTCTTATAAAAAACGAACGTGTGAGTAAAATCCAACAAGGGTTATTGTGTCTTGAAAATAATGGTAGAAATCTTGAGTGAATTCTCTAAATGAATTTGTCATTTTTGCATTTTTCTGGTAAATTAAACCATATAAGACCCTGCGTACAGTAATTATTCAGCCCTTTAGTTTTCTTCATTACTCCGTTACATAAATAAATGAACTTATTTTTCAGATACAAGAAGAGGCTTGTGTTATACGCAAGTACGCCATGGAAAATGTAGTAACCCTTCGTATACCGCAGTAACAAAATCAACCTGCTGCTGCATGGAAGACAACAGCAACAACGGGTGGGGTTCACCTTGCGAGGTCTGTCCAAAACCCGGAGACCCACAATACAGAACAGTCTGCCCTCACGGGCCAGGGAAAAATGGCAATGGAGGAGGTAAGCAAGTTAATCTGATCATTTTCTTGAATCGTCACCCTCGTTTAAATAACCGCCCGGGGTGAAGAAGAGAAACTCGACAATATGTTCTGTTGAGATCATGCTCTTTTATTTAATGGTCGGGAAGTGTTCAACCTGGAAACTTGTGATAAAAAGCAAAATTTAGATGTAGAAAAGGACTAATCAAAAAGTATCAATGAATTTAAATAATCCTGTGGAATTGAGCTCTGATTAACCATAGGCTTCCGTAGTCGAATTGTTTTAGGCATCATCCAAGAAAGCTGAGCACCCAGGATATTGGGTGCAAATTCAAGTAGAGTAATAATCGACTGAGAAAGTTGTTATAAACAACAAATACAATAGGATGAGGGGGAAAAATACTCAAAACTTGAAAAAGGTTTGCTTGATTTCATAGAAAAAAAATCATCCTTCCTACGAACATTTAATTTGTGGAACAACGTCTGAATGATGACAACTCCATAGAAATGCTTTCCGTATTCCATACATTGTTTAGACTATTGTCTTGATTTTCCTGTAATTTACGCATCATTTCAACCGATATATTCTTCAGCCTACAATAGTTTTCCCTTGCCTATGCTTTTTTAGTGATTATTTAGTACTTCTTTTTTCATTTAATTTTTTTTTCATTTCGATTTGAATTGGCCAATCAAACATAATCACGGGACCGAGTGTTAAGGGCTCGTGTCGATACTTATAACAAGAGAGCGGAGGAGATCCGAATTTGTCATTTGTTGACCACTGTAATGGGAAATTCTGATTGCTACTCGTGTTATGAATCTCAGACTGTATAGTAAGGTCTCGTGTTAGTGTAAACTAGAAGATGATAGTTCGGTGTTAATATGGTGGACCTCAAATGCTAATATTAGTTTTTATAGCTCTTTATTTCAATATAGTGTTAAAATCTACCTTTGGTTTGTTTATTCGTTCAGTTTATGACAATTCGAGTTGTGCAACTTCTTACAAACCTTTCGTCGTTGTTCTATTTATCACTTCCCACAAACAGTTCTTCGGCATTTACTGGGACATGCATTACCAGGTTGAATTGAAGTAGTGTTGACGTCGTGTCCGTTTTCCTCCAGTAAAATCTATCATCATGTTTAAACGCTGTCTATGTTAACGGCTGGACATTTGCCATTTGATGTAACATGAACCTCAAATAATTAGGGCCAATATTTTCAACAATGTTCCTGCTCCTCAAATGATGACGCATTGCCAGCGTTGCCAATTTAGCGCAAAAAGCGCGAAAAATTCGGCACGTTTCTTGCTTTGACAGTGCGAAAAGCACTGAATTAGCGCGGGCGAGCTAAAACATCTTGGCCATTTTTGGCGTCCTTTTTTCGAACCATTTTCGGTATCCTTTGAGTGTTTGGACTATTTTCCGAATTTTTTTTTTCTGGCTATCTTTTCATTTAGCACTTAGCACTCTTTGCAGTCTAACAAGGGTGAGAATATTTTTTGAGTCGGCAACACTTCCAATTATCGTCGTTATCAGCGTTTCCCTCACCAAACATACTTTTATCTGATTGTCTGCATCAGTGGTTCTCGACTTTTTTGTTCTATGCCTCGCCTCAACAGATCCAAAATCTTACGTCCCGCTGAAAACAAATTTGGTGTTTAGAAGGCATAATGATATAATGCTATATTCCAAGTTGCTCCCCAATATATCTATACTGCCCCTGGTGGAGCGTGCGCCCCACGTTCAGAATGACTCGTCTATCCTTATTTTGTCCGTATGAAACTACTGTATTTTCATCACTTCAATCCAAGTTGATCTCTTTGCCGTAAACCAATGGTATGTTCAACGCGATATCTTAGTTTTTGTGTAGGCTGCCATTTTGTTCTTTGATAATCACTTCGTGTTTTCACACCTAGCGGTTTACAGGTGATACTAGAGTAAGTGAATCCTTCCACTTATCAGACTTATTCTTATTCATATCCTATTTCTGTATCTATTAATGGGTTCTACGTTACGCCATTAGTCGGATTGATTAGTATTAGGTAAAAACAGATAACTGTTTCCATGTGCTGGGAAAATATTGTCTACGAATTGATTCTGAAAGTCGGTTATATAATTTTTTTTTTTTTTACATATTGAAGAGATTTAACTCAATGCCACTTATCTGAAAGAGCGGTCTTGCTTTCAAAGCCATGTGTTATATACTGGTGTCTAATATCTTCTATGAATCTGTTATTGGTACCAGATTTATTTACGTAGAAAATCTAAATACAGATTTCCCTGTCCTAATGCAGAGCGTTCCTATAAAAACCCTACCTAAGCGAAAAAGGCGTAAAGTGAAGAAAGAATTGTAATCAATTTATATAAGAATATTTTTTTGGCGATAAGGTTGATAATATTATATTAGGCTGAGTCGTTGGAGGTGGGGGTGGCAGGAATAGGGGGCTGGGATATCGGAGAGAGAGTGGAAGAGGATATGTGATGTCTCTATAACGGCCCCTTTTCACCTCTCGCTATTTTTGGTAATTAACGAAAGAGTATTCGAAAAGTGAGGATTTCATCTAAGCCATTTGGGGAGGATGAAAGAATCAAGTTTAAAACAATTAATGCCTTTCGTTACGTTTCTCTTCAGGAATAAATGAATGTGCAATGTACCGAGACACCTGTGAAAACGGAGCCTGTGAAGATTTGGACATGGGTTACAGGTGTGTCTGTTCCCCTGGCTACAAAATGGACTCAACCGGCAAGGCGTGTGTCGGTCAGTATTTTCTTGACTTCATTCTTGTTCAAAACATAATTAACTGTCAGGTGATGATTATATTTTTGGAGTTTGACGATGAAAAGAAAACTGACGTCATTTCCGTTGCTTCGAGAAAAACTACGGTTTTCAACAGACGTAATCAAAATACGATTACTCATCCATTTCATCTATCTTGTTTAATTATCTATCCATCCTTTGTTTATTTTGAGTTCATCGTTTCTGGCGATCAAAGAAAACGGTCGTCATTTTTGAAAAAAAGATTTTTTTAAAGTTTTTTTTTTTAATGGATGTAATAAAAAAAAACATGCAGTGAAGAAATCTAGGATCTCACTGAACAATGCTGAGAGGCCAGACGAAGATCACTTCACTTCTGTGAGTGAGGTTCTTCACTCATGTTTTACGATTTCAACTACAGACCTTACGAAAGACTTATGCCCAACGATGGACTTCAGAGGATTATATCATGGTCATTATGATGATGTATGAACAAATGGACAAAACTTTGCGTCATTCTCTTTTCTTTCATTTTTATTTTATTCTTGTTGTTTTTCCATATGCAGATATCAACGAATGTGCGGCGAACAAACAGATCTGTGACGGCGGTCAATGTCGTAATACACCTGGAAGTTACACGTGTGTCTGTCCAATTGGCTTTGTTCAAAGCAAGATCACCAAGATGTGTGAAGGTAGGAATATTCAACTAGACTTTTGATACTTCTTTTTCGATATAAATCCATAGCATCATTTTCATTCATCAAAGTAATTTCTCTGCTTTTTTTTTATGATCTTACGCCACCATCAAGCTAAACTGTGTACTTCACCATCAAAAACGATTCCAGTTTTTAAATGTGACTTGTACAGAAAATACGCCTCCTGTAGGATAATTTTTCATCCAAGTTCAATGATAGTATCCTATGTAGTATTCATTGCGAAAAGGGGCGAGCGTTTTCACGCAGCAAAATCGCCAGTCTACTTCCTTGCCTATAAAAAAATATTTTCTGTTCCAATGCTCTCCAAAATCCCACCAAACACAGAACATTTTTCCCAATTTCTCCATTAAAGTTGAAATGTTGAACGCTTTTTCGATCTAACCACAATTTTTCTGAATCGAGGTCAAAAGGCATCAAGACGAAAGGCATCAATTAAAGGACGACAGTGTACTAAGAACTACATCAAGTTATAATTGCGTTCAGTCAAAATGCATCAGTCAATAATGTCAACACTGTAGTACAAATTTAAAGGACCTTTAAATTGAAAAAAATTATACTCTTTAGTGATTATGCGTGAATTTGAAGCAACTCTCAAGTAAAAATTGACAGTTATTACGTAGGTTTTTAGCTGAAAAAAATTGTAAAAAAAAATTCGCGATTGTAAAAGTATGAATTTTGAAAAATTAGATCATCAATTATTCTATTCTTCCTGCGACATATGGTACAGGAGTAAAAAAGAAATGAAATCACAATAAAACTTTTATTCATTTAAATTCACAAAAAGAAATACTAAATCAAATTACCTTATTTGTTCAAATTCAGTAAAAATATTAGCACTGCAGTGTTAACATTATTGACTGATGCCTTGTGACCGAACGCTATTGTAACTTGCAGTAGCCAGTACTATAACGTTGTCCCTTTGATTGAAGCCGTTTGTTATGATGCCTTTTGACCTATCACAAATTTCCTTTGAGATTATCATGATGTATCCATTTTTCATAATAAGTGTTTATCTTTTCTAAAAATGACTTTTGAATGGGTTTGGGCTCTGTCCGAATTAATATTCCATAAGCTCAAGCGGGATCCATTTCCCTAGCTTGAGAAATTTTAAGATTTCTGAACTTCATTCTAGAGTAATCATACAAGCAATCAAGAGCTGAGTAAGTTTTGAAGTTATTTCCAAGATTTTCCCAACACTGTGCAAAAGGTGTCACTGGGAATAGTTGCATCCATTCAATATTACTATAGACTGAACCATTTTTGTTGTTAATTTGTCGACAAAGCTTTTGTCAAGATATTTAAAAACTAACGTTGGTTTAACGTTGGTTTAACGTTGGTTTAACGCTGGCTTGCATATACTAGAACTAGACCTTTTAAGCCATCGCAGCCCATGAAAGTTTTAATAGAAACACTTTACTTTTGGATATCGGTGGAAACCTGTATTTTGACGTTTAATTTAGAGTTGGTTGTATTTGCAGGGAACATTAAAATGATATTTTTTCCCAAAAAAGTAACTTTTTATCGCTATTTTGATTTCCCTCATAAAGACTGATACTTAATAGTTTACAGATATCTAAGTGTCCATATCTATAAATTATCTCAGATTCATTTCACATCAACCGTGACCTTTTTTCCATTTTGTTACTTCCTATCTATAGCTTCCAGTTATTTTTATCTTGCCACAACCAGCACTTCTGATGATACTTGATTCTCTCTCCCAAGACAGTAATTACAAAAGCGTCAATCCAACAAGTAACTATATGGCGTGACATCCGAAGTGTGTTATTTTTAGCACAATATGATCTTAATTAATCCACAAAACACAACTTTTTTTTCAAAATAGAAATACTTTAGTTATGGAATAGATTGAAAACTTGAAATCTTCCAAGGAAGCAAGCGACTGAATTCAATATTAACTAGCATTCCAAGGGACATTATGGACCACCATCACCCATATATGCTGTGTTGAGGCTGGTCAATTAAACATTCAGAGAAGGGGGTGATCAATAAATGAGTTACTTATTTCGAGCTAAAAGAAAGGTCTGAATTTTCAGAGACCAATTCAGCATAAACTTACTTAATGATTGATACAATCTATTTAAACGCGTCTATGTATTATACTCGGTGACATTTGTTTATAAATGCTATGATTTGTAGTGTTTAAAATGTCCTTGTAACAAATTGAAAACATTATTTTCATGATTAAAACGTTCTTCTTTCTCTTTCTCTTCAGATATCAACGAATGTCTTCAGGCTCCATCTCCCTGCATCGGTGGCAATTGCGTTAATTTGGCCGGCAGTTTCAGGTGCGAGTGCAACACCCCGGGTACCGTTTTAGATTCCAGTGCAAGGATTTGTATTGGTAAGTCTAGTGCTAATTTTCTCACTCTTTTGATTTCTTCACAGAACTCCCTTTAATAAAATATTTTAGACTTCAATTCTCCCCACTCCGTAGAGTTCCGGCGGTAACAATCTTGCTGCACCTTCAGTTTTGTATTTTCCCCCCAAAGGGAAACAAAATAGCTCGAAACCTCTTCCCTTAATTTTTTTCAAAGAACTAAAAAATGAATAATGTGAACAATTTGGGAGAAAAAAACACTTTGTTTATTGGGATGTGCACATAGTTTGTCAGGGGAGAAAATCTACACAGCATAAGATTTTGGAGCACACTGAAAACTAAAAATGAGAGGAAAGATTGATTTGAACACAGAAAATAGTCCATGTTTGAACCAAACCTTGCAAACGTTCAACTATTCACTTTCTTGCTCATTGAACATTCGCAATTCCTGAGTGATAGCAATTCTTCCACTTAATCCACCTTTGTAACTCTTGAGAGAAAAAGATTTTTTAATCTGAACTTTTTCATTAAAAAGAAGCATAAAAACTGCCAATCCCTCTGCATTATGAATTCAGTTCCTGGTGATATGAGAACCTCGAATGTGGAATTTTAAAATCGTAATTTTAACAAAAATATCAGATTTTATGTTGATTGAGGGTATAAATACTCAATCACTGTCTTGTGGGGATTCGTTATTATTTCGATTTGGTAATCGGGATGTCTCGTTCGCTACGCCATTGTTCAAAAAAGGAGTCAGAAAATACTTTAGTAAGGGTAGGGGTCGACTATCGTTAAAACGATTCTACGTCACGTGGTATTTAATCAATGGAACTTGATATCTTTTATTCAATATTCTCCGTTATTCTATTTTTAGATAATCGACGTGGAACTTGCTGGAAGAACATTCGCAATGATTTGTGCGAAGACAACATCAAAGGAGACACTTTGCGTTCAGAATGCTGTGGAACTTTGGGCAAGGCTTGGGGCAGCCCTTGCGAAAAATGTCCTCCCGACTGTAAGTATTAATCAGCACCGAACTTGCATCCTTTAGGATTCTCTGGGATCTCAGGAAATGTTTACACATATTTTGCTGATCGGATGATGAGGCTTCACAAATTTAAGATAGAAAATCAAGTTGGTGAAAATCCCATCATGAAGAAATTTAACTGGATGCAAATTATCTAGTGAGACCTGAAGACTAACCATCTCAATTTGCATTTAAAAAACCTTTCTCCCATACGGTATGATTTACTGCCGTACTTACCACTATATTTTCGAGGGTTTGTCTGCATAAGATCTATACAAAAGTCTATATTCAATTATATCCACTAGCAAGTGGAAAGTTTGTAGGGTTTTTTGGGGTTTTTTTTTGTTTTGTTTTTTCGAATTGACCAAATTAAGAAACCTATGGCAGTTTCCTTAAAAGTTGGTAACAATGAAACTAATAATCCCTAGTTTATCATCCACTGAAACTATTATTTCAAATTGAATATTTAACATATTTCTTACACTATCTTTTACCATGCAGAATAATGAGATCTTGATTAAAAATTTGCAGGATGAAATCATTACGGTAAATTTCATTAATTTACTTTTTTTTATAGCCGAGAGGAAATGCCCGAAAGGATTCGCTGCTACAACTGGAATTCAATGTACAGGTAAAGATCTTTTTTCTTTGATCCATTTCAGTTTTCAGGAAATGTTTACAGAATAGTTTTTTGTTAAGTTGAAATCATCTTCAATAGATTTGCAACAAAACATTTTTAATTCGCGTAATTAGCAGATATTCATATTAAACTGAAACAACTACATATTGCCACACACTCAAACACACACACACATACACACACACACACAAATACATAGATAGATTGAGAGAGAGAGAGGAGGGCAAAAATAGTCCCTGGAAAGCATTTTTCGTCTGACACTCTTCAGAGGATGAAACATCAGAAAGTCGTCCAGATTTGAAAAAATATCGTTAAAGCAAAAAAGCTTTCCAGGGACTATTTTCTCAAGTGTCATATATATATATATATATATATATATATATATATATATATATATATATATATATATACACACACACACCACATAGGAAATAAAATTCTGAAATTGCATATATTAACAGGAAATCTAATCACCCAAATCATGATAAAAAGATCGGTGAATTAATAGAAACAAGGCTAATATGCAATTACTCAAACGAAATAACATTTAACAGTGTTAGAAGAAAAAACATTCAAGTCCCAAATGACCGCAGTTTTTTCAGAGACCTGCTTTAAATACGATGAAAAAGTGAAATCCAATGGCGGAAAACTCAGCAACAACAAAAATAGTAGAGATGGAAAAATCATCTGGTATACACCGCCATTCAATTTACAAATCAAAACCTACTTGGGAAAATATCCCTCAAACTAATAGAAAGCACTTCCCTTCAAGGAACCCACTGAATAAGATATTGGACAAAGACAGACTCAAAATTAGTTATAGCTATATGGACAAGTTACAAAGAACCATAACACGGCATAACGATTGAGTAATAAGGAATAATACTCGTAGATATCATATAAATGATCCAGACTTATTGTACAAACAGCAATAAGTGCCCTCTGCAAAAAATTTGTCTCAAATCGATTTTTGTACATCAAGCTGGAATATCAACCTTAGAAGAAACCCTTAGAAGCAAAATATTACATGGGAATATTAAAAAAAACTTTTAATCAAGATTAGCCAACCATACATTATCCCTTACGAACGATGAATACAAAAAAATACTTCACTATCCACACATTACTGGGACCTAAGAGACAGCAACCTCAAATCTTCAGTAAAACGGAAAATGTTAAAAGAAACACATTTTTGATAGAACATTGAAACCCCATGCTGCCTACGCCTACCCCTCTTCATTATTAATAATGGTAGTAGCAGTATAACTATTAACATTATTATTAGTATTATCATACCTCCATGCACTTTGGGAATAACTTAATCACCTTCCCATAATTATCATAGATATGTAAATGCAAACCCACCAAAGATATAAAACGAATTAAACTTAAACAACTAAGGTCATGTAAAAGTGAACCCTAAAACTGGGGGCAGATAAAAGTAGGGGAAAAGAATACTTACTGAAAGGAAACATACCACAAAGAGCTGATGGATTAACAACTCACTGATAAAGAATGTGTCTACAACATCCCAGGTAATTCATAACAACTAGCCAGGAACCCACTTCCTCTATGGGAGGTAAAATTCAAAGAGAGGTGAACTACTAAACAAGGAAAATAAAAAAGAAAGAAATATGAATAGAATAACAGTAAAGTTTTCAAACCAGAAAAATAGACGTCTTCTCATAACATTCTGAAGAAGGATCCAAATGAATCGAATCATTTGCCTGAAGAAGCCCAAACAGGGCAGAAACATAAACTTTTTTGTGTACTGAATCCATTATTTCATAATATATAAATATAAATACATGTGTATATACAAAGGAAAAAACTTTTAAAGATAATATAAATTGTATTGACAGATATTGTAAATGGGTGACTGGAGTGACACAAAGAATCTATTGGAAAAGATTTTAAATGTTTAGTGTTCAAAGCTGTAAGGTTTCCTAGAATATATATATATATATATATATATATATATATATATATATATATATATATATATATATATGTGTGTGTGTGTGTCTGTCTGTCTGTCTGTCTGTCTGTGTCTATGTTTATGTTTCTATTTGATATATATATATATATATATATATATATATATATATATATATATATATATATATATATATATATATATATATCTGCTGATTACATGGATTTAAAAATTCTGTAATACCAAAAGTCTTTTCATCACTTTTAATGAAAATAACCCGTGTAATCAAAGAATTTTCAAAGAGCATAGTCCTATGTTACTTGCTTGGCATTGAACGTCATTATCTGGTTCTATTTCATTGACGTTTCTCGCGTTTTGTTTTACAATTAACAGACATCAACGAATGTGATGTTCTACCTGGAATCTGTCTGAACGGCTACTGTATCAACACGGACGGTTCCTACAAGTGCAACTGTCCCGAAGGACTTTCCCTCGATCTCTCCGGACATCGTTGTGTCGGTAAGGATTTCTCAGATTATTTCACTCGATTCTTCTCCCCCAAATTCCAACAAAAATATCATTTCCTAAACAGCTCGATACTCTCCGGACAGACTTTGTATACATTTCATTCGATATATCAAACCATACATAATGCTTTTCTGTGTGCGTATATTTCATTCAATATCAATTAAGGCCAAAGGAATGTTTTTCTCGGAGATTGGGGTCATAAACTATAGATCACTTAAAATGATAATTTTTTATTTATACCCACTGATGAAAATTAATGATATAGTAGTTTATCCTTGCCGTATAAAATGTCGGGTGTATTTACATAATTTGTAATTGTATTGTACTTGTAAGATATCAAAAACATTATGTTTCTTGGCATTTTTCGTTCATGTTGAACAAGAATGAACCAAGATTTTCAAAAATTTGCAACATTTTGTACTTATCTCTCTTGGTGAATATTACGAAAAAAATGTTAATTATATAAGTAGATTATTCGTGACATAAACTTTGTTACCAAACTTCGGTGCCATTAAATGTATTCTTCTACTTTTTTTAACTGATAATTGAAACTTTATCTAATTCAAGATTACCGTGAATTCAGTCGTACGAATCAAATAATAAATGGTTGTTAATTAATTTTCATCTAGATTACCGTAAATCCAGCTGCTTCCTCGAATACAGACATGGCCAGTGTAGTCTTGAAATGGTCGGAGTTTACCACCAAGCGATATGTTGTTGTTCTGTTGGAAAAGCCTGGGGCTCACCTTGCTCAGCATGTCCGCGCCCAGATACAGGTAGGTCGGCTTTTTTTAATTATTTGTTACTTCATCTGAAAAAAAACACATATAAGAGTCCAATTTATATTGCAAATAACGGTTGCCTGATATAATGATAATCCCTTTTTCCCTGATTTTCACTGTATTACTATTTTAAAATGGATTATAGTGCATTTCTACGATAGAATCATTAGTAATGTATTTGTGTTATACCTACAATAGCCGTATTCTGTCAACACTTGTATCAATTCCGGAACCCTGACAAGTACAATATGACAACTATAATAAAATTATTAGCAATGCATTTACATCGAACAGAGAATGACCTGATCAATTCCTGACCTCTGACGATCCCTGTTTTCCAGATTTTCAAAGTATAATATACAACTGAGAGACGGAAGTCTACCTGAATGCTATCTCTCCTATATTACGTGGTATCTGCTATGTATTTCTCTCCTCCTATTTCAGAACGTAGTTTCAGCGCCATTCACAGGTCTTGTGACCCTGAGTACAATATTTTTTCATAAGTAAGAAGCATCTCATCAAGGCATATCTTTCTACGAAATTTCAAGTAAATCTGACTTTAAATAGCTGAGAAATAATATAGGGACAGACCTACCAACCGGTAAACAGAGCCTCTTACACAGAGGTGAGGGCGCCTCTTATAATGTCATCTTCAGAAGGCTTCATTGTCATTACCATTTACACTGCAATAAAACCTACAACAAAATATCCTCGGATTGCTTTGGTAGTAGAATAAAGTTTATTTTATAAAAAGAGAGGTGTACATATAAAGTATATATTCTCAAAATTGAAAAAAAATTGAATGCGCGTAACATTTTACATTTGTTAAAGATCAGCAATCATTATCACTTATAGTCTTTTTTATACATGTTGGTTTTTGTATTTTGTTTTCCAGAAGAATACAAGCGTCTTTGCGACCGGGAAGGGTATGCTCCCGACTTCAAACGAGGAAATCTGGATCTCTTCACAGGTAAATTAATTCAATTTTGCAAGATCTTCGCTGCTTTACTTTTTATGGATGGGTGACTGGGCTTTTTTCCTATCCATATCGAAACTGCCCACATGATTGAAGCTACAATCATTTTCTTGTTCAGCCAATTTTAATCGTTTATCACAGAAGAAGGTTAATGAACATATTCTGATAATTTACCCAAGTACCAAAAAAGAACCAAAAGTTGCCAATCAAGATAAATTAACAGATTTCATGGCAACGTTTTCATTTGGCTATAATTTCTTAAATGATTCCTGTTCGCTCAAACTTTTCATGGAAAAATTCCTCTATCAATAATAATAATAATAATGATTATAATAATAATAATAATAATAATAATAACGATCAATCACCCCATGTATATGATGAAATAGAGTTATTTTTTAAAGAACATGGAATAAATCGAAATGCTGTTCAGGAAGTTGAGGACAACATTAAAATTGAATTCGGAATGGAAACATGTGCCGAGGAACAACAATAAAAATTATATTCTTAACTGCACAGGACGGATATGAATGCCTGGTGGTTCTCAAATGTGACTCGATAAAACAAGAGTAGATGGGAAATCAAGTAAAAAAAGGAATGCCTTAGGTGAATAAGAAAATATCAGAGACTAATCTAAACAGCATAGACCTGATAAAAGAATGTCCACATGAGCAGTATTGTTATAAAGATACACAAGATTTATGACTGTGCACAAGAGATGACATTGATAGACTATATGTGAAGAAGAAAGAATTTGACGGAGAACTCATCAGCATAGAAAACTGTATACAAATGGACAAAAAACGATTAGAAAAGTTTTTGTAAGCGTGCTGCGAAGATATTATGGAAAGTGTCCGAAGCATTGCAACAAATATCAAAAAGGTAGCAAACGATGGAGTAGCAAGGAAGACAATAAGGAAGTAAAAATGGGAACAGAAAAAGTTACAAGGGTAAAAAGACAGATAGAATACATCGCGGATGAACAATCATAGACGTGGCTACCCAAACAAATACACCAAGACAAGCAATGTCAATGCTAATATCGACAGAACCCAGAAAACTACAAATACCGTCTATGTATAAAGGGGTGAGACTGTAAACTACGTAACTAGTGAATGTAGTAAACTATCCCAAAAGTAGCACAAGAAGAGGTACGACGGTAACAACTATAATACAGTGGGAACTAAACTGACAATTAGGATACGAGCACATAGACAAATGACAACAAAACTAACCAGAGACGGTCATGAAAAGTAGAAGCCCCAAATTGCTCTGGGACTTCGACACCCTAACTGACCATCCCATCCAACCAAGAAGATCAGATATGGTTGATGTACACAAGGGAAAGTAAACCCATCCAATCATAGACGTGGCTGTACCTGCAGATCACAGAGTGAATATGAAGGAGGATAAAAAAAAAACAGGAAAATACCAGGACTTGGCCCGAAAACTGAGGTATGGAACAGGGTAGTGTCAATAATAGTTGGTGCCCTTGGAACTGTGCCAAAAGTAATGAAGTCAATAGGATGGATTGAAATGAATCAGACCACAGCACTACTGGGGTCGGAACGAATACTTGAGAGAGTATTGGAAATATGAGACTTACGACCTTCAATCCTCTGCAATGGCCAAACAATTTTAATAAAAAAAAAAGTGAAACCGGTCAGGTCGTTACGGCACAAACCACAGTACTGCTGAGATAAATGAGGACGTTTTTGAGTAAAAGTTGATTTATATATTTTCTCTGTAACAGACTATTGAATCATCTACTTTTTGTATTGTTTGTCTTTTGCATTCATTCGAAATATTTTAAATAATATTTCACAAGTGTTACGTTTACCATGAATATTCATTGGTGCACCTTGATCGACATATAAGTCAAGATTGTTTTCGATGCTGGCAATAAGAATTGAAACCGGGTTTCCACTCACAGATATTATGGCAGATAGAAAAGAACCTTTCAAACAATGGCGTTACACTACCTTGAAAGAAAGTGTTGTTTTTTTTAATGTATGTTGAAATATTGTATGTTGTGAAAAGGCTCCAATTTGCTGTTGATTTTTGTTGCAGATATCAATGAATGTGTCGAATTCCCTACAATCTGTTCAAATGGAGTGTGCCACAACACGGCTGGAGGTTATTACTGTAGTTGCAAGAAGGGATTTGCCATCGACAACACAGGACTCAATTGCACAGGTGAGACCCACCTCCCTCTCTCTCTCTCTCTCTCTCTCTCTATCTATCTATCTATCTATCTCTATCACATGCATACATATAAAGTGCTTACTTATAAACTAAATATCTTCAAATTCCAATGGAGAATCAGTGCATTTTCTGATGTTTGCAGACCAACCAAATCGCCCATTTTTAAAGAGCCAGCGATAAAATAATCTAAAAATATCTGATGATATTTTCATTCTGTTGCACCCATAGGCCGCACAAGAGTTGTTTTAGATAGCAACAATGTGCATCATTGCTATTTATTTTATACGAGAAATGTAATACAACAGTTTGGGGGCGTAAGTTCTCCGGACAATCTGCAGTTTAAAAATAGAAGTACGATTGTCCTTTCAGAATCAAGAAAGCTTGTCGGATGATCCAAATGAGTTTTTGCTAGGAACGCTGCGTATATCATTTACAAATGTGCTTCTAAAATATTTACGTATATACTATTATCACAGTTGACATAGGATTTTCGTTACTATGCATATTTTAATTATCATTCTCATGTTTGTGTTACGATCATTAATATTATTCGGCCTGTTTGTGCGTGCGACCGTTACACTTTCCGATTATAAATCATTAGCTGAAAACTCTCCCTACGGTCAGGATTTCCAGTGAGTTCCTGCTCAAGGCCCAAATGAGCCTTTTTTTTAATGAGAGATCTAGAGAGTTTTTCTTCAAAGGAAAAAGGGGGCATCAATTTATCAGCTGCTGTTTCGGTTCCGCCTCGCATAAAGACCATTATTAATGAAGATTTATCATCCGGTGTCTTCTCACATCAATTAAACTAGTTCATTTATTTGTTTTAGAATGATCTTGAGTTTTATTACTCCTTTCCCCTTTTGGTATTTCACCTCTTACAAAATGGGAAGGAAGGCAATGAATCAGTTGCTGCCGACTGAGACTAAAGTATAGTATTTTACAGCGACAAAATTTGAACTCTTTTCACAACTTTCATGTTTTCTCATTAAATGCATTTTTGATAGAAAACTTTACATTATGAAAATTATTATTAATTTTTTTCAATTCTTGAAAATTGTTAATTCATTTTATATAATTCATGAAGGACTGGCTGAAGTCGATAAGAATAACTGTTTAATAGAAATATTCGTTATTTTAATAAGAGGCTTCTTGTACATCATAAATAGACGTTTATGATATTATTATAGGCAAAACAGAAGAAAGCTATTCAAGGTGGAATATTTTGTTAATAAATCATTAATA
>OY735216.1:12710440-12975440 GCA_963457665.1 Thysanoteuthis rhombus | reverse complement strand
TGAATTTCTTAGATAAGGAATTATCATTATTGTGCACTGACCTATTCGAACTGGTATTCTCATCTCGGTCGTCATAATTTTTCGGTCGTTATACCCTACGGCCTTCTCCAGGTAGATGATTAAATTCATGAAAGAAACAAACAATATGTAAATAAGGAAAACATTTTGCATTGATAATAACCTTTATTACATTATAGACCAATTATGCTTCTTTGGGGTCTCTCTAGTCATTTTGGACCAACAATGCCAAAATCTTGTGCTGGTATTTTTTTACATAATTCTTGATAGTTTCTTTTTGGTAATTTGGTAACGTTCTCAGAAATGGTATAGGGCAACGTTGAGGATTAGGGAGATTGAAAGAATCTGCACTCGTGTTCGGCTAATTATTCTCCTCGGTAATCTCAAAATAGAATTGAACAGAAAAAAAGAGATCGTTTGATCAGAGAAGAACAGGTTTAAAGCTTAAAGATTCCTCTAACTGACCGTCGTACAGGAGTGGATATGAGCACCAGATGAATATCTGTAGTTTACTTGGTAATTGTGACTTCAGTCCCTGGATCAGGCAGCGAAATCCATACTTTGGTTCAGTGGATCGGGCAGAAAAAGTTATCACAAAAACGAATCAAGTAATATGGTATATGCTGGAATGAGGACAGTCTTACCCTAGTGAATTGAATAAAGAGTTTGGCTCAAAATTCCGGGAATTTCGTGGACATCATTTCGAATAAAACAGGGTATAATAAAGATATTCATTAACCTCACCTTAGTCCAATACGTGACTAGATTGAAGAAGAGATGTGATGAGAGGATTTTCTTACACCATTTATCGTGGTGAGAATGGCTTGCATGCCTTGAATAAATGAAATACTAGCCGTTTACCTGGGCTCGAACACCGATGTCTGACAACGAGAGAAAATACATTATTATTTCAACGAAGAAATAAGTAACAATTTAGTAAGTGCTATGCCGTCGAAGCTGGAGAGATGAACTAGACAGATTCAGGAAATACGACGCCCATGATAGAGAACTGTGGCGAATCCTGGAAAAGGTCTCTGTCTAACGACGGGCGTTGAAAGATTGATGATGATGATGCCGTCTAACAATAATTAGTAAGCTGGACTCGCAGATCATCACTATGGAAGTGAGTGCGATCCTTACTGGGTGCTCTATACCTGTGGCCTTTTGCCAGTCTACAGTATATCCCCTCACCCAAACAACCGATGACCCTTCCTAACATATCATCATCGCATGTTTGGGAGTCTAAGGGCACTCAAAAATATTTCACATATAAATTTATAGTAATTGCCTCTTCGCTTTATACCATTTTAGCTTGATAAGGTTTTTAGAGGAACACTGGAATTTCTAATATCTAATCATTTTACTGTACTTTCTTCATTTTAATTCATTCTTCATTTCTCTGCCTATTTTTAAAATAATATCCATTTTGTTTTTCATCTTGGTTTATCGTTTTTTGTTGTTGTTTTTTTTTGTCCGGGAACTCCATGCAGTTTACAATGATTATCTGAGAAATTTTCTTCTTTTCCTCTTAGATGTGGACGAATGCTCCATCGACAGTGCCGTTTGTTCCAATGGTGTGTGTGCCAACTACATGGGAGGCTATCAGTGTAGCTGTTTCAATGGATATAAGCCTAACCCGTCCAAAACCTCTTGCATTGGTAGGTATTTATTCAAACCCTTACATGCTGCATGTGACCTTCCTTTTTAAGCACGTTGACTGCTATCTTGGATAGAGGGACACACGGTGCAACAGAACGAGGACTTTATCTGATCCAATGCCAACAGGAAGGAGCTGGCTCTAGAGCTTTGCCATAGCTGTTCATGTTGCCTTCAATAAAACCGTGGAATGGACGCACGTGTGTCAAAAGCAATATACAACATGCCATAAAACGCTGTGTGTGGCTGTGAATGTGTTAAAGTTAGTTTTTTCGCCTGCGTTTCAAACATGGCTGCCACCAAGTCAGTGATCAAAAGATTAATATAAATCTGGCTGTTTTAAATTAAGTGTATCAATAAAATTACAATATTACCTTTGTTACTCCATGAATTATTTGGACTAATATCCTCTCCTTGGTCGTTCCAATCACAGCACACCAGTCGAAGTGTCGTGATCAAAATAATAAATGTGAGGATTCTAGTTCGTATAATACATACAGTAATGACAATCGTTCATTTGGAAACTTCAGACAATGTTTGGCCAGCATGGAAATACATCTGTGGGAGACGATTTGAACAGTTTATTGCAAAACGTTGGTCATTTTTTACTGTTGTCCTAGTTGTTTTTTGTTTGTTTTTTTTTTAATTTTGAAAAATAAGCAAAAAATTGTCTGAAATTTCCAAATGACTTATGTACTCCTCTTTCATGGTTTTATCAGAAAGTTTCAGCCGATGCATTGTTCGGCTTTCAGAATACATCAGCCAAAACCCAGGATTCAAAAACGCAGCAGACAAGCAGTCAAACGTTTTACGTCGATATCGAATCACCGTAGCCCCATGATTGTCCCACCCGACAAACTAGTCATATCGGCAACAGATTCTTCTCTTTCTGTTAGTGTGTGCGTGTGTGTGTGTGTATGTGTTGTGTATCTCCAGGGCTTCTGTTCACATTTTCAGAGCTAAGACCTTAAAATTTACATGAGTTCACCGCTAGGCACCGTCTAAAAGCTATTTTTGTTCTTTCAAAAAAGTGCTTTTGGGGGTCTCTATGATCATTTTGAATCAACTATGTCCAAATTTTCTACTGGTATTTTTAAAAATGATTCTAGATAAAATATTCATTCTTTTAGATTATTTTAGTGAAAAGATTCATTTTTCTAGATAATTTTTCATATTTTTTGATAGTTGATTCTGGTACACATGCAGGATACGGTGATTCATTTATGCAAAGTGCAGATATATTTTAAAAGACTGGTGCTTGTCCTTTTATTGGATTATAGACACGAGGGCTTCGTGCAGCATTGTCAGCACTTCCTCTTATTTACAATTGTGTGCAAATGTCACAACGGGCGACGGGACATTGCGGAAGGCGGTTCCAGTTATTGTCCTTCCCAAATGACAAAACCTAAGTATCAGGACAACTACCCCCGGAACGATTGCCCCAGTAAGACAAATACCCCCGAGATAACTTCCCTTTCTTCCAGATAATAGACGCTTGACAATTGCCCCCTGAACAATTTCCCTACGGGTGTGATCATTCACGTGGTCAACTACTTCATTTCCATAAACTCCAACTTTGGCTCTTCAGTTTCTATGCTATTGTGGGGGGGGGGCAATTATCCTGTAGCAATTATCCGTAGGCAATTATCCTGGGGGCAGTTGTCCTGGAAGCCATAACCTATTGCAATAGTGAAAATGTTGACCAATTCTGATTCCGCAGTTGATAGTAATTCGTACCACAGAAAAGAAAATTGAAGAAGCAAATGTTAAATGTAGCAAATTGATGTTATGGCTGATGGGTATTTGTTGAAAATTTCGCTAATGTCATAATTTCACCGAGCAACGCAGTTTTTATTCCAGGATTGTGAGTGTAATTTTGTGATTGCTTATCTATAAGTATAGAAAATGGTTATTATTTCCTTCAAACTTTGCTTTTGTGACCAGGACAGTGATATTTTGATATTTACTTCTTTCCAACTGACAACGGGTGTATTTGCATATGCTTATCCACACTTGAAAAATCGCATTTTCTCGGCAACTTATGAATCTCAATATGTATTTATACAAATGTTAAACAAAAGTGACCACAAAAGAATCAGGGATAGTGTTTCGAGATTCACGATTGTACTGTTATTCACTTTCACGACAGCCCCCAAAATATAATCCTCCAACGTGTTCTCGTTATAAGTTCCTTGGTAGCGGCTTTTAAAGTCCAATACATCCCGAGAGAAGCACTCGCCTTGTCCCACAGAATACACTCTAATTTTCTCCTTGACTTTATAAAGATGAGTGTCAAGGATGTGGACTTTTAGGGAAAGCCTGCTGCCCATTTTACCGTAGTTCTTGATGATCCCAATCAGGGCCACGATGTAATTGCTGTGAAAGCCCCAAACCACACTGACGGTGCTGTCTCCAAGTTTTCATTCTATCTTTGGTCAACAGGGACACCATATCGCATTACCAAAGACTGGACAAACCATAGCAGTTCAAATGCTATGTGCAGATGAACAACTTCACGCAAGAGCTACACGTTGAACCCCAGAAGTCACCTTTGCTCATATAATTAGGCCTGATGAAACAATTCGTCCCAGCTCTAGATAAGGAGTTCGTAGCTTTCAATTTGTTCCATTTGGGCTATCTGGGGTAAAATAGGTAAATTACTTAATAGCAATGTCCTGGTCACAAAAGCAAAGTTCGAAGTGAATAGTAGCCATTTTCTTCACGTTTTAGACTTTATCCAGGAAAGACTCTTCTTACTGAGAAACAAAAAAAGTTGTTTTTTTTCTTTCAAAGATGCATAGTGTTAGTTGCATTTACATCTCTTCATCATTGGTACCAGATATGTTTGAGTTCTCTTGAATTGACGTTTGTTTCTCCTTCTTTGCAGACATTGATGACTGTTCAAATAATAATGGGGACTGCATGTCTCTCTGCATCAACTTACCCGGTTCTTTCAAATGTGGATGTCAAATGGGCTATATGCTCATGCCTGATCTAAAATCATGTAAAGGTGAGTCGCTATTACGATTTATCTTGTTCACACGCCTGAGCATAGTCTCTAACACATACACACACGTATACACACACACACACACACACACACACATATATATATATATATATATATATATATATATATATATATATATATATATATATATATGCACCTATGCAATGTCAAGAACAGGCAATAATGTTAAAAAGAATCGAACGAATCGTTCAAAATGACTGAGTATTCAGCATCAGAATAATTGGAGAAACGGTCTTCATCTATAAATAAAACCGTCCCCTGATGTGCATGAGCGTTTACAACGTTCATCATCTTTGACATCTTCTCCACCGACAAAAGATCTTTCAAGCAACGTGACATACGTTGTATCCCCAAAAATTCAACCAGCATCAGCATACGAAAAGATTCGGTAGCCTTTCTGTTCAATTTCACCAAAAATAATCAACTCTGGTTACTTAATTCAGGAACTGATTAATTTTACGACTTGCGAGAAGATAAAAAATATATCTTCTTGAGCGATGTGTGACAGCTAACTTAAGACTCGTGCAGATTGAAATTCCAGTTTATGCTTGGCCATTGGTCAATATGTGGTTCAATTTACATAAGCCCAGTCTCGTTATTTAATAGCCACGCCTCATATATGTTCCGACTTCTTAAGCTTTTGTGCATTGTTCTAAAATATTCGAGAAAACTGTCATTCACAAACGCATTTAATAGAACATGATTTTATAAGTGACTGACTGACTGTCTGACTGTCTGACTGACTGTCTGACTGTCTGACTGGCAGCGCGGAGAAACATCTAAAGAACAAATCGCCATTAAGTGAAGTCCGAACCTATATTTTTACAAATCTGGCTCTTGGACATGGAGATTAATTTTCATCCAACCACGGAATTAATTAATTTCCTAATTTTCAAAATGATAATTATTATAATCATTTGAATGACTTTGCTTACATATGAAAGCTAAATATCTTAACATACATCACTGAGTAGAATTGCCTGATATATAATCTCCTTGACGTAAGTATGAGTAATATAAGTATGCTGTGCTTGCATATATTTTTGTTATTTAAAAACGCCCATTTCTTTGTTTGAGGCAAATTCAAACGGCGTGGCCCAGTCACTTTGACCTTCATTTAATTTGAGAAGTCGGCTATAAGTGTTGCTCCAGAAAGGATTATCTACTGAAATATCATTCATACAGAATATTAGTTGCTGATCTCGAAACCTTTGGATCAGAAGTCGCCAAATTGTTTAGACTATCGACATCTTCATGGAATCCTTGATCCCTAATCGAACCCCAGGCATGACTGACAAAAGAAAGATATCAAATGTACCGATACCACATCCTGAAACGTACCAAAATCTTTTTTTGAAACGTACCAAATCCGTAGTGTATAATTATGTATCTAAATTCAGAGAGTAACAAGAAATCAATAGTAAAATATAAAGTAAACAAGAATATGTCTTAAAAGATGTAAAAACGTATCAAGTATTTAGTATATCCCTCCCAGCGATTATCGACCGACCCCCTTTCGAGCCCATGGCATTTATCGACCCTTTGGATAGTCTAATCGATCCCCTAGGGGTCAATATCGACCACTATGGCAACCCCTGCTTTAGATTTTCAGTCTCCCAACTATATCATCTAATGACAAACATTGTTTTGGTTACCTCTATTTATTTAAACACGGTAATTGAAAGCCTCAATAAACCAACACAAAAACCTATTTTTTGCGTGAAAAAAGAGCTTGATACAGAAACCTCGAATTGAAACGTGAATGTTCAGCTCTCTTGTTGAATGAAAGTTACCAAGCTAAATAACCTGTTGATCACTTTTGTTTGCAGCTAAAACTTCTGTTAATTATGTTTATGATATACCATTATCATCAGTAGGAATACCATCGATGTTATAATTATTACTAGAAAATATCCGTCCAAAATGACGAGCTTACTTATGTGCGAATCGGTACTAAGGAGCCCAAATATATTTTATTAGATTATTTATTTTTGATGATTCAAGTATCCTGACTTAAAGATTTTTAAAGTCTCAACTCAACTCAAATTGTTTTAATATGTGATCAGACATGAAGTTTTAAGAGTTTCTATGGCATAATTTTTATTGTTTGGTTATAATAAGAAGATAAATCAACCAATCAGCACATTACATTTCAGTGCAAATAAAGAAACAAACAATAAACGAACAGGATATTTTGCATATAATTTAATTATATGGTTAGATTAATATTATTTCTTCCCTCCTGACTAACGTTTATATTGACAAAAGCTAATCTTTATTTTATCTTATCTATTTATTTATTTCATTTATTTATTTAATATCTTTCCAATCGAATCTCGAAATGTTCCTCCTTTATATTGATAATAACATTGTGAATCTAAAAATTTTTTACAAACCGCTTGTTGAGGAGATAAAGTAAAATAAGTCTACTTATTACTCGTGTCTTGTATTTGAACTGTATATCAATTTCCCAAGCAACTCTTTAGATTTGATTTAAATGACTTCCAATCTATTTTATCCCTGTAATATCTATATCACATCATTGCAATATTTACTTTCTCTTCCATTCTTAGATGTCGACGAGTGCCGTGAACGAGAAGAAATCTGTGGAGGTGGTGTGTGTACAAACACGGACGGAGCCTACAGCTGCCATTGCACAGATGGTCTGCGACCTTCCACTGATAATAAACAGTGCCTCGGTAAGGGATCCAACTGATTTACTTAAAACACGACCTTAATTGGATTGGAAGAGTTATGACCACGATTCAGATTTGACCACCATACTTATAAATACCGATTATGGGATAGGAAAAATGTGTAACCTCTCAGCGACACACACACACACACACACATAAACACACACACACACACACACACACACACACATAAACACACACACACACACACAAATAACCTCTCAGACATTTTTGAGCAAAAAATGAAAATTCAAATGTTTCAAATGTTTTTTTTCTCTTAAACATCGGAAGATGATATGCAAAGTATTTAGACGAAAAGAAAATTTGTTCAAGATCTTTCCGAGCATTTTTACTATATCTCTGGTCATTCGGGAACAAAGATCGGTTATAAGTACAAATTTAGGTCATGGAGATCCGTCTCCAAGGCAGTACGCAGTATATCATAGTTATCATTATTAGGTTTTATTTCTACCTTACCGATCATACAACCGAAGAAGGCTGTATAATGGATCGACCAAAATGCTGTGGTAACATCAATAACACAAAAAGAGTTCTGTTATCTGAACAATAGCTTGTAATTCTGCTTGCTCTTCTCAATTCAATATTAAACTTCACAGCATGGATAAGAAATTGAAAAATTAGCTTCCGAAGGCATGTCCGTTATTTCCGATCGGTGCTGTTTACCGACAGCTGCAGAACGGCAGTCTGATTGGTTGCGATGAAAAGCAACAGAAATTAAGATTAGATAAGTTCATGTCGAAATTTTTCTCATAGTATTTAAAGATATAAGAGGGTTGGGGGTGTTTCACATAAACTGATCTAACAAATTGTTTATGAAATGTCACCAGCGAAAATAGTAAAATCACTTACGCAGAATAAATGTTACCATTATGGACATAAAAGTAACTGATTTTTTATTAGTTTTTTTACCTACATCTTCATACAAAATTAGCTTCTGTTTTAATCCAACATTCAAACACTGACGCGATGTTGACTTATTGAAAGCAGTGCGTTGAAATAATCTGGTTTTGTTGTTGAAAGGGAAAAAAATCGTTCATTTCATTAAATTATTTTTATTGGAGTTATCTTTCTTTTCTTATCCAGTTTTTTTTTTTTCTGTGAATCTTTCATCTTGTTTCGTTTCTAGATATCGATGAATGTGAAAATTCTGAGATCTGCCGAATCGGCACCTGTGTCAACACGCAGGGCTCGTTCACTTGCAAGTGTGATGTCGGATACTCAATGCAGGAAGGCAACGGCGTTGGATGCTACGGTAAATATTTACGCATTCCTTTCTATCCACCATTGTCCAATTTCCGTGACTAACGGGCTATAAAATCACTTCACGGGGTTTTGTTAACGTTGGTAGGCTAACTCTGTTTTGCTTTACCTATATTAAACATTGCAATACATTTAATTTGGCATAGATAAGACGAGGAGAAAAAAAAACATTTTCGTTATCATCTGGCAAATGTCCCAATACCGCGTTAACGTTGTAAAGAGAAAAGTTGTATGTTCCTCAGTGAATTAAACGCCGAAGCTCTGCACTGTTACAGGTTTACTGCGTGCAGGTATCTAGAATAACTCTAGAGTATATATATATGTATATATATGTATATATATATATATATATATATATATATATATATATATATATATATATATATATATATATATATATATATATATATATATATATATATATATAGTTTATGATGATTACGATATAAATAACGATGTTGCTCTAAATGTATCTTTTTCGCAAAAAATATTGCTACAATTTTATTAGTGTTGTGCTGTATTTCAGGTTTCATTCAATTTTGTTATTTTTCTGCAGATACAAACGAATGTTTGACCGGTGAAGCCAAGTGTGATGTCAATGCTGAGTGCTTCAACACTGAAGGCTCGTATAAATGTGACTGCAAAACTGGTTACAGGGGCAATGGTTTCAAGTGCAGAGGTAAGAGAAATCATTTTACCCTTCATCCACTCGCTTGGGGACGGCATTGTTTGTTTACTTTTTGTTTTTTGTTTGTTTGTTTGTTTTTTCTTATCTTTTGCCTCTCTTCTCGATTCGGTTTTCCGATGCCCGTCGTTGTGAAAGAAACGGGTTCATTGATTCATTCGACTCTATCTGCTCACAGCCAGGTCATTCAGAGGTTTTAGGGGGTAATGGGATAGGACCTTAGGCTTGCATTACTGGGCGTTCTGTAGAGATAGGTCACCCCCTTGGGATTGCCACGGAAAGCTATCTCCATAATCCCCAGCTGCTTACAATACCTGTATCCCTAGATGGTCACCCATCTAGGTACTGACTAGGTTCGAGTATGCTTAACTTCTGTGATCGCACCTGTGTATCCAACGTGATTCCAAGTATAGTATAAGCTATATTGTTTTTTATAGTAGACCAAAGTGTGAATGTTCGTATGTCAGGGAAGTTTGCTTGCTCAAGCCATTGGGCTACCTCTATTTCTATGTGATTATAAAAGCCAATAAATTCAAAGATTCAAATAGTGACATTATATATACGTCTATTCTATATTTGATAGATGAGTGGGTAATATGTCGGCAAATCCTGTTCGCTTATATTTGAGTCGGTATCATTTATACACCATTGACAATAGTTGAAAGCCCAATTATTTCATCAGTGATCAGATGCTATATCCACGTTGCTGTTATTTTTCTAGAATTGTCATACTTTTGAGTGATACAAGTTTATTTCTTGTGGTCAAATTATGTTGTACTTACGGATGTTTCCCGAATATGTTGTGTCTTTTTTAATACTAAGACTTTTCTGTGCTACACTGGGGTGTTATTCGGTAAACAGAATTGTTGAGTTCGTCAATCGTTCTCGATATTGAATTGGTTACAATCTTAGGGTTTGTCAATGGCTGACTCTCAAATCTTGGAGTTGGTTTTATATTCCACATATAGATATCAATACACCTTGTCACTCTATCACTACATCATATATATTTTAACTGTAACAGAAATATAGTAGGAGTATTATCACAGTAGTCGTATTATAAATAACAATTCTCAATCAGACTGAACACCTCCGAATGATTCCAAACTGGTCATAATCAAATAGTATGCACACTTACTCACACACACACACATACATATATATACATATATATATATATATATATATATATATATATATATATATATATATATATATATATATATATATATATATATATATATATTATCATTATTATCATTATTGTGCATATATATGTTTACGTAAACAGATAATTGCCCCGTGTATGCGAAAATATTTCTTTCAAACAATAATCATGCGGAGATCATAGTTCACTGGATGATTCATTTTTGATTAATGCTGAAATAAATCTGTCTGGTTTAAATTTCGCTTCAAATGTTGGTGCTTGAATATCCGAACATTTTTAATATCGTAGACCAACGATGTTCAAATTGTGTTCCGAGGAACCCAAAAGTTCTGCGCTACCTTTTAAAGGGTTAATAATTCTTCCTTGTATAAACGATCCCTTCACGGATTTTATTTTTGAGTCCGGATAATTCCATAAACAAGGCCCAGATTCAAAAGTTGTGTACGAATGTAAATGTATACATGTAGAAGGGAAAGTTGTTTTGTTTTGTTTGTTTGTTGTTTTTTTTTTGTTTTTTTGTTCGTTTGTTTTTTTGAGTGGTCCCCCTGAAAATTCAGTTATTGAGAAGTGTTCTCCAAGTTCTCCAAGTTTGAAGAGCATTATTATAGAATCCATTAAAAAACTCAAATAGCAGAGGGCTGGCCATGTTGCAAGAATGGAAGACAACCGATGGACATTGCAACTCACGACATGGGTTCCCCGAGATCACATGCGCAACCGAGGCCGGCAGAATATTAAATGGAGGGACGAGCTAGACAAATTCAGGAAATACTGACTCTGCAACACCCATGATAAAGAAGTGTGGCGAATCCTGGGGAAGGTCTATGTCCAACGACGGACGTTGAAAGACTGATGATGATCTGTAAATTCATGCACTTGTAAGATACGAAATATCAAAATGTTCGAAAAGCAGGAGAAAAAATTCGACAACTCGACTTGTTAATTTTTAATCTGTATTCCAAATTACTGAACTGAAAATCTTGTTTCCATCATACAAAATCTTTCGCCATTTTTTGTAAGGAATTTCCCTGTCATAGCAAATACAGGATGTAAGGGAAGTAACTCTGTTTAGCATTAAACGTAAGTTTTGAAAAGAAAATTTAACCAGAATTGGTATTTCTGTAGTATTTTTTTTTAAATATGTTACTTGAAACTTTGTAGCTGTCATATTATTTAGCAGCTTAGTAAAATTAGCTGTAAGAAAAAGTAGTAAAACTCTGGTTTCTGACTAGATAAATAAAGTCAAAGGAAAAATGTTATTTCTGAAAAATAAGCAACACTATTATAGAACACTGTTCTAAAATAGAGCAGTATTATCAAATCTAAATTCGAAAATGCAAATATATTTCTAGAAATCAGAATAAAAGTGTTCACAAAATTGCGTATTAGTTAAGTTCAGTTGTGTATTTCGAACTAGCGCCAGTGTTTGAGGTTTGAATTCCAGTAATATATATATATATATATATATATATATATATATATATATATATATATATATATATATATATATATATATATATATATATTGTGGTTCCAAAACACGTAAAGCGTCATTGAATCGAATATGAAATTCTTGATTTGAACTTTTCGTCGTATCAAAACATTACAGGGCTCATATATATTAAGGTTGTCATAATTCAAATCCAGAATTTGACTTTTTATTTAATTCAATAAATTTATTTTTAAAATGGTGCTTATTGTGCTCTGGAGCCTGACTATATATATATATATATATATATATATATATGGAGTAATTTATTTTGCTTACACCTGAACTCAAACCCAATAAATAACAATAATTGATGCTATCTTCCCAGGTTTCGGTGAAACTATGAAAAAAACATTATATAAATCAAATGGACAAAAATTCTGTGTTTGCCCTTTCAAATCTCATCAATGGGACAACACACAAATACCAGGTTATGTGATTTCACCTCACGTCAAAATGCATTGATTGATTGTACATTTAATGTGAATTTCCCAACGGATTAAATGACCACATTCAATGTTTCTATCTTCTTTTTCTCTACAGATATCAACGAATGCGTTCGAAACAATGGCGGATGTCATCCTGATGCTGCCTGCCTTAACCAAGTTGGTTCCTTCCGGTGTGTCTGTGATGATGGCTTCAGTGGAGATGGCTACCGATGCGTTGGTAAGATAGGCTAACTCCACACAAATTCTTCCTTCCTTCTCTTCCTGTTTTTTTTTTTTTTAATTATTCTAAATATTTCTACCAATTCTATGCACTTTATCTCTGTAGCACTGTAATTATTCTGTTTAAAATCATTTTTACTGTAATTAAATTATAGAATTTTAAAACACAATTCATGAGTAACTATTGTAGTTCTGTTCAATTTCTAATTCTGATTTGAAATCTGGGTCAAGTGCATTGACAAGGACTGAGATGATCTTCAAAATAGATATTTTTTTCATCATTAAGGTACAGGTTTATTGACTTATCTGAGTGTGTGCTTATATATATATATGTGTATATATATATATATATATATATATATATATATATATATATATAGTTTTACCTATGAAATGTCGAATTTCCACAAAGAAACGCGAAATGCTATATATCAAACAAAAAATGCATTCTTTTAATTAAAATATATGATCACGATAATCATAAAGGGCCCATTTTTTTATCGCAAGTAATGAAATATTCTAGAAATTGGTAGATTTTTTTGAGTGGACCTCAAAACCACACAGTTTCTGATTTTCTACCAATTCAAACGGGATCCATTCGACAATTCTTTTTTTTTTGCACTCAAAAGACAAGGAACTTCTAAGTTTGATGATTGTTGTTCTAAGGAGCTTTTTACAACTTGTCGCAAGTCTTTGTTGATAACGTTCGCTAATTTTGTTCGGGGTTCATATTCAATATTCTCATTTGTGGAGAGAAAAAACTGTTGTATTCATCGCTTGTTAGTAATCCCTTCGATAAAGGACACGTTTATGTTCCTCCCTGCTTCAGCTGCGTTGTGTCTGACAGTATACTTCTTTTTTAAACTTTAAAAAAAGGAGGAAGAGACCATCTGAAAATTAAGGAGTGAGAGTAGAACACTAGCTCCACATGACTAAATGATACAATCTGATGCACATCTACTTATATTGATTTTGATAGTAACAAACTACAAATCAGCATAAATTCGACACAGACCTATATATATGTGGGATAGAAGGGTGTAGAGGCAAGTTGAATCACTTGTTTTAATTTTAGTTCCCACCACTTGATGGTGCCACTGTTAACCACATTTTGACGAGAAAAAATTCGCCCATTTTGCAACTAAGTCTGAGTCATATGTGTTGTAAGCACGAACAGTTTTGTGCCCTTGAAAGTACTTATTCACTTTGACAAACGGGTGATAAGTTCATGCTGTAGTGTGGGGTTGATGATAGCATGGTCTGTTTATGAGAGGTAACAGATTTAATGCTCACATGGATGAACACACAAGAGAAGTGACACGAACAACGAGTCACATCTGCTGTTATACTTACTGATCCCTCATCGTTAAAAACATTTTTGGGGTAACCTACGTGAGTGAGCCCTGTTTCAAAAATCAAATGATGTTTACTATAAAATAGCATCCATGTACACTACATAATGATGATACCCAATATAAAATAGCAAAGTACGTGTATAATAACATGCCCCCCCCCCCAAAAAATAAATAAAACAGAGCTTAATATCAAAATCGTAGCTTGAGGTGAGGTGGTGTGGAGGAGATTTTATTGTTTCAGTGTAAAATTAAAAGGCTTGATGTTTAGTTGAAATCCGATCCAGAGTATTTAAAAAATGTCATTCCTATTAAATACACATACATCCTCGTTGAATTATATGGCAAGACTTGTACTGCCTTGGAACTCTTCTGTTCTTTTATTTTTTCCATTCATCTGGCGTTGGTGATAAAAGGACGCGGAAATGATGAATGATTAAACCAACCGCAGACAAATTTAGGCTGGCCCATTTCCTTTAAAAATGATTACCAAACTAGCATATAGTCCGTTGAAAATGACAGGTAACATTTCTGCCGTATTATGATAACAAACCAACAAATATGCAGAATTTGGGTCAGTAGGTAAACTAGAATAAAAAGTTACCGACAAAAAGCGGGAAGCATGTTTGTTTTAGTCTACGTGGTTTCTGATTTTTGTGTTTTGTACAATTTGCAGCAATGAGGGGAAAATATGTCATTGATTTTTGACTAGAGGAAAATATGTTACTGATTTTTTTTATACGAGGTAAAACATGTTACAGATTTTTGATTACAGGGAAAAATATGTTACTGATTTTTTATTTGCGGGAAAAATTTGTCACTGATTTTTTGTTAGGGGGGGAAAACATGTTACTGGGCTCTTGATTAGTGGGAAAAATAAGTTACTGATTTTTGTATTACAGGGAAATATATGTAACTGATTTTAGATTAGAGGGGAAAATATATAACTGGTTCTAGATCAGAGCGGAAAATATGTAACTAATTTTTGATAAAAAGGAAAAAAATATGTAACTGGTTTTAGATTAGAGGGGAAAATATGTAACAGATTTTTGATTAGAGGGAAAAAATATCTAACTGGTTTTTAATGAGAGGGAAAAATATTTAACTGGTTTTTAATAAAAGGGAAGAAATATACACATATATATATATATATATATATATATATATATATATATATATATATATATATATATATATATATAGATATAGATATAGATATATATATATATATCATTTTTATTTACTTATACATTTTCGTACCGTCACTTGGAATTGAGCACACTTTTCATAGCTTTAGCGACAAGTACACTAACCACTGCACAGTCACAAGTACATTCGTTAAATATATCCAGTGGTAAGTGTGACTAATAGTCATGAAGTTACAAAGTTTGAAACAGGAGAAGTAACCAAAGCTCACGGAAATTCATGTTTGGACAATATAACCGCTAAATCTACTCGCCATCAAAGTCAGTAATTGAACAACCGTACCATTAAAACTTCACCGAAGAATAAATATGGTCAGAATAAATTCTATTTATGACATCACGTTTTCGTCTGAAATACAATAAAATTAAAACATCTACAAGCATCTAGAATCTCCATAATCTAGATTTTATTATCTAACCATATCCGTCAAAATAAGACCCAAAAAAGGCTAAAGAAGCTTCTTTTTTTTTCTAGGAAAAAAGGTATCTAGCGGAGTTCTGATTTCAATTTTTAGGTCTGTAGACAAAATGGTGTGGCCAGGAGCTCTGAAATACACCAAAACATGCAATTAAAAATAGGGAAGATCTCTTTGGTGGCTACGGTTGTTCAGTCGATACAATGAACAGATATAAGGTTTCAGAAACTGACAATGAGTGCAATGTTATAACTTGAGCGAGAAAATACTGCCATTCAAATCGAATCCTTAAGCAGGAAGTCATACAGGATTTAGTATTTCCCTACAATTATTTAAAACAGTCTATGCAGAAAATGATTCAAAAAATACGATATGATTTTAGAGAAACATATCGATAAATAAGTACTTGATTTTTCCTAATCGTTATAAGAGGTGCAGAGTTCTCCTTACCTGTATGTACAAGATTTGATGAGAATCCATTGTTATTAGGACCTACTTGAAAATAAAGTTATAATTCATTTCTTCCTCTGTCCACAGATGTTGACGAATGTTCATTGAATCCAAACCTTTGCGCTCACGGACAATGTTTGAACTATGAAGGCGGCTACAAATGCGAGTGTGACATGGGCTTCAGCCCGACCGATAACGACAGGGCTTGTGAAGGTAAGGAAGGAACAAACGTGCTTGAAAATTTACACATAAAAAATATATCAGGTTTTTACAAACGAAATGTCGTTATTTGAATAGTAATATTAGAGATTAAAAACGCAAACTATTTGATCAAAACTTTCCAACCTTTTCTCTTACCTTAAGATGATGTTATATGGTCGCTGTTGACGTCTTAAAGTCTCCAAAAAGTCGTTAGCCATTGCTCTTTGATAATCCTTCCTCATTATGAACAGGTTTGGACCTTCCTCGAGTTTTATCATTGGTTTCAACGTTTCCTGATCTAAATTGAACCGACGTTGAACGGTTCGCCCTGTTGAAATATTTACTTCAAATGCTTTGTCGATGTTATCAGCAGTTTGAGCAGCATTATGTCCTAACTTAAAATCGTACTTTAGTCTATCCTTTTCAGTTGACATCATTGCTCTCAAGAACTCAAAAAACTCCGAAAATAACGAATTATATCAATACTTATATTTAATCTACACTTATACTTAATCTATACTTATATTTAATCTACAAAGGAATTTGTAAATCTTCTACTTTCATCTGTGATGTAAAAAAACGATATTTCACGTGTAACGATCTGATAAATGTGACCTCATGGGTCAACGCTAAAAATGTGTGCTCGTCTCAGATACTTAATATAAAAACTCAAAGGTCACATTTTTATTGAGTATGCAGCAGAGATTGGATTCGTCACCAATAACTTACAGGATCAGAACTCGAAGTGATAAAGTAACCCTAGTCCAATTGCGTAGATATTTGTTGGAGTTGATATTTGTTGGGAAAAAATCCAGCTTGGTAAATGGCATGAAGCGCTTGATGTGGAACGAACTCACAGTCAATGGCTTTCGAAAGAAGTTCGCTAACTATCATTTCACGATGATCATCTTTTCATCACGATGAAGTTCTTTACTGAGTTACTTGAACTTAACCCATTCCGACATGTCGCTGAATTAATGAATCGCTTAATGAAAATAATAAGTGGTAAATGGCTTTGCTAAACTAACAATTAGCTTAGCCAAGTATGGCACATGTTTCTAATTGAATAACAATTACTGAACATTTAATTCATGGCCAATGGTCTGAGTGACCAGATTCTTGATGATGCATCTTGCCTTTGACGCACATGTGCGTCCATTCCACGGTTTGTATAACTGTTTTCGTAAAAGAGTTTTTCAATATTTCCGAATTGCATTGAAATGACTTTTCAGTCCTTGACTAGACTTTAATTTGATTTTAAACTTTAGCTATTTATAAAAGCAACTCCGAAAAACATGCTTACAAATAGTCAGAATTCGACAAACCAACAAAAATGATGGACAATTTTTATGTTTATTTATATCCACATTATCCTCGGGGCATCAGGAAAAGAAGGGATATTCCATTGTCTGTCTGTTGACATTAGTATATATAGAGGCAAAATAGGTAAATAACAAAGCTCAAAGAATCATTTAGAGCTGTGTTACAATAAAAAGATACAAAGTATGGATAAAAATAAAGCGTGAAAAGAGAAGCAATTGGAAGAAAAAGAATAATAAGAGATGCCAATAGGATTCAAGTAGCGGGGACTCAGGTTGGACGCAAATTTGATTACCAACAGGCAATGTTCCTACTAATCTTTAGAAGTCAATGCACGCAAACATCTTATTGTGAAAATGTTTTCCTGAAACAAAAATGTGCCAAGCGAATGCTTGTGCGAATGTGAAGTTGAAATTGTTTCAAGATAATTCTGGCACAGCCTATTTCTCTAGGCTATATCAACATCTTTTAATATAGCACAAATATGACTGCATTCTACGAAGTAATATCTTTAGTTGAGATTCTTTTCTAAACTTTGAACTACTTCGTTCAATTTGCTGTCCCACTGACTGAAACATACATTGGTATTTCTTATCTTTATGTGAAAATGTCGAAACGAAATTAATTGATAACAACTGATTCACAGATTATAGTTATCAAAGTTGCTGGAAATGGTTGAATCAAAACTCATTCAACTACAAAGCTAGTTCTCAAACTATCAAAATGCTTACAATTATGATATAATTTTATAATAATTATATATATTAACAACTACATTATTTTAGCTAACTAACCTTCTGTGTGAACATTAATTTTCTTAGTGTGCTGATTGAAAAATATGTGTATGCGCGCGCGCACAGATCAAAGGGAAGGGTGTCTATATTTGTACTTTGCTGGGTTTGATTCATCTCTTATGTTTTGTTATTGTCTGATGGAAAAGATATTGACAATTGAAATCATTTATGTTTTATGCATTTTGTAATTTTCCACCTTTCGTTCTCCTGCAGACATTGACGAATGCACAATGTTCCCCAACCTTTGCGTCCGCGGTAAATGCGAAAACAGCTTTGGAATGTTCAAGTGCCTCTGTAACCAAGGTTACCAAGTTGACGGTACCGGTGGCAACTGCACAGGTATGTATGTTTCTGTTCATGACCTCTGTCATTGTTTTTAATAACGCACTACTCAAACTTGTCTGAGGAAGTACCTAATACTAATCATTAGGGCCGCACAAGGGTTTCATGCGCCCTACGCAAGATTTTTTTTCTTCAATTCGAAGTGCACCCTTTAAGATCTTTGCGTCCTAGACAACCGCTTAGGTTCGCTTAAAGAACGGACCGGTCCGGCTAACCATAGACTGCTTAATTTTAATTAAGATTGTTTGAACCCAATACTCTAGATGTTTTGTTGTTTGTTTGTGTGTTTGTTTTTATTGTGTTTTTTTTTTCATGGACGAGGATCTATTTCATTGGGCTTTGAAGACAGCACTAATGTGAATCCAATAAATTCAAAAAATAGAAGACCTGGAAAATAAACCCGGGTTCTTTTTGCGATTTAGCCGATCAATATTGGCGTATGTCTGAACTTCTGAAGTTCTTCCTATTATACGTATGATGATTCTTCCTTTTCACATCGTAAGACGTAAAAAAAAAGACAACTGCCCAATAAACCCAATCACTAAATTAAACATTCAAGCAAATTTTAGTCCAAGTCTGAAGTTGACTTTATTCTTCTACCTCAAAAAGAACAAGAACAAGAACAAGAACAATCCTCACTTCACTGAGTTTCTGTCCCGTTACGTTAAACCGAACTGATATGAAAAATTAGCAATCCCCCACTTCGATTTGAAACCATGACAAACTGATTAGTAGGCGGCTTCCTGTTAGAAATACGCAAGGGCTTATTTCATTCGACTAAAAAATGCATTTATACTGAAAGAAAAAATGTTTGGTTGTTTATTGCAAATACAATACAAAAGTTGCAGTAATCATCTATAGAAGTAGGAGTGGAGTTTGACCCGGCAGCAGCCAAGCTTATTCTGAACAGTTTTAGTTTTGGTATTTCATTTAAATGCCATTTTGTACTGCGATCACATTAACTTATTATCTTTTGAACAGTGTTGGAAATATGAATAGGTACGAGGGTGTATGGTGGTACCTACTTCTCAATTTCCAGCCCCGAAATTGGCTATATGCTGAAAGAATTATTCAGAGGGGCTTACAGTGCCCCATAACCCCCAGCTGCACGGGTTCACTTCCCTTACCCTTGATGGATTCCTCTGTGACCCCTGCCCGAGCATAAGTCCTTGACACAGCCTTACCATATTCGTGGTTCCCAAAACCTATTTCTATCACTGCTCAAAAACTATTATTTCTAAGGGCAGGATTTGAGTGGGTTGTTTGGGGCTTTTTTGTAAGTACATCATATTCGTATCTATTGGAGACTTCGTTGAAAAACTCTAACCTTTCGTTTTGTTCGCAAAATAGTGCAACAGTTTCTGTGAATGAAAAGGTTATGATTTATAACCATAATCGTGAATTTTTTCTTTTATTAAACGTAGTCTACATATGCTCTTTTGTTTCCCACTTTTTCAGATATCGACGAGTGTCTCAACCCTGACAATTGTCTTTATGGCAACTGCATTAACAGTGAAGGTGCTTATGAGTGCAAATGCCCAACTAATTATGAACTCAACCCAAGCGGAACTGGTTGCGTTGGTGAGTTGATATAATTGCATTACAGGTTCCAGTAATAAAATCTTTAATGAGATAAGTTTGCTGTATTTTGCTTTTACATTTCTCGTAAGATGTGACAGAATTACCTCCCCTGAATAGGAAAAAATGTTTTTTGCCAAGATGATACACAGATACATACATCCCACTTCCACTTCAATTAAACAACCAACAACACAGAAATATCCTCATTTCATTCCTCAATTTCAAACATGTAAACATTCATTTTTCTCTGCACTTCACAAACTATCAGATCATCTAATATCCACACAACAAACACGCATATATTTACATACATACATACATATATATATATATATATATATATATATATATATATATATATATATATATATATATATATATATATACACACACACACACACACACACTTACATACATATATGTGTGCTTATGTGGGTACGAGGGATACTTCGGTAAGTCAGAAGCCTGACACGTAGTTTTCAGCTGAATTTTGATCTGAACTTTTCTCTCTATAATGCTCGGTTTATGTGATGGATATTTACTGCTGAATTAAATACGTTCACGAGGAAGGAGATTATGTTTGAAATATGTATTTGTTCTGTGAAATAAAAGCTTATCAATTTCATGCTGGGAATTTAATGATCTACTTCTCTGTGAGTGTGTGTGTGTGTGTACGTGTGTGTGTGTGTGTTTGCATTTGAACCGATATAAGATCAACTGAAAATTCTAATATACAGAAATATTTTCATCTTATTTTTTCAAAAAAAGTAAAATATAGCCATCTATCCGACTTTCAAGACAATTTTACCAAATATCTTGAAGGGGTTTCACTATTATTTTATTTAGAAAATGGGAGAGGATTTTTTTTTTCAATTTTCAGTCATGTAAATTCAAAGGGGGATAATTGAACAGACAATATTATCAGCAGGATTTTCGGTCACGTCCTTACCAAATCTCCATTGACAAGAGGACATCGTTTCTTTTCAGCTCGATCAATCGACTTGTTTTAAATTGTTTTTCCCCTCTTTTTTTTTAAAGATAAACGTCTGGGGACCTGCTTTTTCGAAGTTGACAGGCGTCGTCGTGGAAACCGGTGCCGTACCGAATTGTCCCAGGATGTATCAAAAGCCACTTGTTGTTGTACGGTTGGACAAGGATGGACTGAGATCCAGGGTCGATGTGAAGCTTGTCCTCTCAACGGAACAGGTAAATATTCCAATTCATATCTTTATATACGTAATTTCATTGTTGTTCATGGAAATTTTTCTTTGTATTTATTCCAAGAAATCAAAAGTTAGAAGACTTCATTTGTATAGGGTTTTAGAAAATCAGTTTACTTCGTAGAAATAACTTCTTTTTTCATACTTTTCTTGAAATGATGGAGGTTTCCAAATCCTCCAAGTCTTCAAACCTTCATTCCTTAAGAGAAAAATTTTTTTCAAGTACGTCAATCTTTAAATAGAGAAGTTCAGACGACAAATAAATGAACAGAATTCCTAGTTTGGATGGCGATGGCGCCCGTGTTAATCACATAATCCGACTTTCCTCTTGTTCTTTATGAAGAATTCTAATTTAATTGACCAGTGCCTCGGGTGGTATTTATTCGTCACCCCAAAAGGGCGTAATGTGACTTACGGCCATTTTTAATGTGAAGTATAGCCGTTATTAAGGCGTAGGTTAAGTAATCAGCATCTGACTCCATAATTAACCAAGCTCTATTTCACACTACAAGTAGATTAAATTTTCACTTTCATAAGAAATGTAGTAGTAGTAGTAGTAGTAGTAGTAGTAGTAGTAGTAGTTGTTGTTGTTGTTGTTTTCTGAGAAGGTTATTTCTTTATGGTACCGTGCTACTGACAACAAGTTACAGACAGGTTTTAGTTTGGGGGTAAGGAAAATGTAGGCTTTACTTATAAAGTAAAGAAGTTCGATTCATTCTTTCCTTCTCAGCTTAACAGTCGGTGCAAAATACTTTACGATATAATAAGGCAAGAGTATTTGTTAATTGCGCTAATATAGAATTTTCAAATTCAACTGAAAGATAGGAATTTTTTTTCATTAAATGGTTAAATGTTCCTATGATAGAAAGTAGGAGGGCGTGTCTCTACGAGTTCTTTGAAGCTCTCTATGGAAGAATGTTCATTTGATTCAGAAAGTTTGGAGGTTAATGGTTCGAAGTTCGCAGGAAAAGGTCCGTTGATGATCAATACTTAGAGAAGATAGTTCTTTCTTTCGGAGTTGTTTCAAGAAGGAAGAATGAATACTTGATATGGTCGTCTATGTTTGCGTATACTTGGTCGTTTGCAGAAAATGTACCGTGTACCAGAGGGTGGGGACTGAGCAGTCGGTCAATCGAGCAATCGATCAGTGCCCGGGAGCCCAAAATACCAAATGACCTGAGTAACAAGGATTAAGGGACCTTTTTATCCCAGGATCCATGAGCTTTTTTTGCCAAGGGGCCCAGATCACTGTCAGCCCACCTCTACCATGTATTAATGTATGCGACCATGAATGTATGTGTATGTGTGTGTGTGTGTGTGTGTGTGTGTGTGTGTGTGTGTGTGCACGTCTTAATTGTGGGACAGTGGTCTGAGTTTGGTGGCCATAAAAATCAGAAAAAGATATAATTATAGTAAAAAAATTCACGATAATAATCTACAATACTTCATTTAATTAAAATGAATAAATAAATTACCCATTGTTATTCATATTTTAATAAATTGGTCTGAGAACGAGTTGTGTGGTCACCAGAAAGGAAATCATGATCACTTTAACATCCCTCGACCCCATCCAGACAAGTTTATTGTGATTGCTCCATATCCCAGAGTTAGCACACTCCTTTAACCATTTACTTGGAGAGCAAATATTTTCTCAATTTCTTGTAGACATATAGGTTCGAAGATCATATAGATAGATAATTTTATGTCCATGATGTTGACGAACAAAATGCAGGTAATTCATAACACTCAAGAAATGATACTTAAAAAAACAACAATCTTTTCAAAATGGAATGCTCTTGTTTTTTTTAACAGGTGAACACAAGGTGTTGTGTCCAGGAGGTCCTGGTTTCCGACCTAATATTGTCACTGTAATCCTAGAGGGTAAGTAAATTTTTTTTTTAAATTTTCTGTTATTTTTATAAAGATCATTCAACTTGCCTTCAACTTACACAATGTACTTTCAGGGAAAAAATCATGGCATTCCTTGATGTCTGGGGTATCTTGTACTACTTCAAGCTCTTACAGTAGAAACGATTCAGTGTCAAATTCTGTGACGGATGGAGATATAAGTTTTTGAAATATTTTTAAAATCATAATCTGTCGATGTTTTCGACTTATTGTCCTCATCTTGGTTCGTCTTCTGAACACAACGTTTCAGCCGTTGTATCCTATGGCTTTCTTCATGTGGTTGTCGTTGGTGGTGATATTCAGGGAAGCTAAGACGAGGGGGCATGTTGCCTGCGGACCGAATGTCCCTATTCCACCGTCGAATCTTGCATGAAAGTAGTTGTAATGCCAGACCAATGTTGTTGACCGTTTTTTTAATGTCGTATATATGTTGATGTCTAAGGCTGTGGCCAGTGAAGCGCCTTTTTGGACCCCCATAAAAATGCCAGGTATCTTTTGGTAAAACGGACCAAAATTGTGCAAGAAGGTGAACCAAGATATTAATGATAATAAAATGAAAATCCCTCATCTAAAAAATTTAGATAGAATATCAAAAATCCTATTTTAGATTCCTGCGTGTAATTATGTCAGGTAATTCTATTTCAAAGTCTATCATTCTCAAATGTATTAAGAACCATCATTTCTGTATCGCGCTCACTAAATCAGTTGCCTTCCGTTTCTACCAATCTGTTAACATCAGACGGAACCATTCCGTTTTAGAGAAATCTACTTTCATAATACGCCACGTTTGTGCCTATATTTTTGTTTGTAATATTGTCGAGGGAGATAAGTCTTAAATGCTAATGATAGAGTAGTCTCTTTCATTTATTTTTTGGCAAACATGTTAAAAAAAAGGTCATCCGGGTTGAACATAAGAAAACGCAGAGCAATATATTTCTGATATTCTTTTCAAGAACAATGCAGGTCTATCCAAAATAATACATTCATTTAAAGCAGACGACACTATTTGATCAGTAAGGAATCTCTCTCTCTATCTCTCTATCTCTCTTTCCTTGTCTCTCTTTGTAAAAATTCCTCAATGTAACTCTTTTTCGCTTCCTATTTCCCAACTTCTTTCTTTTCTCACTTCTTTTCTCATCTCTGTCCATCCTGTCATTCCTCACTCTTCTTTTCTCTCACCTTGTTCCTCTATATCTCCATCAATCCACCTTTGTATTTACTTCTCCCTGTGTGTGTGTGTGTGTGTGTGTGTGTGTGTCTCTCTCTCTCCCTCCTCTCTCTCTTGTCGATTTCTTTGCTCTTTATCCAACTCGCACACCCCAATCCTTCTAATCTCTCCTTTTTTCTTCCTTTCTTTCAACTTTCCTCTCTCCTCTTCTAGCTCACTCTCCCTTTCTTTCATCCACCCATTCTATCTTTTTACTCTTCCTTTTCCTCACTCTATTTCTTTACAGTACAAACTATTCTTTCTTTCTTCTCTTGCCCTGTCCTGTCAAATTTTCTCCGCTAGCTTTTCACCACGAACTTAACATAATCGTAAATAAACCCCTATGATTGGATTTGATTGGGGGGGGGGGTCTGCATAGGCAGTACGTGATGCGGGAGGGAAACAGTCCCCCCCCCCCAATCCACACAAAACAGTGGAGGGAATTCGGACAATTGGTAGTTTAACTGCAAAGAAATGCAGAAAACAGTATTGGTTTTACGTTGCGTGGTGTGATTTACACTAGGTACTTGTTCTGTTACTTGCGTTTCAAATATGAGTCAAATTTGGGGCAAATCAAGCTCTTTGCCCCTCCACCTCTTAGCCAAAGACTCCCCATAAGATCATGCCCTGTATTTACTTTTGTCTGTTTTTTTCTCTCAACAGATATCGATGAATGTGCTGAAATCGAAAACGTTTGTTTGGGAGGAAGTTGTCAGAACACATTCGGTAGTTTCATCTGTGAATGTCGACCAGGATACGCCTTGGACTCCAGCCTCCACAAATGCATTGGTAAGAAGGAGAACTTAACTTGTCAATACGGACTTCGTCACTATTGGGCGTTTTGCCACTAAATGTCACAATGAGTGTCTTCGCTTTCCAAGATATTAATCAGTTTCAGATTAAAATTCGACTCACATATATTGAGATAAAATTCTTTACGTGGAACAACAAAATCTAAGACCCCAGCACACACACACTATATATATATATATATATATATATATATATATATATATATATATATATATATATATATATGTATGTATATATGTATGTATATATATATATATATATATATATATATATATATGTATGTATATATGTATATATATATATATATATATATATATATATATATATATATATATATATATATATATATATTGCTCGACAAAGATTTTTGGATCAGGGGTTTTGGAGAAATCAAATGAAAATTAATAAAACATTAAAAACTATATGTTTGTTCACAGTTTACATAAATTATCTCTCTTGATTGCTTCTCTTTAGAATTATCTGAATTTAGAGATAGATTATCTAAATTGGCTACACTGAAGAGACATAACCGAAATACTTCGACACCGTAGTTTCGTACGACTGACGGGAAATCATTTCACATGACAATCATGGCAGGCTGCTCCGTACATCATGAAGTCGACCCTTTCCAAATATGCACCTTTGAAAACGGACACCACTCAAGTTTTAAAAAATATTTAAGAAGCGATTTCAAATATACTTTTTCAAGTATTGACTGTCATACTTGGACAAATCAGATCTCTATACCAATACTGAAACATTTTATCGGCTCAGTCAAAAATTCTGATTGTATTGTCATAACTGTAATATAATCGTGCATTTAAAAACATTGCCAAAACTGGCGTATTTTTGCATATTGACTCTAACATTAAAGATGGAAGAAAATAAACAACATTTTCGACAAATCATGTTTTTTTTTTATTCCAAGAGAGGTAAAAATGCGGCTGAAACGTGAGAAAAACGATAGCTATTGATAGGAAGGACAGAATATTCTATCAGGATAAGACTGCATTTCCCTTTGATGACTGGGCAAGCATTCTCACTGCTAACTTGGGGAGCGTTCACTCATCCATCGTATTCACCAGATATTGGGACATCGGTTTACCACTTTTCTGGTCTTCACAGAATCTTCTTAATTAAAAAAATCAATTCTCTGGGAGATTGCACAAGGTACTTACTATAATTGTTTACTGGGAGAAGTAAGTTCTAGGAGGACGAAATTATGAAGTTGCTTGAAAGATAGCGTAAGAAAACGGTAATCATGTCCAAGAACACTAATGTAGAATTGTGTCTTTTTTTTTTCTCAATAAGCCAAATGGAGTTTTTGCTCAGACAAGTATCTTTTTTGAAACCAGAACGGAATTTTGCTGTAAGAATGGTAATATAACAGAGCTACAGCATTTGTGATTTGTGTTACATTTTGAGTCCAATTTAATGCAAAATGTACAAATATCCACTTTTCTAATGCCTGGCATTATCTTCTTTTTATCCAATTTTTAATTCTTTTGCAGATGTGGACGAATGTTCTCTGAATCCTGGACTCTGTGGAATCGGTACCTGTATGAATACGGAAGGCAACTACACGTGCCACTGTCCCGAGGGACATTTGCTTATGCCCGACAGAAACTGTATGGGTAAGTATTGGAGGTTCTAACATACGATCCCCCCTCCACACACCCGTACCTTTTTTCTTTTTTTGCCAGAAATAGAGAATAGTTCTATATATATATATATATATATAAATATATATATGATACATAAGGTACATATCAGGCTAGCAGTATAACATAATATGATAATATATAAATAATATAAAGCAACTTCTGATATGTAATGGATTTTATTTCATAGAGTGCTCGATACATACAACTTTTTACAATGGAAGTTGAGTTGTTTTAAAGTTGAGCTGGAAATAAATAGTAGAATGTGGATTTGCTACACAAACTAGCTCATGTTTATATATATATATATATATATATATATGTGTGTGTGTGTGTGTGTGTGTGTGTATATATATATGTGTATATATATATATATATATATGATAAGGATATGTTTAAAATTCGAACCTAATTTAGTAATATTTCTCACTAAAATATGGCGAAAGGCAGATAGGCTGAGCATATATTTTATTAACGAGGTTTGTAGAAAACATTTCTATGTAAAAACAAACTTTTCTGTTCTGTTTTTTTCTCCAACTCTATTTCCAATAACGGAAATCATTTTATCTTTGATCTTTTACAGACATGCGCAAAGGAAACTGCTACTCTATGTATCGCAATGAAACAAGATGGCCGTATGGAGTTACATGTGAAAATGAATTGTCTGCTAATCTCACCAAGAAGATGTGTTGTTGTTCAGCCGCAGGTAAAGCCTGGAACACACCATGTGAAATTTGCCCTCCGCGAGGCACAGGTAAGAACAATAACTGCATGTGACTTGATTGGCTTCCAATATTTAGTGCAAGGCTGAACAGATTTTAGACATAACGAAGAATGAAAAATACATGAGCGATTTTCAGGCAAAATATAAGGTATTGATCGATCTCCTATTCCACTAAAATTAATGTAATTATTTTAATTTAATTCAAGTCTTACAGCTTCTTTTCTTTTTTTCCTTCTTCTTCTTCTTCTACGATGTTATTGTTATCATAATCATCTTAATCTCTGTCCTTTACAATCTATGGCCGAAACGTTACCAACAACTTAGGGCCGAAGACGGTTGAAGTGATACACAATTTCCCCCCTCCCCTCGTCTTATTTTTCGTTATTATTATTATTATCATTATTATTATTATTATTATTATTATTATTATTATTATTATTATTGCCATTTCTATTGCCACTAGCATAGTATCCGTAGATTATTTAGATATTGTTAAACATTTTTTGCCCGGGATCAGAGCATCTATGAGCTCTACCCAGAATTAGTGCGTTATATCAGTGCACTCATTAAAAAATGTTCCGAACAATACATATATATATATATATATATATATATATATATATATATATATATATATATATATATATTGCGTTTTTTATGAGAAAAGATGATGATGATAACCAATAAAAGTATGATGATTTTCTAGAAAGCTGCACAGACTAATCTCCAGCCATATGAATGTTATCAAATAGTTCAACTTTTATCAAAACAAAAGAAATGCCTTACAATGAAATTATAAATTTGGTTGAAAGACCAAGAACAGGAGATGGATACAGGTGAATGGGCTATGAAAGAACGCGTGACATGAAGATTTACCCATCAATTTTTCCAATTTATTCAAAATTGAATTGAGGCAAATCATATATATTCCACTTGCTGTCCTGGATTCACCCAGACAGTAATCCTTCGAGATGACTATCTTTTGCTTTGAGCTTGTAGGCGTTAATGAAGATGCATCGCTCTCCAAAGGTTTCAAAGGAGACTTTGTCCGATGCAACAGCGACCTACACCATCGCTCCAACTAGCTTCTAGCGACAGAGATGGGTTCTACCGTCTCCGGGAAAGTCTTCAGCATCAGCTGCGTGAACCCCATCATTTGGGGAATTCGTCATCATCTGCACAGTAAAAAATCTTTTCATTTGACCGGATGGAGACTTTGTCAGCGGCGCTCTGAATTTCCTCGAACTTTTTCTTCCCTCTGTCGAGTCGATTCTGTGTTGAGGCGGCTGAAATCAATTATCGACGGTCACAAATCCTATTTCACTATCCTTTCCAATCACTTCATGCTCTTGGAGTGATTTCTTCTCACTTGCTTCTCCATAGATTTGCCGATCCTTCTGGTGATGACCGAATAATTTCTGTCAGGCATTGGCTTACTTAAGGTTGTGCCTATTGCATTGAAAAGTCCTGCGCTGTTTTGATTTGTCTTTCGTCAAACATTCAGCTCTTTTTTTTCGGTCCAGCCTCCATCGAGGTGACGATTCGGTCACATACACCACCACGACGGCATGCTTGGCCCTGTTTAGAATAGACAAATAGAACAGTAAACTAAGAATGCATAGGGTTCCCCACCCGTAAAGCTCTCAGAGCAAAGCACTGAACAATCCTTGGCTGCTAATTTTCATACTTCAAAATACATAGTGAATTATTGAAAATGCTTGCATTTGTAATCTCTAGCCTAGTTAGGTACAAGGCCACTAATATGGGGCGCTGGGTTACATCTTCACCTAATCATGAATGCCTGTCACCAAAGCGTCCCTATGTATGTTTGTAACGTGAAAGATAGTTCCTATGAATTGCCTTGTCGTCGATATTCGAAATGAATAATTCATTCCATCGATAAGAAGAAATTATTGGAGGATGTAATCAAGAGAGGTTGATTATTATTTTTCATCAATTCTATACCAGATTTTTATTTGTTACAATGTAATTCAATGATTCTGTGTTGATTTTAATTGCGAAATTTGTTTACGTTTTGCAGAAGACTACAAGACCCTGTGTGTAGCTATAGGAACCATCGGTAAGTTTCTTTTAATTGCAACGTGCTGTGACCTTGGATTCTTTCGCTTAGTTTCGTCTTTCTCTATCCTTACAAACTTTTGCTTAGTTTTGTCTTCTCCCCTCCCATGCGTCATTTTGTCGAGTTTTGTCTCCTCACCACTCTCACCTTTTTTTGCTTATTCCTGACTCCCCTTCCTTCTTGCCTAGTCCCATCCCTCTTTCCCCCTGCCCTTCTGTCTGATGTTTCCTTCCCTCCCTCACGCCTTTTGGTCTAGTTTCATTTCCCCATCCCTTTCTGTGTAGATATGTCTCCTTCCCCCCTAACGTTTTTTTTGCCTTGTTCCGTGCCCCCACCCACATGTCCTGTTACCCTGTGTCGCCCCCTCTTACTCTTCTCTTTCCTCTCCTCTCGTTTCATTCCTCTTCCTATAAAATCCAATAGAGCTTCTTCTTCTTCTTCTTCTTCTTCTTCTTCTTCTTCTTCTTCTTCTTCTTCTTCGCTATTTACACTCTCTTCCTCGTCCTGTTGAATAATTTTTTTCCCTTTTTGTTTCCTTCTAGTTATGGATGAATGCAAGATGATGCCACGTCTGTGCATGAACGGACGCTGTGTCAACACTCCTCACGGCTTCCGCTGCGAATGTGATCGAGGATTCCTTTACAACCCAATCACTCACATGTGTGAAGGTAAAATCTTTCTTTCAATGACATTTCATAGTCCTTCAAGACTTATACAAGCCAATGGATTAGTCTGGTATGAAACGTAGGCTTAACTTAATGGAATATATATATATATATATATATATATATATATATATATATATATATATTGTGTCATCCACAGACAGCTGTTTCGTTGTATTACAACTCTTCAGTATGGCTATAGACTATGCATTATCCCATCCAATACCACGAGGTAGGATTGAAACCTTCGCTCTTGAGCCCGGTATCATACCTCTGTGCCACAGAACTGGACGGTCAGTAAGGTTGAATTTAAGCGATATAGTCATTTACGCATGAACTCCCCATCCACCAGAGTGCTCTATTCTTATGGAAGAGCATTGCACACACACACACACACACACACACATATATATATATATATATATATATATATATATATATATATATATATATATATATATCAGCTGTTATAAGGCCATAGGCTAAAGCAAGCAAAAGATTTTATAACTTTATTAAATAATTCATTTTCTTTTTAATTGGCCAGATATTCGGTTATCGTAGATTTTTTTCTCATAATGTCAGAAAAATATCAGCCTGATCTAGCCGAAAATTTGATAGCCCTTGTGTGATATCTATATTCTGATTGGTTTAAACTCACAGTCTACCACGTGAGTAGTTGGTTTGAACTTTGCTGATTTATTTTACGATGTTTAATATTCACAATTTTCTCTGCTGCTGATGCAATCGGTAAGATTTTGTAAGATTCATCATGGATCTTAATGATAGCAAGAACGTTTCCATTCTGAGCTCCTGAGATTTTCCATCGGTCTAGAATCTCATTATTTCTCGTAAAGGTTGTGATTTTTTGGCAAGTCTGGTGAGAAAACACACCCTTAGTCACAAAGAACTTCTCTATGGTTTGGCTCTTTCCATTATCCCGACAAAATGACTAATACTTCTGAATTAACTTTTATGTGCAATTTAAATTGATTTTTTAGTCATGGATATCAAGTTTATACAACCTACTATATGGTGTAGAATTTGAAACAGGTTCTTTTTTATAGTATGCGCTTAGAAAAGAATAAGAACAATCAGGTTAAATAACTGATCATGCAGTAGATATCAGGAAATGCTTTGACTTTTCAATGTAATGGGGGTTACATCCTTAGGAATTAATTCTCAGTGTCGATTGTGTGACTTTCATTTGAGAGTTGGAATCTCGGTGTCCTGACGAAAATTTAGAAGTCAATATTTTTTATTCAATATTGGTAAAGATGGTACTTATTCTCTCTCCTGCCTCCCGTCTCCCTTCACTATCTTTCTCTCCTTCCTCTTTCCTTTTCTTAATCCAGATTTATTCATTTTATTTTCAGATGAAAATGAGTGCGAACGGGTGACCAGTCCATGTGTTGGTAACGCCAATTGCCGCAACACAAAGGGAAGTTATGAGTGCTACTGTCCCGTTGGCTATCGGCTGGCCTCCAATAAACGAAGATGTCGAGGTAAATTTGGTTAAAATAGTTTTTTTTCTTTTCAAGTATTCACACACACACACGCATACAAACCGACACAGACACAATCTGGAGAATGAAACTGCTGTATCATTGTTTCTTTTTCGCCTCGATGTATTTCATTATCATCTCTGCATATCATTTATGGGTAGAAGTGACGCCATTGACTTGCTAATACAATGGAAGAGTTTTTTCTTATTAATACCCAAAATTTCGAGGAGTCCGACCAGGGAAAAACAATAATCCGAACACGTAGTTTCCGAGGTCATTCTGATGCTTTCCACGGAGACGTTGGGGGGTCATCTCTGGTTTAATTGTTGAGTTCCCTGCAAACAGCAACACGTTGTGTTTTTTTGGTCTACACTCGGTAGGCTCAATTTCAAGAGCATTATAGATAGCTTCTCCATGATCTGTGTGAATTGTCTCGTGCACTTTTATGGCGTTGTTCTGTGTCATGCGCGTCGATGGTCGTCTAGATACTCCTTGCCGTCAACAAATTTACATATTTTGTGTTTTCTAATAATTTCAGAACAGTAAGACAACAGAAATGGGCAAAAGATGATTTTTTTTAAACAAGAAAAACATCCTTCTTATTTATGAAGATTCAGAGATAAATATATTTAATGGAATCATTTCTAAGCTATTACTGAGATATCGGTAGCATTAATAGTAGTGGTGTAGATGCGAACACACATACACAAAAGAGACTTGCTTCCAACCTTCCTCTCCTACTGTTTGGTTTACGAGACCCAACCAACCCACAAACAAATGAAGTAACTGCGGCTTTTATATAATAAGATATTTTCGTTTGTTTTTCTGTTGCTTTTATTGTTTATACGTATTATCATCATTATTATTATTGTTATCATTATTATCATTATTATTATTATTATCATTTACAGATATCAATGAATGCCGAGAGAATCCAGGAATCTGTGACAATGGCCGATGCCAAAACGTGGAAGGCAGTTACAGTTGTATCTGCAACCAAGGTTACAGGATTGCATCGACCAGAGATGCTTGCGTGGGTCAGTAACTTGATATACTCGATTGAAGTTCTCGATTGGGCCCCTATCCAAATCACTCTTCTTTCAGTTAACAAATCCACCTTTGAAAAACATTCCCTAGAGCACTAAGACGGATGTAATCACTAGGTTATCGGCTTATTTCCGGTGACAATCATTAGCCATTGCATCATAGTTCATGGTGGTATCAGAATGCTTTACAAGAGAAGTAGGCATTCATATGGCCAGATTCATTGAGTTTTATATGAGGAAACACACTATTAATGGCTTACGAGACGATTGTTTAGCACAGTATCATAGCAGGTCCTCCAATCATTTAATCATGTAATCATCATATTAGACTGCTGGGGGCATATATTTGCAAATTAGTTAGTGTTCAGGCTTCGCAAACTAGATAGATATGATCTATCACCCAAGTTAACAGGGTCTACAAAATATCCAATTCGTCGCTTTGTAAAAGAAAAAAAAAGAAAAAAAAAGGGTTGAATAGGTCTTCTTTTTTTTTTAATTAGTCTCATGTATCATGCTTTCGCTATTCTAAAAATCTATCAGTGGTTTCCAGCCGGCATATCGTTATGCACTGGTGTGTCATAGATGGCACTCGGGGGTATCGCACAAGATGTCAATATCAACTCAGGCAAAAATGACAATATCTTCAAAAGTATGTGTTAAATATAATCCAAATGGAATTTTCTCAAATTTTGTCGTATTTTTCAAATACTTTCCCTAATTCTCTGAAAATACCAACATTTCGTTAAACTTCAATTCGATTTGTTTTATTTTGCAATTATTCATAAACCGTACAGATGTATTCAAATTGTTTGTGAATGTCATAAATGCGTTATTACCAAGATATTTCTAAGAAATAATATAAGTTGAAGTTCATTGCATTGTATTTCCCTCGATAATGTTAATCCACTATTCTCACAAGGGCGGTATCGGAAACCTTAAGGTTATGAGATTATTGATATACTGAATACCACTGCTCTAAGAGAATACTTAGTTTCTAAATGACTCAACTAAACGTTTTTTTTCCACTCCTGAGAGCTTTAAGACTTCTTATATTTTGGTTCCCCTGGGTGGGGTGAAATCTTGTAACTATAGAGCACCCACATCGAATTCTGTGTTGAAGATATGATTTACAGAGCTTACTACGAAGCCACGTTCGAAGAGAATCAAGTGTGTGCAGAGTTCATGATTAATGGCTTAGATCATCAATAAATAAAGAAATCCACATCGAACCCAATACATTGTGTAAACTAATCAACGCAAAAACAGCATTTTATATTTTTAAATATTGTTAGGTTGAAAGAGCGACCACAGCTCACTTTCCGTCCATCTCACCGGACAAATAATTTCAAGTTGGGTTAGATAATATCACAAGAACTTTATACATTTCCATCAAGGAATTCTGTTGGATACAGTGATTTAACACTTTTGGTTTCATTGCTTATTTTATTCATAGCAATATTTGTTGGTTTAACAAGTCGTTCAAATTTGATATTCAAAAAGTAGACAGACACGAAATTGTTCATTATATCAAATCTTGTCCACATAAAATCTACGATAGCCACATTGCATTAAAAAGATGGTTCCTCTATTGCTTTGCAGATATTGACGAATGTCTATCTCGACCTGGACTCTGCAGGAATGGAACTTGCGTCAATGAAATTGGTAAACATACCTGCTTTTGCGATCGTGGATTCACACTGACAGATAACATCGATTGTTTTGGTGAGTTTTCTTGATAAAGTTGTCTCCCTTATTTTCCTTCCTCGCACTCTTTTCTATTCATTCGTTGTTTTTCTCTCTCTTAAAAAAATTGTATTTCCTTCTTTCTTCGCTCACATATATTTACGCTGAGGAAGTCGCTTATTGCGATCATTTTGGTAAAACTCTTCCAGATAACAAATACTGGATGATAACATTAAGCCAAGAATATACAAACTAGAGCAATGTTCATTCATTGTGTCGGAAGCTTAAGACGTCAACAAACAGGCTCCAGTCATTTATGATAATAATTAGACCAATTGCATATCAAACAATAAGTGAAAAAATCTCCACACCTGGATTATGTCATCTAGAGAAGGTATAAAACTTATACAAGAGAGAATCATAGCCATTAAGTCGTATCTGTTACTAAACTAAAGGTTAGGTTATATTGTAGTTGACTTTATGGCTTGGGACAAATCTAAGACATTCAACTTTATGATAGTCAAATAAAAAACCTTTCAATAACCCAGGTCAGTCACAAAGTACAAAATACAGTCGCCATTTTTATTAAATCGTCTCCCTTTTCTTCTCTTGTTTTTTTCTATTCTTACTTCTTGTCTCTCTTCCTTTCCATTATCTTTTATCGACCTCCAGTCTAAGTCGGAGATTGGAGTTGACTTTTCCATCGTAACAACAAGAATAAGAACAATCCTCTCCTAATTTAGGAAAAGCAACTCTTCACGGATTGATTTTTCCAAATTAAAATATTGGAAATGCAATCAATGAAGAGTTGCCTCCCTGCAATCTATTCGTTGAGAATAGAAATAGGAGTGGAATTTGACCCTAGAGCAATCAGGCTTGTTTGCTTTGTTTTCTTCGCTTTTTTCATCTCCTTCATTTACCTATTTTTTCGATGTTTTTTTTCTGTTTTTTTTTCCTTTTATTCTCTTCAAGGAATCATTGTCAACTATTATTTTTTTTTTACCCGTATATTTTTCATCTTAATTTGAGAAGTTGAAAAATATACTTGTAAGGAATGATTGATAAGTCTCTCACCATTTTTCTACCATTTTTTTTCTAATTTGAATTCCAGAATTATTAACTTTTATTGTATTTTTTTCTTTCTGATAGATATCGATGAATGCCGTACGTTGATCGGAATTTGTCAAAATGGACGATGCTTAAACACCGTCGGCAGCTTTACGTGCGAATGTCAAACTGGGTACAGGTTATCCTCGGATCATCGAAACTGCCTAGGTAAGTCAAAAATTGATTAGTTCCGCTTCACATTACCCCAACACAAAGTCCAAGCTTTTCAATTTAGCTGTTGGTAATATTTTGATTTTGAACACCTTTCAAAATTCAGTAAGGCCATTTAAGATTATTATTTTCCAATTTTCTGAACCTGAGAGTGGCTCGGAAAATTGGAAAATCACATCTAAATTTACGTCGAATATCTGAATAATGGGAATACGCAACCACACCAGCCATGAGCAGCGGCCTAGCTGAGGGGGGTTGTGATGAGGGCAAGCAAAACCTTACGCAAAATGGGAGATATGCTTATAAAACCCAAATTTTGTTCTCATCTATAGGAATTACAGGAATACTTTGGGTAGTACAGGACTCATCAGTGCGTGTTTTGATGTTCAGTTGAGATATTGCTGTACAAATTGATGTAACAAAGCATGAGCTAAAAATAAAACTAAATTTCTATAAGACCTTGAACAGTGCGGTTTTGAACTGTACGGAAACTTTCGAACGAATTGACGTCACTTATCAAAGTATACCTGTGAATATAAACTTCTCATTTCCTTTGTAAACGTTGCGTATACAGCTAACATAAGGACGCAACAATCACCAAGATATCAATTGAATTAATCTATTCTTATTAATCAAGCTAAGCCTAGTTTGGTACAAGGCAATAAATGTGGGTACTCATAGAGAAAAGTTTGTCAGCTCTATCTATGTTTATATCTCTCTGTTAAGCTGCCAATAAAAATTGTCAAGGGAGACAACCACTAAAGGATTGCTCTCTCTCTCTCTCTCTCTCTCTCTCTCTCTCTCTCTCTCTCTCTCTCTCTCTCTCTCTCTAGCAACATCGTTATTTAATGCTTTCTTTTTATCTCTCTATACATAATTTTATTACGTGAGATGCACATTACAACTTGGCCTATCGTGTCAGCAGGATGACGTATTATCAAGTGAAAAGATTTTCACTATTTTACAATGTACACAGGATTTGAGATTCTTTCCTTGCTCTGTTTTCTGATTATTTTTATTTGTCTGAGTGTATGTATGTATATATGTGTGCGTATGAGTGTGCGTATGTATGTGTGTGTTTATTAATGTTGTCCAATCAGAATTTCGCAATATTCCTAATCATCCGCTTTTTTTCATTGTTCGCAGATAATGACGAATGCTCTGAAAATCCTGGAATTTGTCGAAAAGGCAAATGCCATAACATTGAAGGTTCATTTGAATGTTCTTGCCTACCTGGCTATAGACTCTCACCTAACGGAGATGAATGTATCGGTAAGTTCCCATTCAAACAGTAAAACCAAAGACAAACATCCTGATTAGGATTGCACAATCATAATCATAAGTTCATTTGTAAATCTCTCGTCATCCGTTCAAAATCCATAATCCTGTGCTGTTTAAATAAATAGATTAAATTAGATTGAATAAGTCACAGAAATTTGTGAGTTTACAGGCGTAAACCTGTAAATATCCAGATTCGTGTTTTTAATTTGAAATTTTAAAATTTTTACTGAAATAGGTAATTCTCTTATCATTTTTATAGTAATAAATGATATATTCGATCACGAATTTTAGGAATATGAAAATAGACCAAAGGGACTTAACTCTGATATTTTTTAGACATGCGATTTGAAATAACCAAATTAACTACTCTTGAGTTTCGACGGATATTCTTTCATTGAAATCTTTCATAATTTCTCTTCAGATATTGATGAATGCCGAACCGAAGCCAACATCTGTTTCGACGGAAAGTGTACCAACACAGACGGCTCGTTCACTTGCAAGTGTAGAGAAGGTTTCATTCTCAGTCCGGACGGAAGAAAATGTCAAGGTACGTCTAAAGTTTTCCATTCAACCAACCAAACTTTATTACTTGGGATAATCAATCATATAAACAGATTAAGCCTGCTTGGTGGTTGAGCAAGTTACATATCTCCCAACGGTCTCAGTGGTCGGTTTTCGAATCTATGTAAAAGCCAGGATCTCAAATGCTGATTTTCATAGCAAGTAGACTGGCCCTCCCATTCAAGAGATTGATGCAACACAATCTTCCTATTTCTTCCTCGGTTTCTTTTTATTTGGCTTCGTGCCATACTGAGCTAAATTTAGTTTTAAAAAAATGGCTAACTCGATGGGTCAGAAAGTTGTGTATCTTCTACCAGTGAAAGTGATTGGTGCTCGTGTTCAGGCAAAGACCAGGACCTCGTTGCTTACTCAACGATCGTAGAATGACGACCTGATAGTTGCAATAAAAGCAACATCATATATAAGATGACAGAAACACTGATCAATAATTGACAATGCTTCATCTAATAAAATTCGAACATTATTAGTCTGATGTTTCATACATTTTTTTTTCTTTTCAGATATGAGGCGTGGTTTCTGCTACCGTAGATTTGAGAATGATCGTTGTCTTGATCCAAGTGATGTAAACATGACACGTTCAGAATGTTGTTGTAGTCACAGTGCAGCCTGGGGAGGAGTACATTGTGAGGTGTGCCCCGACAAGTCAGAGAGTAAGTATTTTTTTTATAGAAATGGCTGTATTTACAAAAGTGCAGAAGTTTTATTTTCATCTCTATAGTACTAAGATTCTCATTCTGTTTATCTGTGGATTAACTCTAAGTAGCCGAAGCCGTTCATTATAGCCAGAGGTATTGCATTAAAATGTGCTAAAACGCAGAGAATGGAAAAAAAAACACAGGTGATTTGCTACTTATTGGACCCTCAAACTGAGAACCATGCAACGAGCACTGAGGAGAATCGTGCTCATCATAACACTCAAGAGAGATCACAAGAGAGCACAATATATTAGAGGAAAAACATAATCCATTAGAACACTCGAATGGCAATGGGCTGGTCATGTTGCAAGAATAGTAAACAACTGCTAGACATCACAACTCACAGTGCGGATCCCCAGAGATCACATGCGAAATTGTGGCCGACAGAATACAAGATTGTGTGACGAACTAGACAAGATCAGAAAGTATAGGCTTTGCTACGCCCATGATAGAGAGGTCAGGCGAATCTTGAGGAATGTCTATGTCCAACAACGGACGCTGAAATAATGATGATGATGATGATGATGATGATGATGATGATGATAATGATTTGTCATGAAAGATAATTATCAAATGCTAATTAGAGAACCCATTTTGAGGTGATCCCATATCAAAATGATTTGATGAATGCTATCTGATCAAATCCAGTTTTTAAAAAAAGAATGCAAGAGATTACTCGGACCAGCGATTTTCAACAATTATATTACCGCACAGAAATGTGTCGTGGGAGATTGGCAGAAGCTGTTTATGTCAACTATGATATCACGGGTAGGATTCATTAAACAAATATGTAAAAATTTGAATTCATTATAATGATTACAGCAAGCGAACGATTCTGGCAGGAATGAGGAAAATCAAATGATTTTTATGATTGCATTTGAAGTCTGTATTTTTAACCAAGGTTCAAGCTTTTCTTGTCATACTTACGAACTATTTATGGTAATAGGTATAAAAATGGTGACTAACTGCCGAATTTTGCGAGTCTTTACTCTGCAATTTTCGGCAACACTCTACATTGCTGTAAAGTGATATGTTGTATATTGAAAAATGAATTACCCTGATAAGTTGAATAGAACTAGTATATGCATGAAAATACATTGCAAATCATTTTACTAAAGAAATGCATGGATAAATGCGGAAGAAATTGATTATCGGGAATAAAAAAAATCTAATACAAGTCTTGCTTACAGACTTGCCTTTATTAATGCGAAGATAAATTGTAAAAATAAACATTTTGAGATCCAGGATCGACGTTACTTTTAGAAACAGACAAATGAACAAGGTTTTACTACTTGAATATTTGAATACAATCTTGAGAGATTTTTTAATAAAAAAAATCTTGATCAACTGATTGTGTGCATTGACAATTCTAGTACTTTGTTTAATGTGATCAGAGGTTACTTGTTTTTTAAGTTACGAACAGCGGGTTTAGACGAATGCGTCTTTGATCACGTACCGTTTTGTGTTGTTAACTCAAGTAGAAACCGCCAACCAACACTGTCACCAAAGATGTCAATGAAGATTTCTCCAATATTTACGTTGGTCTGGCTAGCTGACGATGTATTTATGAAGCACGCGTATAGACCACACCAACTAAGCTAGAGGGTTGAATATTTACTTATTATGTCTAAGAAGATGTTGTTGTTGTTGTTGTTTGTTTTGTTTGTTTTTTTTCTAAATTCATACCCAAAATATGTTCTTATGGAGGGTTTCAATTTACAATGTTATCTTATGCTAAATTTACTCACTAGCTTGTGCCTGCATGTTTCAATAATCCAACCAAAGGCGACAGAAGTAATATCTTCATTGATCACCCCTTAATCCAATTTGCTTATTGATTACCCCTACACGTTGGTCATGTGACGGTTTCTAACCAGACCAATTCATTTCTTTTTTCTTCAGAGGCATACAAGAGATTATGTCCATCTTTCGGCCGAGTGGAAATTGACGGAGTCTTACAAGGTAAGCAGACCTTGACGTTCATTTTATTGACTGTCCCAAGCCAGAAATTGTTCATGATAAATACATCGAATTATTTATTTATCTATTTTTTCGTTATGCTCATTTGGAAATCTATAGAAGATATTAACTCATCAATTTCAACACAACTACAAAATTCATACAAACATATTCAAACGTACATAAACCTAAATATCCACGAATTAACACAATTCACAGATCAGAATCTCTTGAAAATCTTATCAGACGAATTCCAAGAATGTCCTTTTAAACTCATGTTATTTCCATGAATTCTAAATATATCTAAATTGTTTTTAAAATTTCGCACAATATTGTTATTTTTTTTGACACGAGGCAATTTATTCCGAAATATATATAATGTATCAGAAAGAAATGTAATTGTCCAGTATATTTAGGTTTCAAAATCTGCCTTGTCAATGGATTTCCAGTTCGATTTTTAAAATGGTGTACCATATTTAGAATCCCATTAATAAGTGGAGTCAAAACACTAATCCATATTTAGTTTCTAGAAATCGAACTTGATGAGTGGAAGAAATGTATCCTCTGCACGATTTTGGGGGACCCTTATTTCTATTTTCTCAAAGTCTGATTTGCAATGGAAAGGCAAACTTTTTGCTCAGCTAACGAAGTCGTCTACATAGTGCTAAAGGTTAAATAAGATGGCTCCAATGATGTGCAAAAAAAAATAGCTGTTTGCCCGGAAATGGCATTCTTTACTTGAGCTAAGAACGATTTTTTTTCCTCAAATGATTTTCTCCCAAAGTCCTCCCTTACGATATCTTTTGGCTCTGTTTTCTGTCTTTTTCCCCCTTTTCACAATATTTTGAAACTTCCACTCTCTGGACATCATAAGATGCTTCAACTTTTCAGTTGCGTATAGTGTGTCATATCACAGATGTGCTCTGAGATATGGATGCACAAAAATGCAAAAGTATTTTATTGTCTGTAAGAAGCGATGGACAGTAAATGCCTCTTTGGTACATCGCAACTTTTATCAGCTGAATCTGTTTGTAAATTTCAATGTAAATTACGATCGAGACATTTGAGACCATACTTGTCTGTATTGAGATTGGAATAAACATAGCGATGTATAGAAATTATTGAATTATTAACGGAAGGTTATTGATAGATTTTTTTCTCTCTTGCCAGATATCAACGAATGCATGATGTATCCCGATTATTGTCAAAATGGTCGCTGTATCAACACGGATGGATCTTTCCGGTGTGAATGTGGCACAGGTTTCGTAACCGACAAAACTAAAACAAATTGCATCGGTGAGTTAATTGTTTTATCAACCAGCCTCCCAATTAAAATGTTCCAATTTATCGCTTTTCTGGCACCCATAACAAAAAAAGGGGGTAAAGATGATTTATCACATACTATATTTTTCTCCATGTGAATTTCAGACGAGAACGAATGTCTCAAGGAGAACCTTTGTGGCAGAGGAACTTGTACCAATAAAATTGGTGGATTTTCTTGTTCCTGTGAAGATGGTTACGGTCCAGCACCTGATGGTACATGCGAAGGTAAGACTCTTTCTCTCTCAGTCTCTCTCTGATATATTGTCTCGGTCTCAGAGAAGAAACCTACTCGTGGTTTATGCCAATGCCACGACCACGACGTTACGTCAGCAAGTACGATGGAATTCTGGAGGATCCTCTACAGATTGCAATTGACATTTTTTTAAAGACTCAAGGAAAAAAAAGAAAGCAGAAGTAACAATGAGAAATCAAGTTGCGTTGCAGCAAAAACAGCTTTATTCTTATCAACTTATAGAATCGATGCTGACTGTCTTTTGAGGTTTGGGGAACACAACGTCGAAGGCATGACTGGACTCTTACATGCAAAACACCGATGTGTGTATGCTTTATTAAATAAGTCCGTGGCTTAAAGATGATGAAAAGGGGATTCATCTTCGAGAATGAGTATATATTCTCCACATAATTTCCTCTTTTGTTAATGCACTTAACCTAACGTTTCTCGATTCATCACGTAGATTGAACAATAAACAGTGAAATTTTCGTATCAGAATTCAGCCAGTGACTATGTCAGGTTCTGATCCTCCGTATATATATATATAATGATTAATATATATATATATATATATATATATATATGTGTGTGTGTGTGTGTGTATGTATGTGTGTGTGTGTGTATGTGTGTGTGTGTGTGTATTGTTTTTCAATGTTGAGTTATCTATGCATTAAGAGTGCACAACATCGGTAATACAGCGTATGTAAATTGGAAACGGACTGATGATTGCAACACCGACATGAAACTCAGAGTCATCGTGAAGAACTGAATATTCTATGCAAACACACACACACACACACACACACACACACACATATATATATATATATATATATATATATATATATGAATATGATTATTACAATTTTCAAATCTTTGTGTAAAATCTTTAAGTATGAATCTATAAATATCATAATTTGTGACCTGTAATTTTCTCTTCTTTTTCTTCAGATTTGAATGAATGTCAGACGGAGTTGAACAAGTGTGCTTTCCGTTGTGTGAACATCCCGGGTTCATTCCGGTGTATTTGTCCAATTGGCTACAGATTGGCAGAAGATGGTATCCACTGTGAAGGTACGCCGTTCTCTGAAAAGAACTCTTTATCTTTTTATTTATCAACAGTTTTATATATATATATATATATATATATATATATATATATATATATATATATAATCAGAGCCACAACCACGCATTTGAATCCATCAAGCTTTGTCTTTTAGGTTCCTGTTGTTACGACAAAAGTTTTGGCTTCATGAATTTATTTGGTTTTTGAACGGCTCTTCGCAACATTCTTTTTTCTCTTTGAATTACTCTAGTTTACGACGTTGGGCTACATCAAATTTAGGATCTCTCACCTTTTCATATTTTCATCTCTACATCCCGTTCATTTCTCATTTATCTCATTCACATCTCTGAAGAAGGTCGGCCAAATGGAGGTATTAATTGCTGAGAAAGAAAACAAGATTTGTTCCAATTTTTATCTAATGTATGACATCAGACAAGACCAGATACAACAGAACAGTGTACGCTGAATAGATAAAGTTGAAAAATGTTTTTCATTGAAATTCCTTAGAATGATCTGAGTCCTAAAATCACGTGACCCCCCACCCCCATAGATCAGAAAGCAAAAATAAGGTATCAAAACATTCATCGAACTTGTAACATTGTATAAACGTATTAGTCTATTTATTTGAGAAATTGAGAGACTTACGTTGATGATAAATTTTCCGATATATAAGACGTAGGTTTCAAAAAATGTCTAAAAATAGCTTTGTATCCTATATGTAAAGACCAATGATAGATTGGTTTAGAGAGGAGCTTCATCTTCGGACGGTGAAGCTGAGTTCTTTTAGTCATTTTTTCAAAGTCTTGTCCAATTCAGTATTCATATTTTGAATAAACAATCATTTTATGATTATAAATCCATATCATGCAGGAATGACATTGGGGAGATTTTCATGATTGTGTCCCCTTAATGACGTTACACAGGGACGTTTATACTATACATACCAATTTTGATATTACCCAGCAGTTAAAACAAGGGGAAATTTTGCATACAACTATCATTTTCATCACTAGTTGTTTTTGATATTTTATTCAGAAACTTCCCTTTTCCCATCCAGTGTCATTCCATCTCGATGAAGCTTCAAAACCACGGACTTTTAGCTTCTTTCTTTATTATTTGATCCTTCATCCAGAATTGTTTATCTGCCGTTGGCAATTCAGTGGCACAGTTCTGTTTGAAGGTGTGAGAACGGCTTTACCTTACTTTGTTTAGGAGGGAGAACAGCGTTCCTCCATTACCTATATACTATTAAGATTTTCATTCTATTTATGCTTATACTCTTAAAATAGCCAAAATCGTGCATTTCATATATATGTATGTATATATATATATATATATATATATATATATATATATATATATATATATATATTGAATCAAGTTACTCCTAAAATGCGCCAACTTAAAGAATGTGTCAAGGGTAAACAGACATGATCTCCCTCATTCACCTGGTTCCACACCCCTTAAAACAATGACTGATGCTTTTGATATATTTTTGCCGTTTTGTTCGCTTTCATTTGTCTCCCTTTGCTTTCAGATGTTGATGAATGCCAGACGAGCGCTAATAAATGCCGCTTCAATTGCAAGAATTTGGTTGGTTCCTTCCTATGTGTCTGTCCAGAAGGCTACAAATCGGTAGGCGTCGAGCAGTGTGTAGGTAAGACATCCACTTCTTCCTTTCTTTCAAATTTATTCCGTTTTTCTCTCTTTCAAATGCTTTTTGCTAAAAAAAAGATATTTTTTAATCTAATTAGATTGTAAAGCACTTTTTGTAAGAAAAATTGGTTTTTAAATGTACAAAACAGCCTTTTTATTTTCACCGTATGCATCTGATTATTATTACAAGAAGTTGAGACCCTAAAAAGAAGTGTGGTCCCACAAAAAGAGCAAGTAGTATTGCTTCATTTTTATATCCCATGCTTTAATGACCGTGGTCCCTATTTACATGTAGAAATTATTAATTCATTTTCAAACAATTTAAGGGGTTACAATGAAAATGAATCCCGGATTATAGGTAGTAGTATGGTTAGGGTTCTGGTTAATCATTGGAGTCTGGGATGTGGAAATAAAGCAGCACTACTATTTTGAAGGGAGTGCACTTCTTTTCAGGAACCATACTCCTTGCACCTGTTATATTTCCTTTATTCTTTCACTTACTGCTTGTGGTTGGGGGTCACAAAGGCTTTCACAGTTGCACGCACTCAAAGCACGTTTTCACCTATCTACAAATTCAAGATTCAGCACCATATATATATATATATATATATATATATATATATATATATATATATATATGCTGATAAACCTTTATCTCCTGAAACAGTTGAATCGACTAAAAGGTCACCATTATGAGACACTCAGTGAGGATAGAATTCACTACAGTAGTAAGGATCTTGCCCTTGCTCTACGGTGAAGCATCCAAATGTATTTACTGAAATTAGTCTTGCACATGGTTACGAGCGAGGAACGAACTAACTATCATGCTAGCCATCACTTCACAAGAGGTTGCCCAGAAAGCAAACTTCCCGATAGTCATCTATCGAGATGAAACATTGAACCTTGCCAAAAGACTGACCCTCGAACTGAGAACCATACAGCGTGCACAAGAGAGAATCATGCTCAGCATCACATGGAGAGATCACAAGAAAGCATTATATAGGAGAGAAAAACAGTTGTCAGGGATATCACAGAATCTACAAGAAAACTTAAATGGCAATGGGCTGGTCATGTTGCAAGTATGTCAGACAACTGCTGGACATCACTACTCACAACATGGATCTCGAGAGATCATATGCGAAACTGAGTTTGACAGAATATGAGATGGTGTGACGAAGCAGATAAGGTCAGGGGAAGGTCTATGTCAATATCAAATCATTTTTCTTTGCATACGTATTTAGTCTTTTATATAACCTGGTATCTAATCCATTTAGATAGATAATCGATCGTCGAATTCATTCTATTGCTTTTTGAGAAAGTGGTCATTAACCCTGGATAAAAATTCCATTTTAATTGCGAATTTTATAGAAACCTTGGGTTTTGCTTATTTATTCTCTTCAACTATTCTTCGGGCATTTCGTTTCGAAAACCTGAATTCGTCAGAATGTCTATGGTTCTTACTCTGCATTTCGTGATTGGAGCACAAGACTATAAACAAGGCCGAAAGCCTTGTGGGTCCTTGGAAACCTCTTCTTGTCACCGTGAAGCGACGAAAGCTGACGTGGTTCGGTTACGTCATGTGACAAGACAGCCTATGTAAGACCATCATGTAAAGCACTGTTTAACGAGGGTACAGGCGAGGGCAGCAGTGGGGAAGTTTGTCCGTCAACGTGAACAAGTGGACGGACATGACCATGCCAGAATTCTTGGTTCAGGCTTCAGTTAGACTCGGCTTCTTCTGCTGTCAGGTTCTTCTCAGTGACGGCAACACACAAGGGACTGAACTGATCTAAATCAATTCTACTTCTGTGAGAGCCAGCTTCAAGGTCGAGATAGATATTGTAGATACATTGCTTAGATATATTGTTTTTTTATGCAAACAAAACGAATTACCATAATACTTTTCTCCCATCCAATCAGATCTTCAATCAACAACTGAAATCAAACAATTACGATCAACTTTCATGGTGGAGAGGGGATACAACAGAGACAGAATCAAAATTAGTTTTTCTATGTTTGGAGAAGCGTTCATCATCTTTTTTTCAATCTTCAGCTTCAGAGACGTTCTTCTGAATGAAATGTTTCGCTTGTTCCTATCACCGTTAGTGACATAAATGAAATTTCTGGCGTTTTTCTTCAAAATCATGTTCAACTGAAAAACGGTGACCCAATCGTTTTTATTCCTCAAATGCTGACTCAGTCTTCATGTGCTGTACAAGAAAAATAACTTTCCTTTTCAACTTTTTTTCAAACAATCGAATTTTTTCTTCCCGTCTTTACATTGGTTTTAATGAAACTGGGATAAATATTTTTACAGGGCCTATTATGGTCGACCATTCATTACTCATCTTTCATTTATATAGATGTTCACAACCATACGGCCTTACGGCTGATTCATTCTACGGCCCTCTTTAGGTGTAATATTTAATATGTGAAAGAAAAAAAGATATTTTCTCTGGTAGTGCATAGGAAAAAAAGCCCTATCAAACAGATAATCGAGAAGTTCATTAAAATAGAATAACTCAGTTTTAAATATAAAATATTGCTGTCAATGTTCAAATTTTCAGCTTGATTCGGTTATTTTGCTTTCCATTACCGGAAAAAAGAGACTCTCTTTTCTTACAGATATTACACATTACTATTGAATCGGCCCAAAACGTCGTGTTTAGACTAAAGACGGGAAGAAGAGGTTGAATTGTTCGAATAAAAGTTTGAATGTTAATGACTTTTGTCAAAGCTACAGACAATAACTTTTCTATTTTCACTTTCACTTTCCAGAACAGGTAACAATATTCCGCGCCTTTCTAAAGCCGCATATATTTGTTATCGGCCAGCTTTTCAATGTTGGTGAGTCGCTGTAGTTTCAAACGTAGATATCAGGTTCAGTTTTGCTTTGTTGAAGCGGGAATTGAAAAAGTCCCACTTGACTACAATTTGCTATGACTGTCTTCTCAAAGTCTACGTCTTCGTTTCCGGTGTTCTTATTTATTAATTATGTCTAAATGATATACATGTATATTAAAAATTCACTTGTTATGTATATAATCGGACCTAACCTGGGTTTAGTCAACGGGTGGTTTTATAACTTGACACGAGAGACTGACCAATGTACAATTCATTTTGCCAATCTCTCGTCTCTTGGTTTTAATGAAATTGGAATAACCATTTTCACGACCTGTTGTTGTTGACCGTTAGTTATTAATTACATATTTTATTATAGAAATAATCACAGCCAACAATGACAGGAGAGTTCTTGGTTGGCAAACCCATTTACTGTTCTGTTGTTACTGACTTGCATCTATTCTGCTTTTAGAATTGTTGATTTTCTTGGGCAATGTGTGCCTATGTTCTGAGTATTGATTTCGTAGAGGATTTTGCTAGACATGGCCTTTGCTCATGTGCAGACGCTGGCGTTTCTCTAAAATCGAAAAATCCATTTCCAAATCATCCAGGTTTTTCAGCTCAGCTTTTTCTCATAAGTCTTCGTCTTGAGATGCTCAATGATATACAAGACCGAAAAATGCCAGAAAAAGTTTTCAATTTTAGCATGGTTTAAATGGTTTGAACGCTAAAACTTCAAAAGTAAATCACAAGTTTTCTTTCCGCCTAATCACGAAATTCTCAGTGGCCCCAAAACTGACTGCAACAAAAGAATTTGTTCTTAAACGATTGATTTTTGGCATAATTATAAATGGCTTATATTCGAACTGTGGGGCGGATTTCAAGGTTTGGGGTTATTTTGGTTCCCGTTAGAAAAAAAACGTGACGTAGTGTCATGTTAGAATTATCCAAAAATAACTCTTGCTCATTAGTAGTTGCCCCAGGCAACAGAAATTCCTGATCATTTTTTAGGGCAACTGAAGTTTAGGGCAGGGCTTCTCAAACTAAGGTTCTCGCCCGTTCAGAAGGACCGTGCAAAAGAATTATTGGGCAACTTGAATTTATAATAATCCTCTTGGTACTTAACATGGCTCAATGCTTTTCACAAATTAAAGAAATTTCTTTGTTATGTTTTAGTAATTCATTTTTCCTTTCGTAAAACTCATTCTATTGATTATAAATACGATGCAATTTTTGACAACTTTTTGTCTTCATTTGTTCCTGTTTAGTTATTGTTAGATTGCAAAAATGACAGCGAACGATGGGCAGCAAAAAAAACTGCCCCATCAAAAGCGGTCACGAATTTAAAAAGTTTGAGAAGCCCTATTCTGGGGGATGGATATCCAGTGCCAAAATAGCGAGTTCTTCGTTGATACAATTGGCCAAAATTTTCTGACTTTTACACACATGCATAAAGTTTGGGGCTTATGAGACAATTTTCATTGTCATACAAGGATAAATGCGGTTATTTAAAAAATAAAATTTTTAGTTTGGACGTCTGCTCAAAGACGATATTTTGGAAATGTTTAAAAGAAGGGAGATAAGAAACGAAATTCGTGTTTTTTTTTTCTTTTTCCACCTGAATGCACATATTCACATGGCCATGTTTGGTGCAAATAAATTTAGCTCTGTAGAATTTGTTTATGATAAATAATGGTAATTGTTTTGAATATTTCATCGAAACATCAAATCGATATTTTGCAAGGTCTAACTTTTCAGCAGCTACTGTTCCGTTCAAATCATTTCGGAACAAATGTAAGCAGAAAACTCTGAAGATTTGAAACAGTATTCTCTTGAATTCAACTACAACGGGTTAGTGTTAGGGTTAGTATTCAGGGTTAGGGTTTTTGTGATGAACAGGGAAATACAGCAACTATAAAATGCGTTGTGGCGAAAAGAAAAGTTTGATTAAATCAGACGACGATTTCTTCACAATTTAAATCAAATGATTAAATGATAACGTTTGACTCCGTTTTATCATATACAATGTCTACCCTGAATATTTCCCATGCAAAATATCGACACAAAGTTTTGCTGAACCTATTCCAAACGATTACCTAAATAATGACCGTTTGTTAGTGTATTTGCTCTTTTCCAAATGATGTATACGAATGATTTTCCAAATGTTGTTTTACGCCGTGTCCGTCAAGTGGTTCCAAATTGTTAAGTGTTTTTATGTTTGATATTACGACTCTTACAACTACGGACGACTTTATGTTGAATATTAATTCAGTGGTTGATACCTTGGGAAAAAATTGAATTTCTATACGAAGACTTTTTTTAGAAAATAAATTTCAGTGGGAGTATCCATTGTTTCAAATGGTGGATAGAGATTATTCCATCTGAAAAGTTACAAACTTTAAGCGAAAGAGTACAGCGAAACAGAAAATTCACAACTCATTTAGTATATCAATAACATTTCTGGTGCAGGATGGAAAGAATAAAACAAGAATTTTGAAGCATTTTTCAGTTTTGAAAACATTTATTTTTAAAGATATAACATGAATATTTCATCTTTCTGCATATCATAAATCTATTTTGGTTGGTGCAAAAATAATTGCAGTTTTTGTCCTTTCAAACCTTTATTCTTATTTTCAGAATAAACTACCATTTAACTATGTTCAAGAAATATACGATTTTAAAGCGTGAATAACGCTCAATTCTTTAAGCTGAACATTTTCTTTTCACTATTTATTCTGGTTTATTCGAGGCTGTCAAATAAAAGATGGAAAAAGCAAATTCAAGCAATTTTATTGTCCGAGTCCAAAACGGGGTATGAAGTAATGGTAATTGCTCGCAATATCAACAATTTGTCCAGACAACCACCAACGAACGCACAGTTTGAAATTGGTTCAAAAATTTTCGAAACAGAGACTTCATGATGTGATTGATGACATTCGATTGAGGGCCACATTGAGTTGGACTCATCCAAAACAACTCGAGATGCTGCAGAGGAACTAAACGTTTACCATTCAACAATACTTTGATATTTGTACCAAATTGAAAAAGCAAAAAGCCTCGGCATATTGCGCGAATGACCCTGAACGAACTAGGCTACGAAACTCTATCTCGACAAGCTTACTCAGTAGACCTGTCTCCGACCGACTAGCGCCTTTTCAAGCATTTCGACCACTTCCTGCAAAGCAAAATTTTCAACAACCCAGCAGTTGCTCAAAACACCTTCGAAGAATTCATTAGTTCCCAGATCCCAGAATTCTATGTTTCCTGGATAAAGGAACTAGTTGGCAAAAATGTATAGATTCTGAAGGTTCTTATTTCGATTATTAAATCTTATTCTAAGCTGAGATTTACTGCTTTAAAGTTGATGGTGGAAAACTGCAATTATTTTTGCACCAACCCAATACAATATATTTAACAAATAAAACTGAAAATTGCGAAATAAATCAACATCTATTTTCCAGTTTAAACAAACTTTTCCAATTTCCAGAATTTCGACCACAAAGTATAACACAATATATATATATATATATATATATATATATATATATATATATATATATATATATATATTGAGTTATACTTACCTATCATCTTCCTAATTGAATGATCAGCGCAGCACAATCTTCTTCCTTCCCTTGTGTCATACTACTAGCCAAAGCTTAGAAAATATCCTTATTGCATCTAATCGAGAGATATTGTTTCTGGTTCTTGTGTGTTTTATTCTTAATCTTTGTCCATTGTCATCGGGACTCCGTTTTCACATTTTGATCGCACCCTTCTCCAACCATTGCTTATTGACAGGGTGCAATTGATTAATTCTTACTCAGTTTCACTCACTTGATAACCAATTCGCTTCATTCTTCAATATCTGGAATCCCCTTTCTTTTTGCGGGCGTTGATGTAAAGACATCAAAAGTCTCGCCCCTGCCCCGAGAAGATTTTCACCTTTCAAATATTCTCTAAACACATTATGCACTGCATAGCACCCAGTGATCTATTCATACCCCTTCTTTGCATGTTCATATAAATGTTCATACAACAACCAAGTGAGAATGAAACGCAATGTCACGTCTTTCTCGTCCTTTTTTGTTGTTGTCGTTTGTTTTGTTTTTTTGTTTTTTTGTTCTGCAGGATTTTGTTTTTTACCCTTGGTTCACAAAGATCCTTTTGGTGACAATTAGAAACCATCAACAAAAACTGTCACTAAAACTGTCTTAATAGTTTTCTTCAATTTTCAATTTTATCAAAGGGATAATCAGATTTTACAAGTCAGCGCATAAGTACAGTGAGTCTCTGTCATAGCATACAGCTCAGCGAGAAGTGTACATATTTTCTGAATACTGATCTTGGATTTGGAATTTTGATCCACAGACAAGATGCTCATATGTGTGAAGGGCATGGCATCTCCTGGGACAAATCTGAGTCGATTCATTTCGAATCTCTAGCAAATGAACGATTGTTTGAAAAGATTGGTTCGGCTGGCTGGTTATGCATGTATTCATGTATGTATTACACCTACAGGCCCCGTCAATGGGGCTAAAGGACTAAAATCTTCAACTAGTTTTTAGTTGGGGGGTCCAATTTACTATGTACGCTTATGCTAAATTAATCACGAGTTTATGCTTGCTTGTTCTCTTTTTAATTCAAACTCATCAGTGTTTTAAATAAAAGCGAGAAAAGTAACTTATTTATTGATCACTCTTTATTCTGTTTGTTTCTATTGATCGCCCCCAACACCGCATACTGCCAAAAGACGTTGGTCATGTGACGGTTTCTATTGAGTGACTAACCAGACCTGTTATCGTTCTCTAATTACAATGGTCAGGCTTCAATCCTTTTTTTTTAATTTATTGCGCATGTCTTTCCAATCCTGCTTTGCACAAAATCCTCGCACGTTTACTTTAAAGCAAAATTGTTTTCTTTCTTCTTCCTTACAAGAGAATTCTTGGACACTTCTCCGAGCCCATTAGCGAAATGGTCCTTTAAGCCACTCCAGATCTGCTTGTTAGTGTCTTTGTGCTCCATCTAGATAACTGAGAGTCAAAATTGGCTCGGTCCACTGAATATCGATACGATTGATTTCCTCTTTGAATGAGTCCTGGTTTATGATTCGAAAAACGCAAATTTGGGTCAAGTACTGATTTTATTTTTCGATAATAAATGGTGTTGATTGAATAAGTTTAATCGATTTACAAACTTTTCCTTTCGTGATGAAAATGTGAAATATTATATTTTTACCAACGGTGCGAAATCAAAAATGAATTACCTGCTGTAAGTACGTGAGTACATTTGAAGGAGTAGCAAGAAACAATGACATTGTGTTAGCACAGGGCGTCACAAATCCCTTGGTAAGGGATTCTAAGAAACTGAAGAAAATTGAAAAAAAGACTTCATTGGTTCGTAGACAAAATGTCAATATGTACGTTCAATCTTGGCTACAATAGTTAGAATAGAACTTGCAATGGTCAGCTAGATTACTTAGGTAAACGTGGCACTACGACAAGCGCCTGAGATATTGACTGAATCTATTTCAGTCCAACACAGTGCTTTTTAAACGAAGGCCACTTGGTTCCCAAATGATGAGGTTATTGGGGGTCATTTTTAAATATCTAGAAATATTTAGATTCTAGAGAATCTGGATGTTATTTATAAATAGTACCTACAAAAGGTCAAAAAAGCTTTTTTTTCCAAAACTAAATCATAAAACTTTTTATTCTTATTTATCTATTTATTTATTTGCATATCTATTTGAAAAAAAAATATTTTCAGGGGCGCTATTCAGACGGGTTCATACATAATATACTCAGTGGAGTACTGATGCCAATTTTCGGAATGCTGGAACGTGCAAGCAAACTGATAGAACTCTTTGCCACCTCTGATGGCTATAGTGGTTCAGTTGAATGATGATTGCCTGAACCAATGTGAACAAGGGTTTAATTGCACTCTACGAATTTGAGGCCTTTAAGATTTTTTTTCTCAATGCTAATTTTTTTCTTTTTTCTTTTTTTGTATTTCCATCTTTTAAATATTTTTTCCGGTTTAAACTTATTGCTTGTCATCTTTTTTTTGTGTGTGTGTTCGTGACCAGACATTGACGAGTGCAGGAATGGAAATCCGTGCGGAAAGGGTCGTTGTAGGAATAGAAAGGGCGGCTACCGATGTACCTGCTATCCAGGATACGCACCAAACCATGATGGCAGTAAATGCTTAGGTAAGTCTCTCTCTCTCTCTATCTATCTTTCTGTCTGTCTGTCTGTCTCTCTCTCTCTCATGCACATACACATACACACACACACACACACACACACACACACACACACACACATATTCTAGATTCCGATTAATAGAACTGCATCTTGACCTACAATTTTCTGTTAATAACCGGCTGGTCCGTTTAACCGAACAACTTTTTTTTTTATTCCCAAAACAGAATTTTTTTTTAAATTCAAGGTGAACAACTTATATGAAAAAATGCAATGATCTTACAATATTTTTTTATAATTATATCTTCATATTTATGTCAAGATTTTCTTCCTGAAAAGATTAGTTTATAATTTACAAGTATATTCATTTGGAAATATTCAATCATCATTTTTATGATATAAGTATGAAGGAATATGCATTAATTATTAATTAATCCATACAGCTTTCTTTACGGTCGTAGAATGCTAGAAAAAAACGGCCAGGGTGTAGCAATAATTTCGACTTACAAAAGGTTTTATAGGAATGCTCTACCTCTGGAACATAAGGGAAACTGCACAAAGATGCGAATAGATTAAGTTTTATACAGACTGTAATTTTATAAAGCAAATGACTATTATGGAAAGAATCCATGAAACATAAGTCTTGACCAGAATCGGGTAATGTTGGAATTAGCTAACCTGTAAATGGTTCAGAACCTTGGGTCGTGCGTGGGGAAATTAGTCGTGTCTCTCTTTTTTTCTTTTGATATGATATATCATTCACTTTTTTTCTCTCCTCAGATCTACGAGAAGGTTACTGTTACAAGGAATTGACAGAAGGACGTTGTGTACCTACCAGGAGCTTAAGCCGAACCCCCAGACATATCTGCTGTTGTTCTGGCTTAGCTGTTGCTTGGGGTCCTTCCTGTGAACGTTGCCCAGCTATTGGCACTCGTAAGGATATTTTTTTTTTTTTTTGAACGCTTTGTTTTATTCACGAATTTGAGAAAATATTGTTCCTCCATTGACTACATAAACTTGTCAGCCATGGGTGCTCTGTCGTTCGTTTTGGCAAATAAATATCCCCCAACCAAATCAGTCGATTGGCGGGGATGTTGAAGAGATTCAAATTAGCTATATGTAGCAACAAAAGCAATGAGAATATTCTAAAATGAAGTCTTTTTTTTTCTTTTTTTACAGCCACTTTTGCTAGCATCTGTCCCAACGAGATGGGATATCTTCCGAATGGCACGGGTAAGTAGAAACGTTACTTAAGACAGGAGTAATTGAAATTTAAGTTTTGTGTCACATAAGGACCCGTTTTATAAATCAGCCAACTTTAACTGAGAAGTCTATATTATCGGTTGGCATTCAAGTATTTTTTTTATAACTAGCTCGTTTGATTTGTTTATATAGCCGACTTAAAATAATTTCTTTCGGGGTTGACATACCACCCTTTGACTTAAAAACGCCGAAGATGATAGAGTTACTTCCCTTGCATTGATGTGAAATAGAAATTCGATGTCGCTTAAGAGGCTTTTCGGATTTCAGTTGGTGTATTTCATTTCTTTTTTTTTTTTTTTTTTTTGATTGTGTTTTAACTTTACATTCAAAATATGTCATGGTAGAAGTCTCTTTTCGTAATTCGAATTAATCTTTATATCCGCTTTTGTGCAAAAACTCTGGTTGAGTATGAATTACATCAGATTAAAACAATTATTTGGGTGTTGTGTATAAACATTGAATGCACGTTTACTACAATCCAGAATTTTGTATAAGAATTCCTTTTAAAGAAATATCTCTTGTTTTCGAGGAAAAATAAGACTCACCCTTGCGCCAACTATCTTTTTTCCAGATATCAACGAATGTGAAGTAATGCAAAACATTTGCAAAAATGGACGCTGTACGAATCGTATTGGTTCTTTCACTTGCATCTGTAACGAAGGCTACAAGACAGATACAACTGGGCGAAACTGTGTCGGTGAGTATTGTTAACAGCAGTTTTCCCTTCGTTTCTTTCATAGATCTATTGCAACTATTGTCTATTTAATCAACTTAGTCTGGCATGAAGTTACATTTCTGGAATGCCCCGTAAGAAGAGATTTCACCATAGAAGATTTGTGTCAGTGTTGACTACAGCTCAAATAAAAACTGATCTATTTGTCCGGTTTTGACAGATCAATTCATACCTGTTTATTGTTAAGTCTCTCTAGTACGTTCGACGTTTTCCCGCCGATTTTTTGATTGTCTTCATAGCAAATGTCAACTTGAAGAACTAACTTTCGAATTGTGGACCTCAGATTCAAAATCTCATTGATAACTGGAAAATAACTTTGTCTCTTCTCGTTTTCAGATATTGATGAATGTTTGCAAAGACCTCCTCCTTGTCAACACATGTGTCAGAACACGGAAGGTGCATTTGTCTGTACATGTCCAATTGGTTATGTACTCAATATGGACGGACGTACTTGTCGAGGTAAGGAAATGATTCCAAGGATTCACACACAGAAAAAGGGGGGCACAGATACAAACTTTAGCGATCGAGAGTTTTTTCGGGACTAAATTTGTCCGAATTAACCTGACAATGATAACCAAATAGTCCTCAGCTCCACTCACTTATCACCAGATGTTTTATTTACCACTTGCTATTATGTCGTAAGAGGTGTGACGTCATTAAAAGAGTTATGATCAAAAGTGTTTTTACAGTGTTGCCAAGTATCATTTTATTATCAATAGTTGGAAATGTCAGCAAAAACACAGATGCGATTTTTTTCTTCTTTTAGATAATTCAGATAGCAGTTAATTGAATCGTTAATTATTTATTTTTGAAGTAACGAATTGATTTGATATTTATTAACGAGAACTTGTCATGCTTTTATAATGGATCTATTTTCCACCGATTTTGTTTACATCGCCTCCTTTAGGAACGAACCCCCAGCATAAAATCCAGGCACCCTGAACTGGCAATTGTAAAAAAAAATTAATCTCACTCATATTCACTCGCATCTTTCCATATTAAACTCAAGAACTTGACTGAGAATTTTAAATAATGTTTTATGATTGGATAATCAGTTCTGATAAACACAATTCTTGAGGAAAAATCCATTGCCATTATTCTCAACCTCTTGGGGGGCCACGGCCCTCTTTCAAGCTCTTTTCCTGTTCTATTCCCATTCCCTACCAAACTGGGATAAAGCATGATCAGATTGATAGAAATTTATTTATCATTATTTCAGTCTATGACCCCTAAAATATGACAAGGTTCCCAAGGGAGCCATACGACCGCGTTGAGAATGGCTTGTCTCTTGCTTCATGGCCAAATAAAGAGGAATTTTACCGGTTCATCCAGCTATATAATGAATGTTTTATCTATTTTTATTTTTCTTCCAGATATTGACGAATGTACAACTGGTCAGCACAATTGCCCTTACGGCTGCGTAAATACAGTGGGAAGCTATAAATGTGGATGTCCTGGAGGTCTTCGGGAAGGACCCAGTGGAAACTGCGTCGGTAAGGAATTTCTTTTTAGTGTGATAGACAAGGGTTGAAAACATTTTCATCAAATCTAAATTAAGACTGATACCTAATGTGAAAAGAAAATGTTCAAAAGAATTTTATCAGAAATTCATAATATATATATATATATATATATATATATATATATATGTCTATATACAATTGTGTGGATACATACATATATACAAATAAACAAACGAACAGTGCTTGTGTTTGGTAATGAGTTTATAGATATTAGTTTCTTAATCATTGTAAGTGGGGAAGAAGGTATCAGCTACAGTAGTAAAATGACCAACGGCCAAGTCACGCTGAAAGCATTAGTTCCCCGAAATTGAGCTGTGAAAGGCCTTCTCGGTACTAAACATATTTCATAAAATTGCAACTATAATAACAAAAGGAAGTTTTTACAATTGCCACCAATGCAGCCTTTTTGGCTTTTTTTTTTTTTTCTTTTTTTTTTTCATTCTTCGAATAGCAACTAATTTATCACTTTGGAAAGTGTCATGATTTATTATGTTAATTCTAAAGAATAACGCCCTCTACTTTAGAGCACAACCAACCTATATATGAGTGTATATGTGTGTGTATGTGTGTGTGTGCACTATTTACTTTTTATTTCATATTCATCTAGATCTTTGATTATCCATAACGAGTTTTTTGAAAAGGCATTGATTGAGAAAACAAGAATTTTTTTCACAAAAAAAACGACCCCTGAAGGTGACTTAATAACAAACCAACATTTGAGAAATTAATTTAAAAAAAAAAATGGAAATAATTCCATACCCAAGTACCAATTAACGCTTGTGTTGATTCTTGACCACGCATACTCTTTTCCTCCCTGATGTTTAATGAACAACATGTAATGTGTGGAAATGCGCATTTTAGGGCAAAAATTAGTATCTAATCATTAGATTCTTCCCTAAGATATTTTCTGTTAATGCAGAGAATGACAAAAGCTAAACGTGAGAATAGTGGAGTAACAGTAAAGTCAGTGCCTAGTGATAAGAAGAGCCGAAATCTTACCTACCTCATTTAAATACAGTCGACGCTAAAATACAACCTTGGACAACCGCTCCAATTTGCTGTGTCACTATAGATGTAATCTTCGTTTAATAAATCCTACCCGTGATATTCGCTAAAGACAAAAATATATATGTGTATTTTTTTTCTCTTCCTCCCAGATATCGATGAATGTGCTGAGGATCGTCACTTATGCAGTCGCGGTACATGCAAAAATACTGAGGGAAGCTTCAAGTGCATTTGCACACGAGGATACGTCCTTGACAAGACTGGAACTAAATGCGTGGGTAAGTTTTACCATTCTGACACTTTTCAGAAGTCATCATCCAGTCGGGTTGTCGTTTGGTATTTTTCCAAGATCGAAATTAGGCAAATTTGATACTGTACAAAACAATCTGTTTCAAAAAACGAAGACTTGATACTGAAACACTGGGAAAGATTTTATCAAGATGATAATCTTCTACGCAGATTGATAGATTTTTTAAAAATACGTATCTTAATCCATTTTCCTGCAAGCTTGGTCTGGTGATAGATTTCAAGTAATTTGATTATTTTGGTACCGAAGCTATATAACGGATAGATAAAATCCAAATGCCGCTTGAGTAACGTTATGTCCAAACTTGAAATCGTACTGGGAAAAAAAATTTCAAGCACAATTTCAAATCAGGAAATAAGCATTTAGAGCGGACACTACCACGGTGCAAACTGTTCAGCGTTGGTTCAATAGGTTTAGATTTGGAAAATACTAAACCTATTCTTAATGACGGGGAATCATTGACAACGATCTACGAGTATTGTGAGCCTATTTTAATGGGAAAAGGTTATCATTTCAAATGGATCTTATCTTGATTAAATACTCACTGTTTTTTTTTATGTTTATATTATCCTCCAATCTTTCTATTAAAATAATATCGATGTTTCATATGTTATAACCTAATAAATATCCATTCAGTGACATTTCTGGCAAACTCATGGGTATGTTTGGCGAGATCAGATTCTTTACTTGCTCACTGTTTGGATTTTGTGTGTACATTGTCATCACGATTCTGACTTTACCTGTATTTCTATACCTCTTTGGGTTTGTTTGTTTTTCAAAACTTCTTTTTTCATAATACAGATTTGGATGAATGCGAACATGGCTTTTGCGATGAGAACTGTGAAAATATGCCCGGAAGTTACCATTGTGAATGTCCTCCAGGCTACAGCGAACATGTCTACTGGAAGAGCTGTGTTGGTAAGTGTATTTGATGAGATTTTTTGAATAGATATTGAATTAGCAATACTGAATGTGGTTGGAGTTACTCTGAATGTCCAAGAAAAATACCATTCTTTGAATCGCGTACAAGGGAAAACAATAGAGATAAAAATACATTTAAAGTGAAATAATGACAAATGAATGTTAGAATTCTTCCAAAATGAATGAATAATGTGAAGGAATACGATTTTATAAGACGTGTTATTACTGATAGAATTGATGAGAGATGGAGTAGTATCACTAAAATTTAATACATGTGTTGTCCTTGAAGCTATATTCAAGAAATGCTATCAGACATCTGGACAGTAATGGCCAACTTAGAATAACGGGTTTATCAACCATAGCCAAGTGTATTTTTAAGCAGTATCTGCTTCTACTGGTTGATGGAACCACCATAGCCTCTTATTTTGTTCACTATAATGAACATTACCTAATTCAAAAACAACACAGTGGAGAATAAGATGATATACTTCCTGTACGTGTGAATAAATACCCCTACAAACAAAATAAGACAACATGTGACCAGGAGCAGCTGGGGTCTTACTTATACACACATACACAGAGCCTGTAGGTTGACTGGTTGGTCAGATCGACCATTTGTGGGGCTACAGTGATTCGATAAGTTGTTACATACGATGAAAACGTTGGTTTTTAGAAATAGGCCATTATTTACTGTAAAAGATAGAAGAAAATTATCTGTGCCACGACTTCCTAAAGTATCTTTATTCCAAATCCTTGAAGGGGAGAAATTTTTAGTTTTTTTTTTATTCCAAGCTGACACCAATTGAGATTTTACTCAGAATTAATGTTTTATCTTCTTTTTTTCCAGATATTGACGAGTGCATGATGGGTAATGTATGTGGCGATGGTTCCTGTGTTAACATGGCTGGCACTTACAATTGCCAATGCCAGACTGGTGCAAACTTTGACCAACAAGGCGGCGGATGCAGATGTATGTATATTATTTTTTAAATATGTTTGTATACAGTGTGTGTGTAATAAATGAAATGCTGTTGATTTTCGATGTGTATTCATTTAATCAGCAGAACATCATCTGAAGATATGAATAAAATAGTACTACAAATTGGCCTTAGGTGGCTGAAGCAATTTTTCTCACTGGAAATTGCATTTTGCCCCAAGAAACTGGTTTGATGCTTTAGGTGTTTCACTGTGGCAGGTTTTAAACTATACTTCCAAGAAGCCCCATGAATCTGTAAGCAAGAAAGGGATTCTTCGGATCCAGACAAGAAAAAACATTCATAATTTTCAAGTGCTGGAGCCTGAAAAAAATGATTATTTTTCAATAGGCAACTGATGTATTTTGTATAAATATTACTATTTTATTCTATAATTTTCAAATTTATGCCGAAAATAGTTCTTTGAAAAAAAAATACACAGAAGAAATCTTAATATTAACCAAATACTAAGCTCTTAACCTCCACACTAGGGACATATTCAAAAAAGTAAAGAAAATGAATGACATTCAAAACTGATATATAACTAGGAAAAATACCCGGAAATATCAAATAAACAGCTTGATTCTCTTTAAATGGCGACTGCATTATACATACATTGTACTTCTGAAAAATATCATTACTAGTACTGAAGCTGCTGCTAACAGCTGTTAGGATTCAATTATTTAATATTTTTTACATCATTATCTGACTGCAGGAACTAGTATCAAAAATTGATATTTTCTTCCTTTTCATTAGACATGGATTATATTCAATTTTGCTTTTCCAAGGGTTAGTTCTATTTCTAAATGTGATCCCTTTGCCATGGGAAAGTACCTACTCGATGCCACAGTCATGCATACATTAAACAAACCAACAGCAACTTGATGGTTGACAGTGTTTGGCTGAAGTTTGAATTCCGTGTTTTGTCTTTCAGTTGGAGGTGACTTTGGCGTCTGCAACAACAGCCCGTGTCTCTTTGGTTGTTCTCCTTATGGATCAGCAGACTACGTTTGCGGCTGCCCCAATGGCTACCAACGCATTGGACAAGGGTGAGTACTTATTGGCTAGGTTTCTTGATCAACCTCCAGGCTCTGCCGCCCGTTAATAAGATTTTCAAATGTCAATCATTATCAAGAGACCTACCTTTCAGAAAGTCAGCTGAGATCATGACTGTCTCAGCTAATATCAGGCATTTTTTCCCTTTATTATACTGGCATAGCTGCAATATTCCTTCCTATGGTCATTCTCCGATGAGGAATGACCTTTGTGCCACCCAATTTAAAAACTTGAATAATTTTTCCAAGTTGAAAATGGAAGGTATTTGTGGGATGCCATGTTCCAAAGTCCAAAACGATCTTATAAAACTCTAAAACCATAGAATCATAAAATCATATAGGGTATATAATAAAAGAGGGCATTAACAAAGTTGTCTTTGAAAGTATATTGTAACATGTTAAATCTTTACAAAACATTGGTTATTGTGGAGTCAACACATAACAGAGAAAATAATCAATGGAATAGAAGAATTAACTTGCGAGGAAAGGATGTAGAAATGCCGCCTCAAATCTTCAGAGAGAAGAGAAAGTGCGGACTACATAAAGACATTCAAGCTGATAAGGAGCTGCATAGATGTAGACCCTGAAATGTTCTTTCAATCTAATAAAAACTGAACAAGAGGGCAAGAGTATAAAGTACAGGAAAACATTGTTGATTGAACTCTAGTCAATATTTTAATCCAGCCATGTCGTGGACTCTCAGAATGGATTGAATGAAAAGGCAGTTGCCACCACATTCATTTATCATTCTAAATTAAAAATTTCAGCCAATGCTTGATGAAATTTGATAGGGCTAAACATGGGCCAGTAAGCCCCGTCCCAAACCAACATCTGATAAGGTATATTTGGAAGGAAATTTTCTTCACATTTTTCTCAAAAAAGTTATTGGGAGTTACTAGAAAAAAAATGACTTTTGCACCACCCTACGTCATAATTTTCTCTATTCCATCTCTGAAATCCTTTCAACTGATATTTCTAGTTTTAACACCAGTTTTTTCACAAGTAAGCATGAAAGATTGGAAGACCTCCAGAGTCAAAGCCATTATGGTATCTTTCTTCAAAATTATCCTTTTCTCTTCCAGTCACTGCATCTCAACCATTTCTCCAGCTAATATGAGTAGCAGTAGCAGCAGCATCAACTTCCCTGAGGGCGTACAACTGCCCCATATCCCTGGACCCCCAGATGGTGCCCTTCCACCTGGAGAGATCTGTTATTCATGCAACGTTGGTGATCTTCCTTTGTCTCTTTCCAAGCGTAGCGTTGACGATGTATTATCCATCTCCAAGCGGAGTGTTGACAAAGTATTGAACAACAAAGCTACAAGTGACACAACTGCTACAACCAAAGAAAAAATTGCCGGCCCACCACTCAATAATAAATTGGAACCGACTCAATCCATTAAGGTCAGTAAATCATAACTCATTTTTCATTAACAAAAAGAAAATGTATATGTTCATAAGTTCATAATCATGGCTAAAACTTGAGATGATCCGAAATCCAACCTAATATTAGAATACTACTTCATCAAAATCATAACTATTTAATACTCTGAGATAGATACCTGTATAATGTTGGTCATCCAGTCATATAAGACTTATTGGAAATGGGGTGGAACAGGCCTAACCTGTCACCTGGAAAAAAAAAACCAATGCTATGAGATGATCTTTTTCAAAATAACAGGACAGTGCCAGACAATTATAGACCTTGATTTATTAAATAAACCTTAAAGTTTACTTAATTTGCTTTCTTAAATGAAGAGAATGATTTGAAATATGACTTATTTGAAGCAATAACCTACTTTGATTAAATACATATTTTCTGTTGTTTCTATCCTTCATGTCATTATTCAAAAAAACATTAAACAATCTAATAATATTTCTCATTCTGTAAAGTCTGCATTTTTTAAAATTCAATTTTAAAGAGTGTGACAATTCACTGGAAAGAAGTTGCATTAACACTACCCCAGACAGAAATCATGGCATCATCACACATGTTCAACTAATGGTAGAAAATAAACAATTCAAACACAAAACAATTCTTAGTTTGTTATCTGAACAATCTGGCTTCATGAAATATGTTGAACTTCCTCTAAGTCTGGTGATTTCATGATTTTTGCCACTTCCCTCACCGGTGGGGGGGGGTGTACTTATTCTTAGAGCCATAAGTTAGGCATCAAAGTAAAAAAAAAAAAGGGTGGGGTGTATATCTTTGTTAGTCTTCAAGAAATGGACATTTCTAGTGTATTTTTTCTTCTTCTAGCTGAAAGAGCAGAAGCTGAATTCTACCAGTGATGAAGATGAAAAGAAACCCAGGGTTCATCTCCACGTGGGAGCACCTGAGCAGACCTTGGCGATCAAGGTGAAACAAAGTCAAGCACATCACCATGCAAAATTGATTAAGATGCAGCCAGCGGTTAGTACTCTCCAGTACAACGTGCATTATCGCATCGTTCCCGGTCCGGACAGCGACCAGTTTGTCATGCACGAACACAAAAACATCAGCTCGTTGAGATTCAAGCAGAGAATCAAGGCTCCGAAACTGTTCCATCTGGACATCGAGTGCACGCCTATCACCAATGATGAGGAGTTTAAAGGAGAGAAGATTCATTTGGGCACCTCTATCATACACCTCAACATTTACGTGCATTGACCCCGGGGCTTAGTACAAGGGCACCTCTAATTCTATACACTTGGCATTTGGACACGATTTTCATCAGGGGTCGACGAAAAAATCTTCTTTTGGGGGCAATGCAAAAAAAAAAGAAAAAGAAAAAAAAATGAAGACAAAATCGAAACAACTCGAAGGAAACCAAAAGAAGAAAAGAACAACAAAAACAACAAAATATAAACGATGAGAAAAAAAAAAGCGTGCTGTGTTATCGATGGACAAAACTAAGATAGAGTTTTGCCAGGGGGCAGCTGATACGAAAAAAGAAAAGAAAAAAAAAAAAAAAACTAAGAAAAGCTTGAAAACAGCAGCTGATATAAAAATAAAAAAAATGATTAAAAACAAAAAAGCTTAAAAAAAAAAAAATTTTTTTTCATTTTTTACCCTGGGGCCAGTCGTGATCAAACGGAGCATCCGATTGAACCAACACATTAGATAAATGATAAATTTGGAGACACACACACACACACACATGCGTACATACATTGAAAAAAATAAATGAAAAAAGTAAATGATAAAATTGGCAACTGTAAGTGGTTGCTATGTCTCCATTTTCTAGCCCTCCCTTCCCTGGAAACCACCTCCCCCAACCGCTGCTTCAGAGTTGCCCTTGAATTATTCATTATTAGTACAATGGCAAAAAAGGAATGAACACAGCAGGGGGAGGATTGGCATAATCTTCAAACAGCTTAAACGCTAGTTAAGTTACAAACAAAAAACAAAAATTTAAAAAAAAAAAAAGAAAAAAATGACCCAATCGGCAATCAATATGAAACCGGAGAGAAAAAAAAAGTTTGATATTCTGAAATTTATAACCCTTCCCCAAATCCCCCCCACCAACACCACAAAGTGACCTTATCTCACCACAGACACAGCCATTTTTTTTTCTTTTTTTGCTTAAAAGGTTTTCAAAAATATATTTAAAAAGAAAAAAAAAAAAAAATACGGAACAGATCCCATTACTGTTTCGTCTCTCTTTCCCCCCGACTTCCCTTTACTTATTCCGGTAATTCTAATTCTCAACTATATAAACAACCAGTCCCGGCCATAGTGCTGTGCTTTTTTTGTATTGTCAGCAAGAAAGACATATTCCCTCCTTTTCCAAATTTCCCCCTCCTGTCCCCCAAACCCCCAACACGACATACAAACAAAACCTTGTCGGTCATTTTGTGTCTTCCAGATTCATAGAAAATACCCCAAAATTAACAAACGTTCCTTCCAACTATTGACACTGCAACTAATGATGGACTGAGGACATGATATATTCTCAAAAGCCTCAACACAAATCTTCCTAGGGAAATGACACTGATTAGTTTAATTAATGCCATTCCTATCAAAATTCATTTTATTGGGTAGATGGTGTGATTTGACCGGTGGAGACACTAGTTCTTTAACAACCAGTCACAGTATTGACACACCTTTATAAATGACGGAAGTCATTACAAATTGTATTTTTCTAAGAGGCTATCTGGGTCAGGGAACTGTCACAGATCTTGGACATTTCTTTTTTTTCTCCTTTTCTTTGGAGTAAATTATCATTTGTGTTGAAGTTGGTCGTGCCCAACTAATATCCCAACTGCTGAGTATTTTATCTCCTACCAAAGTGCCTTGTTTGTAATCAGTGTTGGCTGAATAAAGGAACTAAAGTACTGGGACCAAAAAAAGTCAAAAAGTATCGTTATTCTCTCCTTCCCAAACCTTAGCGACTTCATCATTTTGGTCTACAACCAGGCGTCATCTTTCAAGTTTAGTCAATCAGAATTAACGAATTACTCACTGACCAAAAGTCAACCATTCTTCCCCCAGTACCGACTCCCAATACATCAACGTATTTGGCTACCGGGGAGGGGAATCAAACAATTCTTAGGGAAGGAGAGAAGCCACAGAAGACGGAGGCAACACAGTTAGTCTGGCAGATAGGAGGGGGAGGCTGGAGGGTGGGCCATTAATTATTTCATAATTGTTATTTCAAGTTTTATGTGTAACGTGTCATTCCTGCTTGTCTGGGGCTAACAAAAATAAATAAACCTTTTTATTAACTAGAATCCAACTAATGATATGAAAACACTATGTAAAATGTGTCAAAAAGATAAATAAAACATCGTAAGTAAACACGAATTCATTTCTTTTTATTTTCGTGTAATTGTCATTGTTGATTTCTTTTTTCACCCCAACCCCATTCAGAATGATCACGAAGGTATTAAACCACTCAACAACATTTCTACCAGGAGTAAGTAACATTTTTGTTTCTCTACTGCGAACAAAATTTCTTCCTTTCCTACAGCTACAATCTTTACAGAAGAAATATGGAAAAACTGTCCATAGTTTTAAGGAGTCGTTAACATTCAAAGAGTTTTTCAGACAATCAAACTCGTAGTGGTTTGTTGCTGCCATAATTTAACAGGAACAAAGTATGGAAATCCAAGCCTGAGAAGAAGAAAAAAGAGAAGAAGAAAAAAGAGAAGAAGAAAAAAGAGAAGAAGAAAAAAGAGAAGAAGAAAAAAGAGAAGAAGAAAAAAGAGAAGAAGAAAAAAGAGAAGAAAAAAAAAGAGAAGAAAAAAAAAGAGAAGAAAAAAAAAGAGAAGAAAAAAAAAGAGAAGAAGAAAAAAGAGAAGAAGAAAAAAGAGAAGAAAAAAATCACCCTCATCCACCATTATAGTATTGCAACCATTTAAAGAATTGTATAGCAGCATCACCGCATCTGGATAGTACACCTGAAAAAGGCCGTAGAATGGATTGGCCAAAACTTTGTGTCAACATAACCAACAAAAAGAAGTTTGATCGTCTGAAAAGATAGTAAGTTATGCCTGCATTATCCAACCAAGTAAAAGGTAGTGTCATACATAACACACCAAGTAGTTATATACGATATTTGCCAGAATTTATTTTGCACTGGTATTACGACTAGGGGTGCTGAAGTCCACCACATACCCCGGTAATTCATGGATCTTATAGGTAGGCAAATATACACAATGCTGATCACATACACAAATTATTGTTCATATCTAACAAGTATCAATGATGAAACACAAAGAAAGATAAGGCAAATGGTTGCGACCCGTCCTTTATTTATATCTCGACTGAGTACACTCTAAGCTCTGTGATTAATTAGCTGCTGGGTGCATACACAAATTTTGTCCCAAAGAGTTTTTCTCTCTCTTCACTCTTACCGGGAATCAAACCCGGAACCATCTGCATGTGAGGCAGACATGCTAACCATTACACCATTCGGACTAAAACAAATTCTATTTAGTGCGCAATTCTGAGGGCTGGGGTCCCCAACCGGAGTGATTCAAGTGGGCAATGGACCCATTACAAGGTCACACCGTACGTCTGGATTGATCACAAGGTGTTATAATTCTGGAATGTGACGGTTGTTTTTTTATCATAGCTAACAGTGCATTATTACAAAGATCGCAAAACAAAATAATGGATTTATTTTTAAAACATTCTTGATATATGATAAATATCTTGTTTATCTACTTTTTGGAGCTTTAGTATGAGTTTCAGGAGCATATACAGTAAGTACAAGGAAATACAATCTATACAATTTTAGCCATATCTAGCTACTTTTAGCTATTTAGAATTTGTGTGGCCGACAGGATTTAAAATATTTGTGGGCAGTACGGAAATTTTACCCTCACGCAAATCTCAGAAGTGGGTGCCAGGCATAAAAAGATTAAGTTAGTTTGGGCATCACTTCGACAATTCAGCCTTTGACTTCTGGAAACTTTGAATGTAAGCAGTCCTTTTCCTAAATAGTTTTAAAGAATTGTAAATATAGTGTCATATTGTTTCCCTCTATGTACATCATACAGGAAAGGATTCTAAATAGAAACATTAAAATCTTCTGCCTGAAGCCTTGGTGCATTGATGTACTAGATTCAAGCAGTGGAGAAAAAAAAAAAAAAAGGCTGTGAGAAGAATAACTTGAATCGAAATTCCATTGTTGGAATAAACTCTGAGGGGGGGGGGGAAAGGATCATTTTATTCTGAGCTCTTGGTGGTAGGACATTTAAATCCATTTTTCTTTTCTTTAATAAGGAATCTTGATTTGTAGCAAACTTGGTACTGAATTTCCTAAATACCAGACAGAAATTAATTCCACAAAAAAGTACTCAGGGAACCCACAAAGAAGAAAAAAAAATAATTCATACATCAGTCACATTTTTTTTCTCCATTTGAGGATTAGATGGGATTTCAATTGAAGCCACATAAATTTGTACTCCTGGAACTATAAAAATATAAATAATTTCATAAGATATTGACAGTTTATAAAACCTGTTAACTCTGGCAAGGGGCAAAGAACATTAGTTATATTATATATATATTATATCATATATATGCAAATTAGTATATTTAGTTGTATGATTGTATCTCAGTTTTGTCCAATTCATGTCACAACCTCATTGTGATAATGGATTGATCCATGTGAAACAAGAGAACAGAGGAGGAAAAAAACAATTATTGGGTAGTAAGAATATATGAAGGGCTGATGTAATGATGATTATTGAGCAAAAATTTTAATGTGTCAACAAGATGCTCGGTGAGTGACTGGAAGAAACAAATAAAAATTTAAAAAAAAAATAAAAATTTCTTCAGTGAGTGATTTACAGTAAGAATCATTTATTGAGTTAGTGAGACACCTTCTCTCAACTGTAGCCAAAGGTAAGATGACACGCAGTTGCGAGATAGTTGGAGACATTTCTGGCTAAAAATTCACAAAAATGGCCAAAATTAGTCAAATGCAAATGTGATAATGACATTGTCAAAATGGCTAAAACAAAAAGTTTGCAACCAAATGTTATTTGAAGAGGCCATTTTGTCAAATTTAGCCATACTTTCTATCTAATCTTTTAAGTTAATAAAAGAGGATATTTTCAATAAAATGATTTTCTACTTGATACCTTAGAGTAGAGTAAAAGTTTAAATAAGAATTGAAAATAGAATACTCAAATAATTAAGAATAGAGTACCTAATAAATTAGCTTTGAGTTCCTTTTAACTGATCCATACATAAATAACCCCGTCATTTTTTATGGGTATCGGTTAATTGCAAGATAAAAGTCCCGACTTGCCATCAATCACAATGAAACAAAATTTTTGATTTGGCTATAAAACTGCCACGACAGAAATTCCAATCATTCACAGTAAATGGGTTAAAGATCAAACCCTGTATAAATTTTTTGGAGTCCAAACACACAAACAGTCCCTTAAAAAGTACAAGTTACAATAAAGATATAATAAAAGTATTTTTTAATGATGATGAGATAATGTATCTTAACAGTTCAAAATCTCCAATAGAGGTGCTTATATATTATGAGTTATGGCGAGAGGACAGCCCATATCCAGAAAGTATTTCATCACATTTCCTGCTGCTCGTTAAAATTTCAGACATTTGCAAAAAAGAAAAAGAATAAAAAAGAAAGCTGACATGCAACCAGAAAGGTAAGTCAAAAAAAAGCTGATTGTGTTACGAAAAACACTGCAGGTTAGTGTTATCTTAAATTCAATCAAATTCAGATCAAGCATAAAACACAGATGCAAGAGAAGTAGCTTGACCCTTGTATGAAGAGCTGAAAATAGTAGCCTTTTGCTATCTTACTGATATTCACTTCCATTGAAAAAACACCAAATTTTGCTGATTTAATTTAGAATGGACAACTACTGAAAATATTTTCAAAATTCAGTCGTGTATTAGAATTTTTAACCAGTGAAATAGTTGACTTTGAGTGTACAGACCTCCATCCATCAATATTGTAGTTAGGTTCATGAAGACCAAGGTTAACTTATGCAGTAAGTGAAACTGATTTTACCATAATACAATTATATGAACAATATAACAAATTTCTGTGGTTAATTTTGCATTGGAAGGAAATCAGCTCAACAAATATGCTGCATCTATAGAATGAAAACAAGAACCATAAGTTCAACGATGTGTCCACCATGAGGAAGAGGAGGAAGAGTGAGTAGTCAATCTTAGATTCAATTGATTTTTATACTTGTAAAATATTGCTATATGGAAATATTCTGCAAGAATTATTTCCAATAAAAATCATAATTGGCCATTCTTGAAAGCTTTTTTGGGGACCAATTTTGGCTTTTATTGTGACATCATTTGCCGCTGGTAAAGAAAGAAATTGATCAGAATGGATTTTCTTTCAATGAAACAACACCTCTTCCTCCTTTCCTATTTCTGTTGTTTAACATAAGCGTGACCAACAGACCGATCAAAAAGCATCAAATACAGACATATGGACACAGCTAAGCACAAAATTGCAAAGAGATCATTTCAACTTAGCAGTCGAGCCTTCAACAATTCATCGCAATAATCTGAGAACGGAATTTGCATAAGATCAGATCGTGCAGACAAAGGAAGAATTAGATATCGAAAAACAAAATTATGAAAAGTACTTGTATATTGGTTGTTATATAGTAAATGATTCGTCTTCCTAACAAGGGTCAGTATTAGTGAAATTAGTCAATGAACCATAAGTTTGAGATTTCTACTGGAAAAGAAGATAATATAACAAGCATCATCTAATGGTATCATTCAATGAAAGAAAGCCAACATTCAAAACAACAAAATGATTGATGTAAATAAAATCATATCATGGCAACTAAATCTCATAATTTACAAGTGGGATCCAAGTATATTTGGCATCATTTTAGACATTTCTTTGAGGATTGAAAGTTCATAAAAGAGTTTGCCACAAAATGAATCTATTTACATTTCTGATGTTATTGTTCAAAAACACAAGATGGAGAGGCTCTGTTCATTGAGCAGATTTTCAAAATAGTGAGACTGAAAATGGTTCAAATACAGGGTATCCCAAAAGTGACACCCGACTTATCCCAGAACAATTTCATTTACACAATGAACAAACTGCAGATCTAATATACATACGAATTGCATTACAAGTAAGGTTCAATGATACTAGATCACCTGACTCATCTCGTCCAGATATCTGTCTGTAGGGAATCCTAAAGAACACAGTGTATGGCACAAAACCAGCCACAATGTTCTTTCTATGGAGAGTCCTGAAGAACATGGTGTATGATACAAACCAGCCAACATGTCCTTTCTGTGGGGAGTCCCAAGAAATACGGGTGTACTGCACAAATTCAGCCTCCGTACAAGAATCGGAAACCAGAATTGAAGAAAAAGTTGCAACCATCAATGTTGAACTTTGTCAGAATATATGCAGATCAGTTGCTTGCCGCCTGAATAAATGCATTGAAATGGACGGCAGTCACTTTGAACCTTACACGTGACACACATTGCGTACATCGATGTGTAATAGATCTGTAGTTTGCTGCATCAAAATTGTTCGGGGACAAATCAGGCGTTATTTTTGAGACACTGTATATAAAACAAAATGAAACAGAAAATGTTTTTCCCTGTCTCAGCAAATGGTTTTTATTTGATATTTTAAGGTACAGATATTCTGAATGATTTAAATCTGACAAGATTCAGAGAGAGAGAGAAAGAGAGAGTGGGGTAAGGGTAGTCTAACTCAGAATTTACAGTTCCAGCATTCTGGCAAAGGAACAAATAAACCTGAATTGGTCATGGGGGAAAAAATTCAAGTCTTCTTTTCGATCAAATCAGATCTTAGACAATTTTTTTTTTTTAAAAACATGAACGAAAAAATATTACACTCAAGGGAAAATAAGTCTGTATCTGAATTTAATGAAGGCAGTAAGCATTTACAAATGCCCTTAAGAAATCTTGCAAGGTTCTTGATTAGCAAGCAAACGAGTGGGAAATTGTCGAGAGCCTAGAAGGAGGGAGAGAGAGAGTCACTACAAGTAGAATGCCATTCAATTGAAGGAATATGTAGCCGCAGATGATGAATCAATCACAAGAGATTCTCTGAAGAGAGATTCAAAATCGAACCATAAAGATATCCTTAAAAACCTAAAGGTCAATTTAAAATCATCTATTCATACAACAAAGAATTCTTGACCAGCAAGTTTGTCTGTAAATTACAAGATGGAAAGGAAAATTGATAACATTCTCTGAATACTGATAGGAGGCATCGAGATATATCAAATTAAAGGACACCTCAAATTGATTTAAATCAAAACACTAGGATGTATAACAAACCATATTTATGACCATAATTTTCTCCAGTGGTTAGCAAAGCTAACAAAAACCTTTAAAGTTTTAGCAGAAACAGAGATAGCCACTAACTCAATCATATGAACTTAGCTTCGGTTCATTTTTAGGGCTCTAAAAGCCCTTAAAAACAATCCTCGAGAGCTTATATTTCTATGTTTTAGCTTAGAGCTTTCCATAAAGGTATGGCATACCAATATCAGATGACCAAGATGAACATAAATAAATGAATAAATAAGATTAAACATCAGTTTATATTCAACATAATTTATATGTAAAGCTTTAAATGAACTACAACATATTAGGAATTCAGCTCTAGGGGTTCATTAGGGGTTCATTAGGGGTTTTAGAGCAGAAAAATGAACCAAAGCTAAATTCACAGAAAAGTTAGCAGTTCATTAGTTTAGCATTTCCTTAGCTCTACCACAGCTGCTATTCTTCCGAGTTCAGGAGGAATTTCTTTTAGTTGGATGCAAATTTTAGCATGAAGAAAATTCAGCCTACTGAGTCATGGAGGCGACGATTCTTTGATGATTGGGGAGGGGCTGTCCGGGAACAAACATCACATTCGCATTTTCCACAGAAATGTCTATCCTTATTTGATTTCAAGGCGAGCAATAAACCTTCCAGGAAGAAGATTGAGTTGCAAAGATGGAAACAAATGACTGATAGTAATTTAGACTCAATCACGAGTTGGAGAAGCAGCGGAAAATAAACTACAGAATTATTGTAACAGTCATCTAGTGGCAATGAAGCAGGCAAAAAGGAGGAGGAAGAAAGACTAAAAACATACTAAAAATCAGGACTCAGATTTTACAAGGTTTTAAAAAACAGCTACTGGACTAAGTAGGTTGCTAATTTCAAAGATTAAAATGTTAAGCAAAAGAAAGTAAAAGATCTATAAGCAAAGACGATTGTGCAAATCAATCTGCAAAGAAAAATAAAATATTCTTAGATGTTCTGTTAAAATTTGAGCAGCCCAGGCATAAAGAAAATTCCACTTCAGGGGTGGGGTCAGTGAAGGAAGATTTTCACCATTTTCTCACATTTCTGGACAAAGATATAAGCTCTATACGTAAAGCAAAAATTTTAAAAAAGAAAAAACCTCCCAATAGATGTTTTTGATGTAACCCATTCCCAGCAGAACTGCCCAAATAAAAATTAAGTTCCATGAAAAAAAGAGATATATGTATAGACTAGAATAATAACTGTTCAATCAAGTCCTCTCCTTTATTACAATATTGAACTAAACAAATACTTGATTACCTACAAGGAAAGGGGAAAAAAGAAAAAGAAAAAAAAAAAAAAATTGAGATTATAAGACTTAAATTTATCCAAAATCAAAATGATATCCCGATTTCTAAACATGGCTTATGCTTATATACCATATTTCTAAAAAATTAAAAGCCTGACCCAAGAGTGTAAACCTTGAAAGATGTCATAATAGTTGAATGGTAAATTCTTTAATCCCCATTTTCAAAGAGATAATCACTCACAATCAGATATTCACCGGGTAGGATGTAGACTGAATATTGATCAGGAGACAATTCCATCTAAAAACAAAATCTGCTTAATACCTTCATTTACCAAATCTGCAATTTGTAGATTTAGGAAGTAATGTGAATTAAATCACAAAAGTAAAAATTCAAAATACTGACTAGGTTATATATTACATAATCACACATACATACATTAGATAAGTTGCTTCTTTCTTTTTCAAGAGTTATTCCCCTTCCTTAGTTCAAGTTCACCTTAACCCCCACCACCCGCACATACATACTTAGATGCTGAAAATAGAAATACCAGACACTTCGAAACAATTCCAAATTTCAATTTTAAAATATACCCAATCCCTTCACAAACTTACTTTTCCAAAACTTTGTGAATACAATGTCAAGTTATTTACAGATTAAATATGAATAAAGTAAAATAAAGATTCTATTTTTGATGACTCTGGGTTTTCCATCATACTGATGTTTTTGGCAGAGGTGGAATAAAACCTTTTGTACAAAGTGGATTGTTAAAAAAAGATTCTTACATTAGAGGAAATAGTTGCCTTTTTTGTTCGATGCCATCGGTTCAGACAAATACATAGGGCAGCAACTTTCTGGCATCAGAGAGATTTCCTAATGAGTTTCTCTTAAGGATAAAAGCTGAATGTCGGTCTCCCAAATAGAAGAGAGTTCTCTCCCCTGCTACGTGAGAGATAATGCGGCAGTGAGGTAACTAACAATAATGTACAGCAAGACACCTTTACCCCTTTCTCTGGAGACCAAATTGTTGCTTCTTAATCACTTTTATGGTGGAAAGAGCAAGGCAAATATAGACATTTGGGAATGCAATATTACCAGCTAATTTTGCAGGAGTCAAACTGGTTAGAAATGAAATTTCCCAAGATATTCAGGGATTAGGGATTAAAGATTCTAATGATTCAAAGAGCAACAAGATAGTCTTCCACATCGGCTAGAAAGGGGATAATTAAAGTAAAAGGTAACAAAAATAAAGCCAAAAAGAAGACAAGAGACTTTTTCTTTAAGAAATCTTATTGAAATAAATCTATGTAAAAATTTCGTTTTTGAATTTTTTCTTTCTTAATGATCATTTGCTTGTGAAAATAGTTGATTGCTCACACGGCAACAGAATTATTGTAGAAACACAATCAACCAAAGCCTGGTGGTCAGGTTATGAGCAAGCGGGTTACCCTACTCAATGCATTCATCTGCTTGCTCCCAAAGTCTAACAACAGTTATAAGAGGTATCGTATGTTGGTAGCAGTAGGGGGAAGCTGTCACCAGCAGCAGATCTTGCCATGGCTGTCATTGATAGAAAAACAAATGTAGATACCAGTTCCTAGTACTGGAGAGAGGAGACAGACAGGGATGGGGGAAAGACTGAATGAAATAAGAAAAAAAATCAAATATTATCCAGATTATCTCTGAAGCAGTCTGTATGAGGTTTCATCTAACAAGAGACCTGCTGGTTCTGCAACTGATTTTAAGGGTTTCGAACAGTCAGCTCTTCTGCTTCGTAACCGTTGTAGTCTTCCATTTCTTCTGACAAGTTCATATCCTTTCGCACGTAAGCGGGGTCTTCTACGTTACGCACCACAGCTTCGTTGATTAGCACTGCAGTCACATCAGAACACGGCACTTCAAACATTGGTTCAAGCAAAATGCTTTCCTGATGAAAATAAAAAAACAAGATTTCTCATGTTGACCACCAAATATTGAACAGACAAAAATTGAGATTTTTATCAAGTAAATTTCAATACAATTTTCTTAATTTTATGAAGTAGAACCACTTATCAGTTATGCACAACAGAGGCTAAAAAAATCAAGTTATCCATTGACATCTGCAGGTGTTAAGGATGCTAGGGAGCACTAATACGCTAAATCCACAAATAACTTTTGATGACCCCCGAATCCCTTCTCCTCACTGAAAAACTGAACCTTAGATTTTGACAGACACTATCATTCCAATATTGTAAATATACAAATAAATGAATGAATATAGCGAGAAAGAGAAAAAAAAAATACTCAGTAGATTAATGAAAATCATGAATTTCATAAGTGAATTGAATGAAAAAGAATAAGGTCTAAAATACTGTTCAACTAACATGTTCGTAAATGTATACAAGTTTTCAACCACAATTATCTCCAGGTTCATACTGCCTACATAAATAATTTTTAGTCGATAATTTTCAACAATCTTTCTTATAATCACCACAAAAATTATTATGATAAAATACCCCCCCCCATCAGCAGGTTTTTAGTAGGGGGTTCAATTTGTAATGTAAAAATGCCCCAAACAATCAAAACATTTTTACTAGACATCACAAGGACGGACTGTTAATTTTAAGCCTTTTACTCAGACTGGTACGGCCTGTAAGCATGATACATATATAAGCCAGCCAGCCAGACTAGATTAAAAGCTGAGAGAAACCCATGTTGACAGTTTCCAATGAATATACAGGAGACCATAATGCACTTGGGAAAGATATCTACCTCGTTTTGTGAAGTTCAAATGGTTTCTTCAGTTAAAAGCTGTTGATAGTGTGAAAGAATGTTCATGTCTTATCAGTTTTATCTGAAGTTTTGTTGAAAAGTAACTGAACTCGTTCAAGCAGGAGAGTCCATTGTTTCAAATGATAAGCAGATGTTTTTGATCAGCAAAATATAAATTTTATCTCACTTTAATGATGTATTACAGACAGAGAAACAAAGAAATGAACAGAAAAAGTCACACTGATCAGTATAGAGATTTTCAAAAGAATATATTCATATCCATCAAAATAAATTTTACAGACTTTATAAACACTAAACTTACCATTTAAATAGGGTTAGGATCAATCATTATGGGATTAAAAGGGGAAGAAAAAAATGTCCATCAAAAAGGAATCTGAGATCTGTAGTAATCTGCTTTCATATACCAAGTGATCATGTTTTTACATATCAGAAGAAGTAAAAGCAGAACCATACAGATGAGTGTAGTCAAAAAAGATTGAAACTCTGATGGCTGAAATACCATTTAGTCTGCTCTGCTACTTTATCTAGGACTTTCCCAAGGGCATTAGAGAGAACTTAACGGACAGATAGAGTTAAAATTTGGATATCCATTAACAATTACATCAACCTCACCTATGGTATATATACATATATATACACACACACAATGCTGGAAACTTGAATTTGAAAAAAAATATCTACACACACATTCCAATGGAGTTTGAACAATTTCTTCACAATCTCTTACTTCTAGACTTTACCACTTCAAAGCTGTTGTAAATAAATGCTTACGACAGATCTATTTCACAATGTTTTATTCACAAATGAGTAGAATCATTGAAGTGGAAAAATTCATTTTTTGAAATGGTGAGAAGATATTTTCATCAGCCGAATGGTTCTTCTAAGCGGAAGAATTCATTTTTAGAGACAGGGAAACAAACAGAAAAAAAATTCCCTCTTCATGATTATATAAGATTTTGCTCTATTTTTCTTTTAGGTAATTTTCTAAATACAAGATAATAGTATCAAAATACTTTTAAAGTTCAACAAAATAAATACTGCTAGTGTAATTTTTATGATTAAAAGCAAAAATAGAAAGTCTTAATTTACCATGATGGCCCTCAGCCCTCTGGCACCAGTTTTCTTTTCAAGAGCCATTTGAGCAATGGCCTGGAGAGCATCAGCCTTCACTACAAGTTCCACCTGGCAAATACAAACAATAATCAAAGGTGATGAGAGTTGACAATGAAACACAGATCAGTGAAGAAGTCAAATTTGAAAATGTTAAATTATTAGACATTCAAATAAACAATGCATAAGCTTAAAAAATTACAAGTTGAACATGAGTAAAAGAATCCAAAAGCTCCATTTTAATCTGTTCAAAAACATAAAATAAAAATGGAAATAACTGTAGAAAAGAATTTCCAAAGTAAATCTCTACAGTGGACCGAGAGGTGGAAATAGCTGAAAAATCAAGTTCCTTTTATTTGATTGGTCTACACTTAATCTGAATAGAATTTCTGAAACACTAACAAAAAAAGTTCTTAGCTGGTTTAGAACTAGTCATTTTGAAGTTGGCTAAATCACAAATTCGACACATACATCATCAGATCACAGAGAAGTGCTTGATTCCATCTGAAAATATAGATTTGAAATATTTGCTGGTCTGAATGGGTAATCAAACCAATTTCATGTAATTCAAATATAAAATTAACGTAGATTCTAGAGAAAATATATCAATTCCAATAAATTTTGATAAACTACATCAAATAACTAACTTTTGGGGGAAAATCTTTCAAAATATTCGAAAAAAAATTTTAAAAATCTTTTTTTTAAACAAAAATTACTGAAAATTTTGACAAAATATCTAGAAAAAAAAAAAAGAAAAAAAAAAAGGCCAAGAGTATCATATTTTTTACCTTCATAACTTAAAGTCGCTTTTTATCACAACTTTGAATCCTGCTGTGATCCACAACAATGAAAGGTTAAAAGCGGCCAGGCATATAATGGATCGCCTCTGGCTAGAAGGTGCGAGTTCATTTCTCACCAAGGGCTTGCTTTTCATTTTCCAATTTACAAGGTACAATACATCATACGGTTGAATTGATAGCTTTGAATGATGGTCATGGTCTGGGAAATTTATCAGTGGAATGTTTCGAGGCCAACAATGAGGACATTGAAAACTCTCGATTTCTTTACTGAAAATCATCTCCAATTGGATAATTGACCGATGTTATAAGTGGGAGTGTTCAGACACTGGGCATTCAGAATCAAATCACACAAACACAACCTCCAAAATTCTGTACAGAATTCACAGCTAAAAATCTCACTATTTGTTCAGATTCATTTATTTATTCATCCCAGGAAATATTATGATGCATTTGTTGAAAACTTTTTGTAGATTGAATCGGAGATATTCTATTATATATTCTTGAAATTTTAAAAGAAACCTTGTTACCCCATTCATCTCATGTATATGATTCAATTAAGGAATCACTCTTACATGGATTATCATTCAATCAACATGAGACTTCTCAAAAACTTTGTATTCAGGGCCAACTGTGAAGCATATACTCCGCTATAAGATTCATGGTTCACAAGGGTACTACTGCTCACTGCAACTCATTCGAACCCTACAAATGTCCATATTGAATTCCAGTAGAAGGATTACAAATCAGTACAACAAAGGTTTCTTCAGTCTCTAAGTTGGTTCAGCTAGCTAGCCAGCTATGTATCACACTTACAGGCCACATCAATGGAGCTAGAGGGCTAAATATTCAAACATTTACTCCTTTTCATGCTGAGGAAATGTTTTTTTAGAAAATGCCCTTCCCAATAGGTTTTTGGATCACTCCTTTTACCAATTTTTCAATTCATCACCTCAAACATGGCATGCTGCCAAAAGATATAGGTCATGTGACAGTTTCTACTGGGTGACTAACCAGACCTGTTTTGTTTTTTTTCTTCTCTAACATAAAAGTGCAGCATATAAGAGAAAAAACAGAAGTCGGGGACGTAATGGAATCGAATAGGAAACTCAAATGGCAATGGGCTGGTCACGTTGCAAGAACGTCAGACAACCAATGTACATCATGACTCACAATGTGAATCCTTAAAGATCATATGTTAAAGAGTGGCCTACAAAATACATGACTGCTTGACGAAATAGACAGGAAAGTATTGGCTCTGCAGTGCCTATGAGAGAGATGTTTGGCAAATCCTGGGGAAGGTCTATGTCCAATGACCGACTGTAAAAGGCTGATGATGTTATCTGCAAATACAAACTGAACTAATGAAAGACAATGGTCAAAGCACACTTACATTATCCATATTAAAGAGAGCCATGTACTGAGGTACAAGAGCATTGCGAGGTTGAGTGAGAATCTGTACAAGCATATCTTCATTAAGACTGTGAAATGGCACAACAATCGGGAAGCGACCAACAAACTCTGGAATCATTCCAAACTCTATCAGATCTCGTGCTTCAGACTGACGCGTCAGGGCATCTCGTTCCTCATTGTCTGCAACTGTGTTTTCACTTTCACTTTGATTCTTCATGTCCGATGCTGTAGCTGCTCGACGACCTTGGCTTGAAGATTGTGCTCCAAAACCTAAATACTGAGAGACAAAACAGACAATTTAGTTTCTACCATCAAGAACCAAGTACACCATTATCACAACAGAAGCTAAAAGCACCAAAGAAACAGGAAGATCTTTGGAAAAGTCTAAAACATAGAAAGTAGAGAACTATTGTCAGAAGAGAAACGATTTATGTAAAAACTAATAAACATAAAAAGGTGGAGCATACCTTATCTTCCCATACTTTTGTTTACCAAATAATAGTAATGACATTTGCCTGTAGGTGTACAATTCTAGGTACATAAGCACAAGTCGATAACAGTCATACAGTAGAACTTATGATGTAACATCTTTCTAAGAAGCTGGAATTTGTGAGAATGGTAATTTTAAAGGTCAAAAACTAATTCACGGGCATTAGCTGAAGAAAGAAATTATGAAGACAAACTCAGAGCAGTGAACTCAAAAGATATTTTCATGCTAGTTTGTCTGCCAAAAAAGTTGAAAAAATACAAAAGACCAAAAAATACCAAAATGTTGAAGCACTACATTAGCAATTTTCACACTGGCAAAACAAGGAACTCATATTTCATTTGTCAAAGATGGAATTCTGTTTGAAGACAAAAGGTTTAACGCTCCTACATTCTTAGTGTTACACAAATTGGTTCAAATTAACTATTGATGATCAAGCTGTCAATTTTTGAAAAGTTTTTGCCAATAACCAGAAGAGAGAATAAATCCAAAATTATAAAGAGGATCGTGTGAATGATATGAAGTTACCATTTTTTTTTTGCATTGATAAATATTAAATCATTAAAGGGGAATATTTTCTGTCCGCATCCCTCAAAGAAAATTACTAATCAAAGAGGTGGAGATGGGGATAGAAGGAAAAAAAAAAAAAAAAAAAAAAACCTAACCAACCTTCTCGTTTTTCCGTCTATTCACAATTCTGTCCAATCCATTGAAAGCTCCGGATGCAATAAAAAGAATGTTGGTGGTGTCAACTTGAATGGTTTCTCCACGCAATTTTCGAGAATTCCTTTCAGGCACATTTACAATTGTTCCTTCCAACATTTTCAGCATGCCCTTAACAAAACAGAGACAACGACTGATTCAATGGAACTGCATGACAAACAGGATATAGAGAAAAGACAAAAATGAAAAACAATTTCAGAATTTGACACTGAAGAAATTCAATAATCCATGAAAAAAAATTTTAAAAAAGAACAAATAGAAAAAAAAAATGGCAATTTTCAAATCTAAAAATCTTAATTTAATCATGAACACTCAGAGGGGCGGGGGGGGGATTTTTTACACATTACATTAATTCTTGAAAATGATATATTTAAGAGGACAGAATCAGAGAAATGGGAAAAATATCTTGCTATATTAATATTGGGTGTAGATAGAGTTTAAAGGAGTAAAAAAAAAAAAATTTGGTGAAATTTCCATTATTTGAAATAAACTTTTTTTTTTCCAGAACCTCTGACGAGGAAAAGAAATCAATCATCAGATTTTATAAGCTTTTTTTTCGATTCAAAGATCATTAGTGTGATATGATATTCAAAACACATAGCCAGCCAAACCAACCATTGGCAAAATCAACTATGGTGCGGTGAAATACCAAAATTTATAAACATGAAAATTTTTACCATATCTAACCACTTTTGAAGTGATAGTAAAAGCCTGTGATTGCTCAAGTTTTCTAAAATGTTTCTGGCCTTGATAGAGAAATATCTCTTAAATCGTTCAATGCCTTTGAAGAAAATTGGTTATAAAGAAGAAGGTTTTGATTCTGATTTTAAAATCTTGTATTTCTAAAAATTTATTCTACAGTCTATTTTTTTTAATGGTGAACAGCTTTATTCTTTGAGTATTTTGGATGAATCATAAATACTTGAAGACTTTCAAGAATGGATCCACTTGAATGAATTCTTTATAAACACAGAAATGTCATGTGTGTCCATTGTGGTTGACCTAGGCTACATTGTTTTTAGAGAACTTCCAGAAACTGTATTCAATAAGACCTTGTATGTGTGTGAGTGTGTATGTGTTATACATGCTTTTTTGTGAGAGGTAAGTGAGGGTGTCTATGAACATTTGTTTAGATAGATTAATTGCATAAATAGAGTCTATTTGATCACAGTTCAGAAACAAAAATAGATATCCTTTCCATTGTTTCTACACTAGAACAAAATGGAGCAGAGATAAAAACTGCTCATTGTACTAACAAGAGAATGATTGTGATTTCCACTTATAGTTCCAAGTACCTCACTGCCAGCCTGGTGAATAATCCCAGAAAGTTAATCAATAGATAAAAATGAGTTAGGATAATTTTAGCAGTCACCTCTTACTTTCTCTATTTCGAGGAAAGAAGAAAAAAAAAAAACACTTGGAAAGAAACACTTATCCTTATTATAATTTGAGATATCTGCATGTGTGTGCACACAACAAAATAACTTGATAACTCGCCATTGTTGAAGTTGATATTTGTCAGATATGTTGGTTTGTGCATTGGACATTATAGTGTCAAGTTTACACTCGTTTGGGTGAGCAGATCTTGATGTAAGTAAAGCTGCTTGATTTACAATGAAAATCTATGCATGAATGAACATATATTTTTTTGCAGTAAAAAGTGATTTTTTTAAAACAATGTGCATCCTTAATCATTTCAAGACAGTTTCAGACTAAGAGCAAGAGAGAGAATCAGGATTTTTTTTCCTGACTAATTTTTCTACAGTACAAGATTAAATTAGAGCTCAATGACACAGTGGCATTTTTTTCCTCCAAAATCTGATCCAATTCTTGTTATGATTAACGCTAATACTTCCATTTTGATTGTTGCTTTCAATGGCATCATAAATAGATTAAGAATAACATCTCATTATTTCAATTTTCAACACCCTGAACATTTTCATGAAACCAGATGCACCTCTTGGACAGGCATGCCCAACTGTTATAAATTCATCACTTGCTTTAAAAGGAGTCTAGCTGTATTGCAGAATGCAGTCCAGAAATTTTCATTTCAACTTTCAAAATCTTTCAACAAATGCTATTTTTTTACCAATACTTTTTGCAACTACTGAGATATTGGAGAACAGGGAGAAATTATTAAGGTGAACAAAAACAAAAATGCCTCAATTTCTAATGCTTCACAGAAGATAATGTAGGTGAAGGGTGAATGGGGGGGGAAAAAAAAAAAAAGAAAAAAAAAATTACCTGCTGTACACCTTCTCCCCCAACATCTCGAAGCTGATGGATGCCAGGAACACTTCCTATTTTATCCACTTCATCAAGAAATACAATTCCTGAAATCATACAAATACAATTAAGAAAAATACACAAGTGAATTAAGGAGTCTAGACAGTTTGTAAACTGAATTTGGATCAGAAATTTCCAATCTATAATGTGTGATTTCTGATTGATAGAATTGCTTTGGGGCAAGTGCATTGACAAGGAGGGAGATAATATCAAAAAAATAAATATTTGTTGTGTAAAATAAAAGATTTTTTTTCCTGAGGCAACAATTTCATTGACTTTGTGTGGAGGTTTGTAAGCAATCATAGGTGTCTTATGTAAGTAAACATTGCCCTAGAGTTCTAGTCACTTTCTTGCCCATTTCTCTTAAATGAAGAAACTTTGGTTTCTTAGTCATGTATCAAAAGATAAATTGACATTATAAACTGTTTTGGGACAATCTAGGTATTTAATGATGTACAACATCTCAAATATTTTCAATACAGAAATTAAACTCACAAAAAGATACAAGACAAAATATGGAAAAAAAAAAAAAAAAAAAAAAAAAAAAAAAGGAGAGAGAGAGAAAATACTAAGTAATCTGCTCAGCATTAATTATGAGGAAATGATCTGCACATCTATAAAACCTTGACAACTATGCTGCTTAAAAATCAAACAAACTGCAGTGACCTACAGGTATGTCCAAGATGAAGGTGTAACATTCAAATTGTGGAGACTCAAAAATTTCTTTCTTTTTTCAGCATTCAAATTGAACTAAAACTAGGGATAGATTTTTCATTTCCAGTAGAAATATATAAATCAATTATAAGCATATATACTTGTTTCCGTAAAGTTAGAAGTAGATAGCTCCCAAAATAAGCTCATAAAAAATTAAAAAAACTAGCTATTATCAGCTTAGTCTTTTAGCATTCCAAGCCAACTCTGACATCAGCATCTTGCAAATTCAAACAAACCCACTCAAGTCCAGCTGACTCTTAAAACTCCTTTTAATATCTTTGCTTTAAAGCTAATTTCTAATTGTGCACCATTTCTCTTTTCATTCAACATGTTTTATTGTATTTGTTCATAATAATTGATGTAACATTAATTTTTAATGCAACCCAAACTTAATATTCTATTTCTACAAGAAATATTTCAACAGAAAATACATCTTTACAAGGCCAAACTGACTGCTAAGGAACAATACCAGATCTATATTTATCCTTCAACACTTAAAATCATTTTGAAGAGAAATTCCCAGCTAAGATCATGTTACAACCAACAAGCTATCACATATTCAAAAGAATGGTCCTTTCAAAAAAAAAAAAAAAAAAAAAAAAAAAAAAGAAAAGTAAAATTCCTGTGAAGACTACAAAAACAATGGCATAGATCAACCATTCCAGCCAACAGATTGACTGAAAGTGTAAGTAGGCTGCTAAATAATTAGTTCCTTGAATAAAAGACAATAAAATAATACGGACATTAGCAAGCACAGAAACAGAAATCATGATTTCAGTGTATTCAAGTTGAGAGAAAAAAAAAGAAAAACTAATCCAGGTATAAATAATGAAATAAATAAAATGGGAAATTATTTCCTCTTTGTTATAGTTATGTATTTCTCAGTTGCCAAGAGTTTGAATGCTAATTTTCTAGGCAGGCAAATCCTTCCTACTTGAAAGATTGGTGTAACACAATCCTCCTACTTCCTATTCCCCCAGGTAGGTGTGGGGGGAGGAGAATCAGGATGATTGTGCCACATTTAGGAACTAGGTAGAATTTTTCTCATCTTTCATTAAGCTCAAGAACAATTCTCATACAAGCTTAGTAACAAAGTAGATCTATCATCATCCTTTCCTGATAAGCATTCATTATCATACAAAACTATCTTCTCAATCATGCTGAAAATGTTATCAATTGTTAATCATATATTCAAAAATGCTGACTGATTACATCAAACAACCATTAATTTCAATAAGGCTTTTTATGATAATGAAAGATAGATCAATAGTCTCTCGGTGGGTAAAAGGAAAATAGCAAGCTTTTTTCAGGAATAAATGAGATCAGTTTGAAAAAGACGAAATGCTTCTGTAAATCAGTGTTTACAGACGACTAACATTGGTCAACTTCCCAAAGCATTTGTTTTAATCTTTCATCACAAGATTTGGGCCTTGTTGGTCCCAAAATGACCATAGAGACCTCAAAAAGCACCCTCAAAAAACAAAAGGAAAAAACTTGTACAGCAGCAAACACACACTCATAAATAGGCACATAGGGAGTCACAGACATTCTAAGAGAGATAAATGGTTGGGCTATTTGTGGCGCTAGGGTGAGGATACTTGAAAGGTTAGATAATATTATCTTTTCAATTGTACAAGCACTAGTAGCTCAGTAGTAAAACTGCATGCGGATGACTAATAATTGGAAGATTTCAATAGATGGTCAAGTGCTGAGGTCATCAGCATTTTTCCAGATCCACAGTGTGAAATAACTGTAAGCAAAAACTTTACACTTTTTTAAAATTTCTTCTAAGATCTTATTTTGACAGCCAATTTGCACAGTTTTTAAGTATAAGACAGCTAGTTTATATCAAATGGAAAATTGATACATTTCAGTAATTTCATCAATTTTTCATTTCTTCTTCTCAGAAACTTCAAGTAGACAGACGCCAACAGACTTGATAATCATGCAACATTTTTTCCAAATGAAAATGCTTCAGTCAGCCATTTCAAATTACTGAGGGAAAAAAAAAATATTGCAGAGTATTTACATCTGAGATTTTTTTCAGCAAAAAGACAGCCTTATTGACTTGAATTGAATATTTTAACACAATTTTCATACAAAATTACCCAATGATGTTTCACTGGGTTTTTTAAAATGTAAATATACCTGAGTTTTCTAACATTTTACAAAGAAAGTTATAGTCTATATGGGAAATTTATATAGTTCAGGCAAATAAGTTTTAGATGAAAATTTTCTACAATATTTTCTATTAATAACCATAATTTTTACATTGATACATCAAAAGTCTGTTGGGGTTTTTGGGGGGAAAAACTGAATTAATCGTGAAATAAAATAACTAAAATATATCAAAATTTCTAATTCAATATAAACTGGCTGCCTTTACTTAAAAAATGTGCAAAACTGCAGTTGAAATAATGAAAAAAAAATCAGAAAAGGAAAAAATAAGCTGGACTTTTTCTCCTTGCAATTATACAACACACTGGAGCTGGGAGAAACACAGAGGAAATCACTTTGTCCCCCTACTCTCAGTGCAATACCAAACAAACTTTACAAGCAGAACCGAACCTTCCAACTGTCAGCCATCTTGCTTTACTAATGAGCCTGGAGTGCTGGTAAGGATGGCTAGGAAAAATTTAAAAAAAAAAAAAACAAACTTCTGAAGAGAAATCTTGATTACATTAAGTCACAGAATGATATTTCTTTCCAAGTGCACTAGAGGAAAGAATGAAGAAAATGTGTGCCTTACCCTGCTGTGTTTTATCAACATTGTAGTTACCATCTTGCAAAAGCTTTGCTATCACAGATTCTATGTCTTCTCCCACATAACCTGCCTGAGTCAAAGTAGTGCAGTCACAGATCGCAAATGGAACGTCCAAACATTTGGCAAGGGTTTGGGCTAACAATGTTTTACCTGTGCATAGAAAAAGGAATTCAAAAATTTTACTATCATTAAGTCAAGATATGGATATTACAAAGACTGCTGATTGAGCAGTAAAATTATCAAGATAAATGGACTCTCATATAAAAAGATAATGCCAGAAAGACTTGAAATTGACAAGCTTATATTAAATGTCAGCATTCTTCCTTATCTTTGTTTTGATATGCAAACCTTTATAATCGTAATCACTAAGAATGCAAAAATCAAAAAACATCGATCAAATCAACATCTTTCTCAATTGTCACTAGCAGAAAACTAATCGTTTGTACAATAAGGCTAAAAGCCCACCTTTCTTCATTTAAATTGCAAATTAAGCTTCAAGCAACTCCCAATGAAGATCAGAAAATTTCACATTAGCCAAAAGACCAGGCTCATCTGCCAGGGTACCTAATATTTCATTAAATTATCATGAATTTTGCTGATAATTAATAAAACTAATTATTATTTATAGATTAAGTGTCAAAAGATACATTTCTCAAATACTAAAACCCATACCAGGTAATAAAAAGTCTTTACTTTCAAACAATTTTCAATACCATTGAGAAAAGGAAACGACAAAACTAAAAATAAACCTTGAAAATAAGAAGCCTGCAAAAAACACACACAATAAGAAGAATAACATTGTCTAAAAGTTGGAGAAATCAGCACAAGTTATACTTAGAGTAAATAACACTAAGCAAACTGATTTCTACATAGACAATTACCAACCAAAGAAAAGTCTTGAAAAAAAGATCAGTCTGAAGACTTGCGTAATTTGAGAAAAACCAATTTTTCAAATGAATTCAGGTAAAGTCCTCAACTGTAGCTATCATTTCACAAAATTTCAACAGGAAATCTGAAGAATGGAAATGACTCTACCATAAAATTTCAAACACCATATCTAACCCATATTAGCACTCAGTTTATTTCTGTTAAAGTCTAGAACCCTGAATGAAAAAGGACTGGCATTTACCCAAAAATAATTATTAGTTCTTGCATTGAAAAATCTTTAGAAAACTGACCTGAACCAGTTGGCCCCAACATAAGGATATTACTTTTCTCCAATTTGAAATCATAAGTATTTGAATCCAACACAACCGAGCCTTGCAGATTGTCCTCACCCAAGTGATGGACAGGTGGTTGTTGCTGCTGCTGTTGTTGTTGCTGCTGCTGCTGCTGTTGTTGGAGGCTTGGACTTAGAGCACTTCCAGTGACCGCAATCTGTAATAAATCTAGGGGAAAAAAAAAAGTCTCAACAGTAAAACAGCTGAATCTTGAAACAGTTCAATAAATCGGCCATACATTTTGAAGATTAATATTGTAATGGGATTTAATAAAGAGCAACATTGTTGAGGGGTGAAAAAGAAACTGCAGTAAAAATTTATAATTGAAAAGAAGAAAAAAAAAAAAAAGTAAGGTTATCGATTTTAGGGTTGGTTAAATATGGAAGTTGGAATGGAAAGAGGATTCATTTACGACTAAATAATTTATCTTGAAATAATCAAATAAGAAAAAGTTGTGTTTATAAAAAAAAATTATGCAGTGTATATACAAAGGAATATTACATTATGTTATCTGGACTGGTCAGAAGCTGGAATTTCAAGAAAAGGGTTTTGTTTTATCAAAGTATCACCAAAAGAAAGTAAGCAAATTGATAATTGTTATTGAACCAACATTGAAATGGCTAGTTTGGGATTTTAAAAGTTGACTGGGAATTTATAAACAGTAAAATGTAGCTTAAGAATTTCAAAGTGTATTGGATTAAGAATGTCTGGTGAGGAATTCCATGTTTAACAAAGAAATCAGCTGATCAGGCTGAATAATGGTGACACGATCAGATTACAATATGACTCGGCATTATATAGAGATTGGATTTTCAGATATTACCCAGGGTGCCAACCAGGTTACCTTGGACTACATGTCAGTTTTTTTTTTGGGGGGGGGCGATGTGACAATGAAAACTATCAGCCAGATTCAATATTTTTGGCATGAACAGTCTTTTTTTTTTTTTTTTTTTTTTTTTTTTACAAGGAGTTGAAACTCCCTCCCATGAGAATGCACACAACATAGTAGCAGTAGAAATAAGAGGGTAAGAAAAACTGAATCAAGACAGAGGACAAACCCACAATAGTCTTTTAAATCAGCATGTTTGATAGATTATAATTCTGATTGACAGCTTAAGAAAACTATTCTCATGTTCCTCAGTTGAATAAAAACAGATGTGATATTCTAACTGACTTGGTTTTTCTCAATTGAATTCCACACCAATTGTTGTCAACAGATGCAACAGTAAAGAAAGAAGACATTGAACCAGACATTTCACCAGTATTCAAAGTTGTCTCTGCACCAGTCCGTTCAACACATCCCTACAACAGGGGTCAGACAGAAGACAGCATCACCGAGCAGTAACTAATCAGAGTATGACATGCCTGACCAAAAGATGGTCAGAAGTTAGTGACAAACGTAGATCACCCCCCTTCATAACACTACAGCTTCTTTCATCATTAGTTCTAAAAAAATGCAATAAAAATACTCGAACGATGCAGACAGACTTTGCTAATGTGTAATTATCAAAGATTAAAAAAAATTTACAAAAAAAGCAAAAGATTCAGAAAATATTGGAAAAGATATTTTTTTCCGTTTTCATTGCAAAGCTGAACTAAACAACCCTGCCTTGTATAGTTCCAGATCACCCTGGGGTAAGGTTCAGTAACTGTCAGTCTTACCATTCCTCAGGAAATTACCTTGGTGTTAGGATGTTATTCCCAAGCAGAACAGGCAGATAAAGAGAAGGATGATCTGCTCTCAACAGCTGAACAGGTAGAAGAGGGTTATACAACACAGAAAGCTGGAAGGCACCATTAGACACATCCTAATTAGCAGCAGTTCATTGCAACTCCTCACCAGATATTGTACGTCACCTTCTACAAGAGCCACGATGGATGGATACAAAGTCAAAGTGTGTGGGCTTCTCCATGACAAGCTGATGTACGCCATAAACTAAATCCCAGCGGGACAGTCCAGTGTTTTTGATTTGACAGTCTTGTCTTCATTCTCCACCCAATTTTTATTTAGTCTGATGATGGACAATAGGCAAGGGAAACAGGATTTGGTGAAGCTGGCAGTTTTTAGTCTAAAATCTACACATTGGTGGCAGATATGTGTAGGTATTTCTTCAGCAGCAGTCAAAAAATGCCACAACCAATGCCTGACTAATACATACAGTTCTAATCACCAACAAACTCGGTTGGTTTGAACCACCAAAAGCAGAGCCCCCCTGCCAATGGCAACAAATAAAACGGTGCATCTATTTTGACAAATATTAGTCATCTACAAAGTTTATTTACAATAGTCTTACCTCTAGGTGTGAAGGTGTTTGGAAACTGGCGGGAGTTTTCTACTGTTGATGTGGCTTCTTGTGTGCTTTTTGTAGCCGATGGGGGTGGCGGAGGCTGATTATTATAAATTCGCTTATAATGATTGTACACAGCAACAGAGAGGACTTTCTTAGCATATTCCTGACCAATTACATACTTATCCAAATATTCATAAATCTGAAAAATTAAAGTAAAGACAAATTAACATCTTATAAATCAGATAATTCTTCTCGTGCAAAACCATTAATTACCTCCCCTTCCCAATGTTCATACAAAAAAACCCAAAAAAACAGTAAGATCTATCAGTGATTAGTCGAAGTCATAGTCACTTGTAAATTTGTAATGGGTACAAAATGAGAACTCTGTAACTTATAATTATAATAATAATAATAATAATAATAATTCTGATGATGAAAGGTCAAACATGTTCATGTCTCTCAAACCTAATAAGTTGACATAAGAATTTTAATGGCAGCCTCAAAGTACATTGTTCCAGGTAAGGGAATTCTTTCAACAAAATACCCTGTCAAAGAGAAAGGTTCTGGAATCTAACAGACACTCCTTCAAAGCAAAAAGATACCTATTCAGAGATATTCAAATAAGATAGTACTGATATTCTCACCATATATATATATATATATACGCGAGTTGAGATTTATTTTTCTGATCAAATAATTTTTTTTTTTCCAAATTAGTTTTGTTTTTCTGTTAAACATCCATTAGTTTAAAGCTACATCTCAAGGGGGAAAAAAAAAAAGGAACATAACACACATAAGATTTCATAGCAGTAAGTTCTCATCAGTTATCTAGTGCAACAAATCTTATTCCTGATGCAGAATCTTGGATAATCATTTTCTTCTCTCCATTCATAAACTAAAATAGCAATATTTTGATATACAATTTTACAGCTGCCAAACCTACACATGATGATATTGAACCCCAAGTTTTTAGAATAAGTGATTGCTTCCTCAAGAGAAACCAAGTGTATCCAATAAATTTCCAATGAAGTGAATATTTACAAACATAACATTCTGGAACTTTCAAGCTTTAAATTCTGAGCAATACAGAATGAGTTTGAAGCAATTTTCACAAAAAAAAAAACAAAACAAAACAAAACAATGCCAATACTAAAAGAATCATTTCCTGATCCTTAAGGAGCCCAAGAGATGTACTTTCTACCATTTCAACCATCGATTGGAACATGGAGGAATCCAGAAACCAAATTGAAAAACTAACCCAAAGTATTTTAAACATGGCGCTTTATAGTGGTTTTTGTTAAAAAAAAAAAATGGTACAGCTTTTCCCTACTTGTTCATTTTTGCCTTTGAATATTGTGAATTTTTGTTGTTTTTCTTAAATTTGTGCCATTTTTGAAACTTCATATCTCAAGATGTAGAGAAGCTAGAAATATTCAAATTGTAATATTTTGTCGTGCATTGAGATTACTTTTGTCTTTGTCAGAAGGAGCTCACTTATAAGGGCAGGCCTCCTTTTCTGAAAAAAAAAAAAAAATGTTGGCCCCATTTTCAGCACAGTAAGTCTTCCCGTTACGAAATGTCGGCTTGTTGAAAATGGACGAAATGATTAGGCAACTATTGCACAGAACAAAGTAGTCCTTGTTCTTTGACCTATAGTGATATATATCAATACAGATATTTGGTCGGGACTTCATTTCAGACCCTCAAGAACCTGTGACCTAAGTTGGAGCAAAATCGGAGATTGTTGAGTGGGGACATCAAGTCCACTTGACATGGTATGACATCTCTTGGGTTCCTTGAGGATTAGGAACTAATTTTTTAGTATTTGTGTGTAATTATATATATATATATATATATATATGTTTGTGTGTGTGTGTGTGTGTGTGTGTGTGTGTGTACGAAATAGAGAGAGAGAAGAAGAAATTGAATAAAATCAAAGTGAACTGAAAGCCACACCTTTTTGGGTGGAGGAGGTGGCTTCTTCTTCAGTCCTGTTCGTTCATCTTTGTTTTCCTTGAAACTCTTCTTCGAATCCGCTTCAGACAACACAACGAAAAAGTGGTGACACTTCTCACACTTCACAAATCTTGTAGATGCTTGAAGAATAAGAAAAAAGCTTTGTAGATAGAGACTGATGGCTAATTCCAAGCTTTTCATGGGAATTTCTAATTGCATTTTTCAAGAGAAACAAAGATTAAAAAAATAATCATAGCTGAAGCAAGAGGATCACTGCTTTCATCAATTTGGAAAATTTGCATCGAGATAAGTAGATATGAACACAAGAATGGTAAGGAGGTAGAAAAGTCAGTGATAAACTAAATAGTGGCATTCACCAACTCGTTTTTTAAACTAGCTTAGTTCTTGTGAAAAAAATAACAAGAATATTTCCTAATTGATCATCACTTCTGCTTAGTATCCAAGCAGCAGTGTACTCGGCCTGAAGTTATGGGCAGATAAACAAAATGTTCATTAAATTTTTCAAATGAGAATAAAATTTAGATTTCTGTATTGGATCATTTCAGCATTTTCATTTGCTATTCTAATTTCCAGAAAGTTGAAACTCTAAAGTTGATTCCCACTAATAACAAGAATACTATTTATACATTTCCTTGGTTTATAAAATACTAACTACATTAGTAACCGATGTACAGTAACCTGCAGAAAGTGAATATTGTGGATGGGAAGTAGGGAACCCATGATTAGTTTATGACAAATTTAATTTTCGACTAGTCATTGTGTGCATTTTTTAATGCTGTGGTGCCAAACTAAAAATCGGAGCTGGCAGGTTATAGCAAGATGGCAGTTGCTCATACAACACAACAGCATCCTAAAATTTCTCAAGTCATTCCACCCCAAAAAATTAATCTATGTAAACTATATAATCAATGGAAAATTTTGGGTTGAAAACTTGCCTTGTGCAATAAAAAGCAGTGAACCATAGCCATTGACATGACATCGAATTAAAAATTTAGGTTTTTCACATTTTTGCAAGTTTTATATATGAAAAAAAAATTTTTTTTTTAAATCAACCAATGAACCGATTTTAATATTTTGGTTATATATTCGAGAATGTTATTTTTCAAGTAAACTTGGTAGAAATCTTTTTCAAGTCAATTCTATGAAATTACATTTACATGAAAATAAATATGATAAAAAATACTAAAAATCTGTGAACTGACAAAAAGTTTTCAAAAATTTTAATGCAGTATGAACAGGCTGTCCTATACTTACAAACTATGCAAAATTTCAATTAAAATAAAAAATTTGCAAGCAAAGAAAAAAAGTGTATTTTTTCTTATGTCATTTTAATACACTCAGTAACCGATGTATGTCAGACTTGTCACTATGATTCACAATGGGACACCGAATTTTTAGAGCATTTCAACACCTAAACATTGAAGTGGGTCGAGGAGAAACTACGTCTATCAGGCATGCTACAATCATTAAGTCAAATATAGATTTTGATCTAATCTATTTCATTTTTACAGCTTGTTGCTAACTTAAGTCAAACGCATTTCTTAGTGGGAGTTGTGTCGCCCATCATCAAATTGGCTTACAGCGTGGTAAAACAGCCATCAGACTGAAATATTGTGCTCATGAGTTTGAAGGGAAATTCTGTTTTTCTGGTTTAATCTACCGTTTTCTAGATAAATTGATGATAATATATCATCAAGGAGCGTGTTATGTTCATTATACAGGGGACAACCACAAACTATTATTGAAAACTTTAAATGAAATATTCTCATATAGAGTCAATAAGTAAATTCAGTATAGCAAGTATTTTAAAAAATCCTTTTAAATCATTACAAGAAACACACATTTTTTCTCATCAGACAAAGGTCAACAATAGTGATGAAGTGCTTTTACATTGGTAATGAGTATCGAAAAGAGAAGACTGTATACTTACAGACAAAAGTCTCCACATGAGTGCAAGGGTCTCCACATTTAGGACAACAAAGCTGGTTGGAACCACCTTTTTTATCTCCTCCTCCTCCAGCACCACTGCTACTGCCAGCTGGGCCACCACCTTTCTGGTCTCTGCCACTGCCAACACCACCACTAGTACCACCTGATGCATTGCCCAGACTTCTACTGCTACTGATATGGCGACAGAGTGGGGTCACAGTTATCACTGGTCGAGTCAACAAGTACTGACACACACTCCCTGGCAATTGCAATGGACCATTTTTCAAAACTAAAAGAAGAAAAAAAGAAAAAAGATTCAAGCAAACAAGTCACTCAAGAAATTATTTCCCTATAAAATTCAACATGTTAAAGAGTAACTTTCTCCTGGCAATTGCAATGGACGATTCTTCAGAACCACAAAATAAAAAGAACAAAAACAATTCAAACAAACTAAAATATCTAGAAATTTGCAGAAACAAGTCACTTTTTTTAGATATTATTTTCAGCACTAAATTTAACATCCCAAAGAATAATCTTCTCCAAGTTTTTAGATATGTCCACACATCATCTAATAGATGCTCTTTGGTCTATCTGTCCCATTTATATTAAACAACAGAAATAGGGAAGGAGAAGTGTGATATCATTAAAAGAACATTCCTATCAGATTTCTTTCTAGCTGCTAAGAATATCGTAGGTCTGCATTTTTGTACTAAAAAAAATGCCAAAAATACGATTTTTACTGAAATTTCCACATATCGCAATATTTTTCAGGTATAAGGATCAATTGACTCAAAGGAAGACTACTTGCTCTTCTCTGTCCTCCTGCAACTACTACTATCACAGATGGTGGACACATCATTGAACTCCTGGTTCTTTTTTCAAGTATTTCACCTGACTAACAAAAAAAAAAAACAAAAAAACAAACCACTTCTAAATGTTAACAGCGAAAATTTAAAATCCATCAACAAGGAAAATAGGCAGTCCAGCTCTTGTGACAGGTTTAAACAGTTCTCAATGCTATAATTTCTGATGGCAAACTTAGAATTCATTGGTGAAGTCACGTCAATGCATTACAAAATGTCACAATCTGGATATTTCTTGTTTTTCTAAATCCAGAGACATAAAGGTCTCAAAAATAGCCTGAATTGAAAAACAACAAAAACGTACCATTTTCTCAAGGAAAAATGAATGTGTAAGACTAGTTGCACTATTTTCCAATAAAAATAACAGATGAAAAGAGCAAGTTTAAAAATACTTAGGGCTGGTTTGTGACTAGGGTGGGGTGGGGTCTTAATTCTTCTTTATGTTCTTATCAGTGGGGAAAATGGGCGGGGGCATATACCTACTTCTTAATTTCCATAGTTTTTGTATGTTCTATGTGTACTAATGAAGACTATAACTATTGTCTAAAACCCATATATATAAAAAAACTCTCTTCAGATGAAAACATTTCCAAAAAGATAAAAGGGATGAATTGAAGGAGGGTATATTTACTCATTAATTTAATGAACCACTAGAAAAATTATTGATATACTTTATACCACAGCAAGTGATTTTCATACAACGGAAAAAGTTGAATACATTTCATCATTACTTGATTATGGATGGTAGGTAGGAAGTGATCTAATCCCATTTATTTCATCATTACAACATAACTAACATTGTAAGAAAGATAAAGACAAAATTTGGTTTTCATGCACGAATAAAATCGAGTCACCTTAGCCTGGATGCTCCCGGTTACATTTTTTCAGCCAAAACCTCAATTCTAATACATGCACAGACTACAATGATTCATTAATACAAGGTACTGATACATAAATGATGTATATATTCAGTTTTGAAACAATCCAGATTTTTCGTGTAAACAGATCCACTCCAAACTGCTAACAATGAGAAATTTTTCTTCATCAACTCATTATTTGCAAATGACAGAAATTACAGTCAATGGATCTAAAAAAAAAAAAAAAAAAAATCATCAAGCAACAGATAAGGGCTTTTATCTTGCAATAGATAACTATTGCTCTTTGCCACCTGCTGCATTTATTGGGTTAAAGGAATCACTATCTTATAAAGAGGTAGATTGTATTGAGAGAAACCTATGTCAGAAAAAAATCATTTCCCTTTTATTAAAAGTGCACAAAATATTTCCTGATAAAAATCAGTCTTTTAGGTATTTTTTGGTCTAGTTTATGGTTTATATACCTGGCTAGAATTGTTGACAATAAAACCAGAGGGAATCTTGAAATGTAAACAGTCAACAACAACTAGTAGAGAAGGGAGTGAGACCAACACATATGGTGCTAATTGGGTACTTGACTGCAAAGATAACAAGTCAGGTGTCTCCTCTTCACTAACCAAACATTTCACTGAAGCAGCTACTCCTTCATCCACCTCAACTAAGTGGACAGGTGTAGCAAAAAATCATTGAAGAGAATGAAATCAAAAGAAAAGCTTCCGTAACTTTTTTTGTTTCACCTTCCCACCCGAATTCAGACTTTCGATGCAACCCTGTTCTATAGATACAATATTTCTTGATTAATTTTATAATCAAATAAGGCTTAATCTCGAAAAGAAAAATTTATATACTATATTGAATAAAATGGTCATTTGTTAAGTTGGTTCAAGTGATTAATATTTTTTTTCAGTTTCAACTGAATTCTTCATAGTAAAATGTACTTTCAGTTTCTCAACTGGTAAAGAATGTTTTTGGTTTGCTTATAAAATTTTTAGTCCATTTTTTTTTATAACCTTTACCCTATAAACCATTTGACAAAAATATCATTGTACTATGTTCAATGTTATTCAATGCTCGTTAAACTCTTTGATAAACACACAAGGGTAAAGCTACAGCCTTGAAACCTAAACTTTAACAAGTGTGGTTGCTGTAAAGTAGCCTGATGATTCAAGAAGGCAGTGATGAAAGGCCTTGTATATATAGGATATATCTGATGTCTAATTACAAATAGAGTAAATTTCAGAAGGTTTTGTGTGCCAACTCCACAACACTGGTCAAAAAAAGATAGAACCAGTATTTATTTTTAATCAGGAAATTACAAAAATGAGAAAAACTGCTTTCACAAATAATCTGGAACTCTGGTCACAAATAAAATTCTTTTACTGCTTATCTTTGGTGACAAGTAGTAACAAAAACTATTTCGCTTTGTATCAATGTTTATTTGATGTCAACAGACCTCCACTTGAAAGATTTTGTAAAAGCTATACCACAAATTGTGACCGGTTTCCACAGCAGAAAACAGATCAGTCAAGCTGTCAGACTAACTGAGAAATCCAGACTCATTCTTTCCAAAAGTATATAAATTTAATACTATTGCTTTTTTTCCCCTATTACATCCCTATTCCTTGTGAAGCTTTCAATTTTTGTTAGACTTTCATTCACAGAACTTTGAAATTTTTAATTGGCAGACATCAAGGAAGGCGTAATGATTGATAAAATGCCGACAAATGTAACCAGTAACTCTAAGAGTCAAATTCTGCATCTTTTTCTTCCAATAAAACCATAGGCTATTTCCTTTCCAAAAGAAACCTTAAAAAATTTTTACCATATCTAAAAAGATTATCAAAGGTTACCTAAAAAAAAAAAAACGTGTGTTCATTAAAAGAAGTTCTAGTTTGAAAAAAAAGCGAGAAAAAAAAAAACTTCTTCCTGCCCAGATAGTGCCATGGAAATGTTGCCAACAAAACCTTCTGACCTTAAGGAAACCTACAAGTTGCAAGCTTATATAAATGCACACACACTATCAAAATGGTTGCTCACTAAACAGTTATGTAATCTGCCCTTTTCAATAAATAGTCCTAAGAATGTTCAGCTTGCACTAACAATCATAAGTTGAAAAGAAAAAAAATTCCAATCCAGATTTGGTGGTGGTGTGTGTGTGGGGGGTTCATTTGTTCCTAAAAACAAATGTATGAGAAAAGCTCAAGCAATGCAACTTCTTAAAGAAATCATCCTAAGTGGACAAAATACACCAAGAGATTCTCAAAAAATAAAAATGCAGTTTTAGGCTGTTTTTTTTTTCTTTTTTCAATACAAAGGGTTGTAAGAATTCAGAAAGTACAAACTGGATATAGACCATTCTGATAAGAGAAAAAAAATGCACTGGGAAGATACAATTGGTGAAATATACAAAGCTGTTAAGGCTGCTATGATGGGTAAGAAAATCTAATTGAGATATTTATTTTCATGAAAATAGAAGATATATTCACACTAATTCCTCATCTTATATAACAGTTCCAAGGCAAAAAAATGCAAAAGTTGAATTAATAGATAAGAATAAAGTACAAGGCAGATGAAATGCCACCTGGAGTTATTAATAGACCAAGATTAAAGTGCAAGGCCAGAAAACTGGTCAAATAAAACTTGGCAAAGACTATAATCAATAGAGGGCAAGAGAACAACAAATGAATTATTGACAGAAAATAATCAAAATTCTTTGTTGAATCAGATTCCCTGCCCCCAAATCATTGAAATATTTCATTTTAGAAACTAACCCTTTCTTAGTACACACTGATTGGAATTTTCTCAATGTAATTCAAGAAAATATAAAAATTGAATTCCAAGATGTGAAAATACTTCAAAAGGAAAAACACAAAAACAAATTACAATTTTGAATCAGATTCAAAATTTAATCCAATCAATGAATAATCAAGCTTTGAGTAGCTCGTTATATAAATTTTAAAATTGGCATAACAGATAGGAAACACCAATTTCGAACAGATCATAATTTGGAATTATATCTTATTAAATATTGGCAATTTCCTCCTCTTTCCACTCAAGTAAAATTTTCTCTAGATTTGCTGAGCAGGTTTAAAAGCTAGAAATATAGATACCATGTTTGAGTGAAGCAGAGTAAGTATATTTATTTACATAAATAAATACAAGACCAATTATGAAATTGGGAGAGAATCCATGAATATGAATTACTGGATGCCTTAAAAATAAAAATAATCATAAGCCAAGTTTGCTAATAAGAACTACTTGAAAAGGTAGAGAGAAAAAGAAGCCATTTGTCATATGAAAATGGAATGTCATGGTAGTAGTACAAGATGTTGGCCCAACCCATAAATAAATGGATTTACTATTTGAGTAAGTCAATATGACATACGTTTTTTTCCTTCTTGAACTTGTTTCACAACACACAGCAGCAAAACTGTGAAGCAAGGTTAAAACAAAAATTCTCATCAGGATGAAAATTACCGCAATAGAAATGATGAAAGAATCAGTAGCTCAACATAAAAATGAAAAATGTCTTTCCTTTATTAGCATCCAACGTAGAAATATTAAAGATAACTAGAAACAGAATAAACAGGAGTTCCAAGAGAAATTAAGAATCACCATCACCCTTGGACAAATTTGTATGACAGCAACCAGTTCCGATCTGTAGACCCCAGGGCTACAATTCCTTTCTGGAAGTCACCCTAGCACCCCCCCCCAACCCATGCCAAATCCAGACAGAAGATAGATAAACAAGCCCAAATTCTGATGGATACAAATTAAGGGATCAATTTAGAATTCTTTTACATAGCAGATAGGACCCCCCCCACTCTAAAAATCTATGGGGGAGGGGGAGAATATTTTCCATCGTCCCTAAGAGGAGTATGTGTGCAAAATTTCGAGTCTCCCCAATGAATGATGGTGGTCCGTGCCAAAGTCTGATACGAAGTGTCTAGTGAATATAAGAATCCCCAAAACTGGACAATATAATTGAAACAACTTGGCTCTGGGTTAGTGGTGACTAATAAAGCCATCTTTATAATCAATTGATCATGAATATGACTAATTCAAATAGAGTTTCTGAAAATAGGCCAGAAATTCAAGCTCCAAGTATTGATATTGTAGCTCACCACCTTTTACTCAGGTAACTTATTGTTGCATTATTTATCACACATACAGGATATCCTTCATCAATACTAAGTGCTCATTGGTACCTTTCACTGTTTTCATAAGGAAAACAGCTTGGACTAACAAAATTACCATCATGGCCACTACAGTGAGTCAGCAGCTCTTTGAAATTCTTTCAAATAATCAATCTCTAGTAGTGATTTTCTAATTTCAAGTTTTTATCCATTTTCTCAAAAACAAAATATATGCAAATGCGATCTTTATACTTCAGAGCCATTACGACGGCCTAGGGTTAAGGTTTATTTTACCCCCGCTGTTCTCCCATTATGGGGTAACTGTGAAAGAATCCCCCCCTAGGAAAACAATTTTTTTTCTAAAAACTAACAAATTTCTGGAGAGTTTAAACAAATGCATTCATTTTGATTTTCTGAATGGCACACTCAATTTCATGAGGAAAATAACGTTTTATTAAAATATTGTTTGTTTTATTCTTACTCTACCTTCCACACTTTCTTTCAATTGAGGGTTGGTGAAATTGATGTCGAAGGGGGATAACTATATAAGCACAAATGATTACTACTTTGTCAAGGTAAAAGCAAACCAATGTGTCCAATATGTTCAGAATCATTTTCCGCATTTGATCATATTCGCCATAAGTCAGCTTGTTCATATGTACTCACCTACCACAAAAACTACTGGACATAAATCCCTTAAATTTTCTGTGGCTTATGGATTTGTTTTTAGCAAATTAGTTTTGGAAACTCCCCACCCCAAATATATTGGGGGGGGGTCTAATCAGGTGGGTGTAGAATTCCATAATCTATGCAATTTACTAATAAATTTTGTTTGTTTAGATCATATTTAAAGAATTAAATGGTAAACATGTCTTAACACTACTTGATATTCCAGGCATGATGAATATGAAGGAGATATTAGAAAGCTTGAAATCAAAATACTGAAGAAAGATTGGTAACCTGAACATGCAATTTTCTAAAACCTAGAAAACTAGTGTATGCAGGCTACATTGTTAGAGGAAAAGTTGCAAAATATTCTGAAAAGTATTCTGATGGTGAATTCGTAAAAGAATGCTTTTCGGCAATTGTTGAACTTTCATGTCCAGAAAAGATAAAATGTTTGAAAAGATGAGTTTGTCTCGCAGAACCATAACAAGACAGGTTGAAGAAAGTACAGCCAATATGAAGGGTATGCTAGCAGAAAAATCATCAGAATTTAATTCTTTTTCACTGTCAGTGCAAGTATAGATGTATCAGATTCTACTCAAATTGCGATTCTCATACATGGTATAGAGAAAATCTTCAATATCACTGAAGAAATGTTCTGTGTTCAAACAATGAAAGATACCGTTACAGGAAACAATATTTATGAACAAGTGAAGACAGCAATTAGAAAGTCGAATCTTTCCATTGAAAGGTATGTAAGTTCGTAAAAAAAAAAAAAGGGGGCCTTAGATAGGCTTTCTTTGTAGATTAAAACCAGAATTTGTTTTTTGAAATTTACAAGACAATGACTTCGCAGCATTTCATAATTCACAGAGGACTGAGATATTACCACTCATTCAATGATCTCGATTTGAAATTGCAACAGAAAACAGTTAATGAAATTCATTCTCATATCAAGGATTCTGAAATTAAACCTCAGATTTGGATGAATCAACTCAGGACTCGTGACATTTTCCTTCTCCTAACATTAGCCAATTACAAGGAAACTGAATGTGTTAGTTTTGTTAATGGAATGATATAATTAGAAAAAAGATCACAGCTCCAGATTTAATGACTTCAAAGCTAGAAAAGCCATTTTTTGCTTTTTCGCCAAATCATTTAATCAACAAGATTGAAAAAATAGCAAGTGGAAATAATTGAACTCCAGACAGAGGAATTTTCTTCTTTGCAAAGATTTAAGGATGTATCTTCCTTGCAGTTTTATGCAAATCTTCAGGAGGAATACTCTCTTAAAACAGTGTTCTTTGCTAGAAGATATGCCACAATGTTTAGTAGCAGTTGTGAAGATGAACAACTATTTTCATACATGAAAATCCAAGTTGAAACTAAGGTCACGATTGACAGATAATCATCTCAATGACAATTTAGGAGTTGCAACATCTCATATTTCCAAATATTAGAAAACTTGAAAAAAAAGTAAAAATGTCAAAATTGTCACTAAAATTCCTGAATAATTTCTTTCTGTATCTTGTTATGATGAAATTTTTTACAGATTATGAGGAATAAGGAGATTGAGTAAATAAGTATTTATTCACGGACATTTCATAAAGAGAGACCTCACATCTTGAGAAAATTGAAGGGGAAAGCCTCTCGTTCGTTTGGGATGTGGGTTTGTATATCAATCATGTGATCAAGGTTGGATGGGGGACATGCATGAATGCAGGGCTGTATGTAGGGGGGGGTCACAGTTGATTCCTTTCGTTTTTCAATGTGTGAAGAATCCAAATGAATGCATGTCTTGAGGCAATTAGTTAAAACCACATAAGTCGGAACAAGTAACACCCAAATACGATCATACAAGTATGACAAAGCATAACACAGACAAAAATGATCATACAGCAGTACATGTCCAACTGGCATACAGTCTGTATGTGTACAACTATGCCCAGATCAGACATGGTATACATGTGTTACTGAATTACATTCATCATATATCTATATACCCGTGCAAGAATGTATAGTACATAGCAGTGCAGCGAAGTACATCTATTGTTATATGACCATATATACAGTTTATAATCAAGAGTCATAATCATGAGTCTTTTACCATCTGTAGTTAGACATAGACCTTCCCCTGGATTCACCACAGCTCACTATCGTGGGCTGCGCAGAGCCAATATTTTTTCAACCCATCCAGTTGGTCTCGCCACTCCATTCTGCTGGCCTAGGTTCCACAACTGATCTCTGAGGATCCATTTTATGAGTTGTGATGCTCAACTGATTGCTATTTGAGTTTTCCAATGGATTCTATCCCCTTGTTTTTTCTCCCCTAATATATTGTGCTGTCTTGTGATCTCTCCATGTGAGGTTAAGCATGATTCTCCCAAGTGCACATTGCATGGTTATCACTTTGCAGATCAGTCTCTTGGTTGGGTTCCATGTTTCAACTCCATAGGTGACTATCTGGAGGATGCATTGGTTGTATACTCTTCTCTTTAGGACCAATGGGATTTTTTTGTTCTTGAAGGTGGAGCTTGGAATCCTACAGTGATTCTTTACCTGGTTTCCTCTTTCAAGGATTTCATGGCGATCCGTTGTCCTAGATAGATATAGTGGTCTTTGCACTTTTGATCGCTGTGCATTCATTTCTTATATGTTTGCTGTATATAACCTTTGTTTTGCTAAAGTTCATGTGAATGCCGACTTTCTTGCTTTTTTCTTTCAGTTTATCTAGCATTAGTTGCAGGTCCTGGAAGTTCTCTGCAAAAAGGACAATATAGTCTGCAAATCTAAAGTTACTTATGTATTCATCATCTATTCCATGTGTTTACCCAGCTTAAGCTTCAGAAAATCATCTCAAGGCAGGCTGTAAAGAGTTTGGGTGAGCTAGTAACAAGGCATCAAACAAACAAAAAAAAAAAAAAAAAAAAAGAAAGGTCCCTGGACTAGATAACATCACTCGGGAACTAACCATTTTATTCAACTTATGCTTAAGAGAAAATAACGTATCAGAAGATCAAAACCTTGCAGTCATGATGCTATTAGATAAAAAAAAAGAAACCTAAAAGACCTCAACAACTACAGACCAATGAGTCTACTCAACTGGATTTACTAACTTTTCATCAAGCGAGTTCAAAAAACACTAAATGAAAACCAACAATAGGAAGAAATTGGCTTCAGAAGAAGCTACTCAACCATGAACCATCTCCAAAATATAAAATGCCATTCAAAGTGGCATTCATAGACTTTGAGAAGGCCTTCAACTTGGCATCAATGACCTTGGGAATTTTTACTATCACTCTACAAGGAGTAGACCCCTTATTACAATATATATACTGTCACAGAAACTCCTCTATCAGGCTACACAAAGACTCAGAGCCTTTTCAGCTCCAAAAGTGGGTAAGACAATCATACAATAGTATACATGAATTCAGTTAAACAGTATATAGTCATACACTGGTATACATCAGTTCAGCTATGGACACAATACATATTAAATCATTTACGCAGGAATGCACTGTGCACACTGGTCCCTCAACACCAAATACATTCACACATCCGTTCTTGTTATGTAAATAATGAATATATAGTCAATACCATTCTTGTCTGAATTTTGTTAGAAGTGTTTCAATCATTGTATTTGTTTCAGTTGGACTATTTTCCTCATCTAATGTTGCTCATATTTTTCACAACGATTTGGATGTCATAATTCTTTCCGCTTTCATGTTTTGGGGTTGCTTCCCTCCAGCAAGGTGACCACTTTTTTTCCAGGCTATACATGGAAACAGTTCGACTAAACCATGTAAAATGATCAAAGATGAAATCCATTAAATTTCTCTTTTAGTAGTATGGCCCAAATTATGATGAACAATATCTCATGTGGCCCACTGTTCAAAAAAGGTTGCCAATGCCTGGTCTAATGGATTGAAAGCATCTAAAATTAAAAGAGGAGAATATTTTCTTCTGGGAGAACACCTTACTCCCATCATGTAATTCTTTACCAAAATATATTTATAGAATATAATTTTTGATGAAATAAACACATGCTAGAATGTCAATGAAATACAAATGCCACATAGTTATTTCCATAAAAACTAAAGCTTTATCATCAATACTGCAATCACCACATTTTCAATTACCCCGGGTTACTAAATTGCGAAAAAAAAAATTATCAGCCAAAATTATATATTTTTTTTTTTACTTGATGTCATTAAAACTGATTGTTTTATATTATCATGACTTGGGTATTAATCTTCTTTAGTGGGTATTTCGTGTTTGTCGAGGGGCATTACGGTTAATACCGATACTGAACAAAAGCCATAGCAACTCAAATATCTATCCTTTATACAACGGTTTGAGGCCAAACTTGAATATCAACTAGTGTGACTGTACTCGTTGTGGTGTTATATTAAGCGAGCTGGCCTTGCAGATCATGTAGTGCCCAACAAGTGACCTTTATGGAATAAACTGATGCGATGACCTCATCTTGTGAGGGTCTTTAATATTAGAAAATTCTAATATTGCGTGGACTAGAATCAACTTTTATGCGAGTTTGGGTCACTAGCACATTATGTTATTTTCTCAATAAAAAAAAAAAAAAAAAAAAAGAGGAAATTTGGAGATATGATTGAAAAATCTCCCGAAAATGTAAACTTAAAGATTAGAATTCAAAAAAGATTTAATAATATTTCTTACTGAGAGACTAATTGTTGTTTCAAAGAGGACAAGGCAATAATATTACATTTTTCAAAACTGTTTCAACAAGGCTAGATTATATTAAAATGAAAGTAAGTGCAGTAAATAAAACTATTACACATGATGCACATGTTTGAAGCAACTGAAAGGGGAAATACAATTTATTTTTCCTAGCAAAAATATTTGCTGACGAAAAAAAAAAAAAATATTACATAACATTTTTCCAGAAGTCAATGTTATTGTAACTTGCGGTCGGAGAAAAAACATGACTCACTCACTGTTATGCCTATAGTAAATACTAAATATCAAATAATCACTACTTCACTGGGATTTACAATTAAATTGATTTTTTTAAATTCATTTATTCCTTTCGGCATAAAGCCAAGAAAGATAGGGGAGAGCAAAATTATAGAAAATGAGTTTACTAACATTAAAAAGGTCAATAAGAAAAAGAAAAAAAACTGGAAGCCTTCTATAAGTTTTCATTAAGAAGAACTTCAACCTACAATGATATTGTAAACAAACACAATTTGTGTCAACTTTGAACTTAATTGACAATAATTGTTAATGTATTCGAAAACATTAGTAGTAAAATCTCTAAGAAAATTTTTCGTATTTGATATTTCAGAACCAATGTCAAGTTTTTAGTTACATAACCATTGAAGATGTCGATAAAAGGCAGAGAAGTGATGAAACCTAACCACCGAAATTAATGCACATCATTAAAAATATTTCAATATTATTTTTAAATAGACTCAAAAATGCCTAATTTTCTCTACATGTATTTGGGTAATTCCACTCAGGAGTCTGGAATAATACGAAAACTTTTCCATGAAGTTCGCATTTAGGGTAGTAAGTAAGTAGGTAAAAAATAACTTGTTAAGGATTCCTTCTTCTATAAGACACAATCTAAATTTAAACTACGTAGATAAATTACGAAGGCAGAAAAGGATAGTCACTTAATTACACTATTTAAAACCTAAAAATACAAACAAAAACAATCCAAATGTACTTGTGAATAATCTATGAGTTTTTTTTTAAAGCATAATAGGGTCCAGTTTCGCTTTACTCACTCATACAGGTCGAACCCCCACTTATGGACCAATTAACTGGCTTCCACTAAAAGTTAGTTTTTCTAAAAAGATTTCCGGAAGAAATGGAGGCCAGATTCAGTCAAAGAAAAATAAACAAAAAAGGGAAAAATTAATTTCCAACAAAAATACTCTGGTTTGCTAAACCGAATCTTAACCAATTCAAATTAAAATTGAAACATTTCATCAGTTACCGTTTTTACACTATTCAACAATTCAAAACAAAATAAAAAAAAAACGGATAATTTGTTTGGATCATCTCATGTTTTCGAAACCTGAAGCGTTAATCTCGATATTTTCAATAATAAAAGATAAGTAAATAGGAAAAAGATGGATTTTAAAAATAAAACAAGACAAAAGATTTTTTCCCGTGATGAAAATGCTACAATTTGAAATATGGGAGCAGAGATAGACTTTTAGGGTGACAGTTGTAAGAGATTTGTTTAAAAATTGATCTTTTAAGAAGCTTTAACCCGTAATTTCAAGATTTTTAGAAGTTAATCCTTAAAATTCACTTGTTTTCAACTGTTTTCTTCGTTGACGATGTATAAAACTCATTTATATAATAAACGAAAACATTAAAAAAAGGGGGGTCGCGAGAAAGCAAGATGAACAACCAAATATGTAACATAAGAGGAAAGAACTGCTTAGTCTGAACAGTACATAAAAATATAAAGTTGAAAATGAACAGTACTAGAGTGAAAAAAGATAAGTAATAATATTTATTTCTTACCTGAAGCTGATTTCGAAGAAGTTCGACCAAGAATAACATGTCTGACTGGACTAAAACTCAGTCTTGTAGCACTAGACATCGTCATTTTGGGTGGACGGGGAAGAAAACTGAAGATAAACAAGCAATTATTTTTACTAGACACTATTGATTATCCCTAGAGAATTGCACTGACATTTTTGTTTGGGGTCGTAAAAAAAAGAATTAAAGCAATATCCTTGAACAACGAGTCGACATGCAAAAAAACATGGACGTATATATTTGTGTTGTTGTCGGAATAATACGTGGAAGGAGGACAAGACGAACCGGACTATTATGGGATTGAAAGTGAGCAAAATTGAAAAATGGTCCTTAAAAACCTGATGGAAATGGTTTAGTGGGATCTTTTTGTAATCTTGTGAACGTCAATTGCGGATAAACCGCATAATTTTATGGGCTAGACGTCCAAGTCAGCTTTAATCCGCACTAGCTCTCCACGACGCTACCATGACTGACAGGAGAAAATTGCTGTGCGTGTTGAACATTACGAAAATAGAGCACAGTAACCGCGCACAAAATAATCCATCTGTTCTTGCTCAAAACATTATCTTTTTCAGATATCTCCTTGAAAAAAGAAAACGGTTTTAGTTCTTCACACCAACTTCGATTATCTATTTCGAAAAAATTACCTAAAGTATCCCGAGGTTATGACTTTGACCCCTGTTTACTAGTGCAAGCCTCTTCACAACTTTTGACTGCAAGAGTAGATTCGTTCCCCTCTAGTGCTTCTGCACCGAAACATAAAACATGGTTGCTTCAATAAACGACAAACCAAATATACGTGCATTTATATTTACCTATTTACCTATTCTCTTATCTATGTGTGTCAGCAGTGTTGGTATGCGTATATTGAACATTAAGTGTCTACACAATTTATTTTAGCACTGGAGATGATCACACAGAAACGTACAAAACACTAAAACATTCATTCCTATTTGTTTTTTCATTATCTATCAATCTCATAGGCTGACATGATTGCATAATACTTACTGTACCATCTGGTAGAAATTCATTTTTAATCGAAGTTTCTCTAATTTACCTTTTTACATTAAAATAGATTCAAAATCTATGCATTGAATATATTTTAATATTTATTTGCATTTTTGTCCGCTCTATTGTGCGAACATTTTCTCAACACCTTTCAACTCTTGAAATGACTAATAAAAATATTACTGCATTATGAACTGTGAAACATAAACAGTTTTTAGTCCAAAAATAATGAATTTTCTTTTTGCTATTTTCAAGAAAAAGACTAATTTACACAAGTCTAAACATTAAAGAAACACGCATGCCTGGAGTACAACATGAATGATTACATAACTGGCAATGTCAACTTGTGAAGTAATCCTTCAAACATAGTTTTAATCTTAAATTTCGAAAAACGAATAATAAATCTTTTTTCTTTTCTTTTCTCATAATATATGCAATAGTTTTTCAATTCCTTTATGTACATTTTTCTTTTGCTTTTTGAATTGTTGCACTATTTCAGGAAATTTAATTCAAGAGATGTCCTGATATTTTATTGTAGTCATTTTTCTCTAAATAGAACTAAAACCTAACTTGAAGAAAAAATGCTTTATAAATACTTGATTTGTATTAGATGTGTCAATAAAATATCTTTAAAAGAGATGAAAAAACATTTTATGTTCTAGTTGTCAGATCCATTTTATATGCACAAACTACTGGGTGACCTTAGGCCTATGAGTAACTTCTACAATTCCCTGTTTTAAAAAATTTTTGGGGACAAATAGTTAGGAGATATTGTTTCAAATGCAAAAACACATTTTAATTTTCAACTAAAGCAATTGGATCTCAAATTAGAGAAAACAAGAACCATAATTTCAACTCAGCCTCAACTATTCATGGTGGTAGTAGTGGGAGGAGTAGGAGTTGACTGATTCACATACTTGTAAAATATTGTGATACGGAAATATTCAGTTAGTATTATCTTCTATAAAAATCATAAATGGCCTTTTTTATTCTTAAACACGAAAGTGTAAACTTAGGACATTCTATAATGACATGGTAGAGCTGGTAGAGAAAAAACAGAGTAGATGTTCATTTAATGATGTCACACATTTTGATGACTTCACACTGCTTCCTTCCTTTCTGTTTCTGTTGTTTAATGTAACTGGGACCGGCCAACAGACCGATTGAAATGTGTCTCATTAAGATGTGTGGGCACATATAAAAATAATTCAATCAAATATAACGAAACCATACTTAACAACTCAAGAATTTACTCGATTGGATTACATATTTTAATTAGAGCTTGATTAGAGTCAATTAAGCAGAATTTTGATTAAGTTCTTATAATTTTCTTTTCAGATCTTTCCTTGTTATATTCATCAGTGAATGAAAGGCTTCTCAAATTAGAATTGTAAATTTATACAAATAATTACCTTATGTTTTCAGTGAAGGAATGAGATTCAATGGTATGGAATTATACAAGCTTTGAGCAACCAAAAAAAAAGTGAGCAAAAGAATGTCAAATTTTATATACAGGATAATGGAATAGGTTATCTTCTACTGTGAGGAATGCTTTATCTTTAGATACCTGTAAAGGTAACTCTAGAACATATCTACCATTCAATCCGGTCAGACTATTTCCCTTGTCTATGTATTCATTCATTCACAACGTTTCAGGCGTGTAGCCTCTGGCCTTCATCAGGTGATGTTAGTTCTAAAAAGTGGAATCACATCCGGTTTTCGGTATATCCGGTTTGTGTTTTCAGTGACAACTTCTGAGTTGTTTCCCTTGTATTGGATAATCTCTTTACTTTTTCAGAGAAGTTCCTGTCTAGTACCATAAATATCGGATAAAGACTAAAGTTCACAGCCGATACATTGTGAAAAATTAACACATAGATGAGGAAAATAATCCAGCCATATAATACATGATGATTAATTTACCCCATCTAACAATATTCAGACTACAATACCTGCAGATGATCCATAATTCATAAAAAAAGTAAAGAGACAAGTTTAGTAGTGTGGTCCCTAAAAAGAAGTGTGGCTGTTTTCTAAGCTAATAGAGTTTTTTCACAGTCCAGGTGGGCCGTCCCTGCTACGGAACTATTAATTGATACTTCGTAAAAATCCTCAATGCAACACGTAATGGAATGATGGTGAAAGTAAAGTATGGGCACGAAGAAGGACTTCTACGGCCATGTCCATCTTACAAGAGTAAAAAATGATCACTGTGTAACGGTAGCTCTTTACTCTATCACATTTCTGGAGTCTCAGACAAAACCTTCAATTCTTGGATGCCCCTCCCTAAATGTTAAGCTTTGAAAACGTGTGATTAGAATCAGAGGCCAAGTAAACATTCTTCCTTGAGAAAGAATAATGAGGAAGGTGAAAAGTAATACTGTTACCAACTATTTTCAGTTTTTGTCCTACTTTACACTTTAACTGAGGGGGTTTTGTCCTATTTCCACATTGCTAACATTCCTGTTGTACCATATCACATGTATGAAACCAACAACTTTATGGTCAACTCTGTCGACCCACTTACTCATGCTCTGGATAAGTTGAATTTCTATGGAAGAACTGAAAAAAGAAATCAAAGTTATATTTGAAGTCAATTCCTCTATTTTACTGTCACATAAACAAAAATTCATGTGGCTTCAATAATGTGATCGTACTGACACGGCTGCTTTTGACAATATATTTTTGATGCTATGTTACTCCTTGAATTGTATTAGAATGAAGTAATAATCTGAGACCACATTCATTAGAGTATAAGATGAAAAAAATAAAACAATACAACTAGGGCTGTAGGAAGGACCGCACTTCTTTATAGGGACCACACTACTCAACTTGTATCAGAGTGAAAAATTATAGATGATTAGAAACTGTCAAACAAAACTGTTTTCAAAACTGTCAAAATAGGTTTCTTTAGTTTCCAAGTTGGTCTGTCTGGCTCTGTATATATGCATGTTTATATTACATATACATGCCACATGAATAGAGCTAGAGGGCTAGAAATTTCCCCATTTACTCCTGTTATATCTAGTGAAAACACCGTTTCTTGTTTTTTGAAAATCACTCCTGAACAGGTTTTTTGAGGGTGGGTTCAATTTGCAATTTAAGTTTATGCTAAATTGGTCACTTCTTTTTTTTTGTAAATTCATACTTAATTTTATCCACTATGGTTTTGTCATTTATTCTTAGAAATTTACTGACTGTGATGGACAGATGAAGGCTAGAGTGTATAGTGGCTAAGACAGAGAGGTATGAACAAAGATGAAAGAACTAATCTGAATAAAACAATGTGTAAGAGTGAAAACACCACATATCGGTAATTTAGACAAAAATGATTTTGAAGCAAAGATAGATTTTGGAGTAAACCCCAGATTTAATACGTTCTGTTCTATCTTTGTTGTTTGGCATTTGAGGTTGAGAAAGTGCTGAACACAACTGAGAGGGTTACCTTTTTATGTGTGCCCTAGATTTTGAGTTCAAGCATTATGATATTGAGTCAGATCTTATCTAAATCTTTCGTAAAATACCAATGACTTCATTTAGTAATCATACTGAGTATATCAGTATTTAAGAGGGACATTTAATTCTAAAAATTATGCAAACATTAAACCGCATCCAATGTACTGGTAATATGACTAGGAGGCCATTTACTGAAGTTCAGTATGGACATATCAGGTGCAGTAAGCTGTTTTTTTCCAATTACTCTTATAAACCATTTGTCTTATAGTCCATCTATTACAGTAACCCATTTTAGATGAAAAATTATTGAATTATATCTGCTTTATAGAGTTCCAACTGCCTGATACAAGGTTGAATTTTCTAGGAAATCAAAAACTTTAATAAGCTCATTAAGAAATTTTGAAAAAATCTCTTGTGTTTGTGATCTTAAATAAAACATATTTTTTCTCAAATTACTACATATGTTTGTTTGAATCTTTGGAGAAAATACAATGAATGCTGGCTGTGAATTACGGTCAGGATTTCTTTTTTTTTTTATAGAATTACAAAAAAATACTTAAAATAATATTATTCTTAGCATCCAATGTATGGAGTGTCAAGGACAATGTCAAGTATGTATAATTCAATAACATTAAAGTAGATCATATTTCCTGAGTGAATTGAACGAGTTCTTCAAAATTCAACTTGTACTAGTAAGCAAAGTTTTAATTGGCAGTATACAGAAAAAAATTGTTGTGCCAAAGGAAATTGAATATTTCATCAGTATTTTTTTTTCTTTCCTTTTTGTATCTGATTGGTGTAACATTGGTTAAATTGTCTGTCACAGTCTTGATTTGGGAGTGAAAGTAGAAGGACTAAGTCTCGGTGGTGTATAAACTGAATGCATTGAACTCTTTTTTATTTATATATAGATGTTCATGTAAATATTTTTTTTGTTTTTCTCTAAAATCCACACTCCTCCTCTCAATCAAAGTTCCTTTCTCGACCTTCAGACTAGGATCAATGTGGAGTATCTGATCCTCATTGATCATTCATGGCCGAGGGTCAGGAACCATCTAGTTCCAGGGTGTTATCCCCCAGGCTGTACCTCCCCATCCACTTGAGACGAACTCATCAAGTACAAAAATTTTCTTCTCAAAAGAAAATCAACTCCAATAGCAGAACATTAATCAACTTCATGGTCACCATGTGATGAAAATGATCTAAATTGTTAGCAAGGAAAAGAAGCTCTGGGTTGATTAGTTGCTCAATAGCCAAAAAAAAAGAAAATGGAAATAAGGATGACCAATGAATAAGTTACTTCTCTGGTATTTTGTTGTGCAGTGATCACTAAAAAAAAGTCTGAATTCCCAGAAAACAAGCATGAATGCTTTTAGACCCAAATTAACTGATCAATTTAGCATAAACTTGTGTTGTAAATTGAATCAACAACTAAAAACCCATTTTTATAAATATCATTTTTTCTTGACATAAGTAGTAAGAGTTCAAAATTTCAGCCTATAACTCGATTGGTTGATCTATACATGATACATAGATCGATAGCCAGCCAGACTAACCTAAAAACTGGAGAATCTATGTAGACAGTATCTAATAATAGATAAAAAGAATTATGATGAGAATAGAAAGACCCATGTCTAAATACCAGGCGCATATACCGTCTCTTTGATTTGCGAAGAAATATATTTCCTTGGCAACATTAATTTATTTTGTTAATTGACATTTCATTTTCCTTGTTCATATCAGAATGTTTACGTTTGTTAAGTCCAATGAGTAACGATCCATTTTCTATTGCTGATAGGTAACCTAAAAAAAAAGAAATGATTTTAAAAAAGCAACAACAAATATTAAACGCTTCACAACACTAAGATAATGTACGATTTTCATTTATTACATTTGCAGCAAATGTTCTGCGAGGAAATCTGCCAGCAACAGCAGGGGAAAAAAATAAGACGAAAATAGGAGGGTGAATCGATGAACTGTAAAAGTACATGCAACCTCAAACTCGAAATATACAGACAGTCGAAGCAGCCGTTATGTCAGTTGATATTGCCCTCTCCGGTTTCCTGTACCCTTTGCCTACTGCTTATGGTGGCTTTAAATTAAAACAAGTTATTTTTTGTATGTTTTAACACAGACTATTTTTTTTCTTTCATCAGTGAATCAGACTTGATACGCTATTCAATTGAGAGGAATTTCTGACGTACAAAGGTTTCGCCTGAAAAAAAAAATGCGTGTAATTTTTGTGCTTTCAATCCATCAAGACCTTCCTTTCTTCGGGGATTAGTTAATTTTGAAAAAAATTTTTAGAATCTTTTAGATAGGGGGTTCTTTTTACAATGTAATTATAATGTGAAACTGGGCACACATTTTCAGCCAATTTCGTGAATAATGTACCGAAGTATGTGGTTCGTCAACTTCTGTTTTGGGAGAGATGTGAAAATTCATTCTCTTATAATAAGTAGAAAAAGAAAGACTACACAATTTTCTGCTAACGGCTGCAACCAATTTTAGAAAATTTTAAAAGGCATGCTAGACGAAAAGCATGTGTTATTTATTTTTATCTACTTTATTCCATAAGTTTGGAGCATTTTAGTTTTCATATGTGTTTAGTTTTTATTTCACATTCTTCGTGTTAGGGAAAGTGACTGCGTACTTCGAGGCCTCACTTCCGCGGATATGGCTGGAAATAGGTCCCTAGTTTCGCAGTAATTGTATTGTAAATATAACCCCTCTTTTAAAACCTATTTCAAAAACGGACAAAATCCCCGAGGAAAGAGACTTTTATGAATCGAATACACAAAAATCACTCGTGAAGATTTATTTTTTTCTATTTATGGACCGATTGCCAGGCGGTTCTATAAATAAACCACGAAAAGGAGGGGAAAAAACATTGAGTTGTAAAATTTAATTACAATTAATCTCATTGAGTTACGTCCCTTGAATAGAAATGCTCTCTAGTATTTTAAGAGAATAAAACGTATTCACACGCACATGGTCTCTAAGCATCTAGTATGGCCGGCCGCGGTAGAGGAGGCCGGGGATTATCTTTTAATATCGATGCTTTGGGGTTTGGACGAGGAGATGCCCTTCCACAGGCTATCAATCAACCACCCCCACTCTTTCCGGTAAGTTCAATCGAAAAGAACGAAAGTATCTTAACAAATTTAAATCACGATTCGACAGTGAAAGGCGATTATCGCACGTATGTACACTTTGAATTAATGTTGACATGGATGTTTTTTTTTCAATAAATACAATTAGAAAAACATGAATTGAATTAAAGAGTATTTCTATTCAATGAAATATTATAAATCATTATTTTTATGACCACTTTTTACCTTTTATCTTTAATTTATCAGTTGCTCTTTTTCATTTGCAACTTTTTTTCTCAGGTCGATTTACCCTTCGGTTGTGAGTAAAATAGTGTTGATCGGAAAATTACGATGACTTTCAGGGTAAAAGGTAGTAAAAAAAAAAAAAAAATGATAATGAATCAACTTACTTGCGACCCAGAAGACTTCATCGATTTACCTCCCATCTATCATCATTATTATTCATTTTTTCAATTTTTTAAAATCTATTTGTAAAATTGTAGTTAGGAGAATTTTGAATATTAAAACCACCAAATTCTATTCGTTTTCCTTTCCAGTAATTACCATTTAGCCCTTTTATTATTTATCAATTATTTATTAAACTCAATTTCCTGTATTTTTTTCATCTCAAGAATCACATCGATCTATATCAATGAATATAGCCACGTATATGTGATATATCAGTTCTGCAAAATACTTGTTACAATTGCGAGTACATGAATAAGTTTTTTAAAAACAAAACAAGGGAGATAAGACAAGGATGACTTGATATCGGTTTCAAGGTAGACTACTCTTGTTTTCCTATAATTGAATGTCTTTTTTTCTTTGAATTGTATTGATTTATATTTTTCTTCATTTATTTTAAAGCCACTTGAACTGAAAGCTGTACCTTTGCTGCAAGGAGAGGAATATGAATATATGTTGGCCCTTAAACAAGAGTTTCGTGGCACCATACACGAATCGCCTTTTTACATGAAAGTAACAGAAAAGAAGAAAGATATTCACCGTTACTCAGACAAGTACCAATCATCTCTGGATAATAATAACTCTTGGCAGCCAGGTTGAATTTTTTTTTTTCCTTTTTTTTTCTTTTTATTCATTTCAAAATTTGTATCCACTAATTACTCAAATGATACTCTTAGTTATTTTTATGCCCCTCATTGCCCTTTGTTCCGAACCCCACATCCATTTCACTGTTTGTGTGTTGACTCCTCGGGTTGCTATTCATTACTATTGAACTGCAGAAACACTTCTTAATTAAGGGATATGTCGCTAAAGGATCCACTATCTGTTCAGGTTGATGGAAAATTATTTCACTGAGGATTTGAATGTTGTAGGGTTTTATCCTTTCAGTGAATCCTCAAAATAATTCTTGATCCTGCTGAGTGGCATACAGATAACAAAGTATCATTAAAAAAAAAATGGCGTAACGAATATAGCAAAAGTTTTGAGATAAAACCAATAGTTTTTCAGTTCATCAATTCCAGTAAGCTCTCTTTTTATTTAATAAGTTTATGGCTGTCAAATTCAGCTTTTAACATTGGGGGAAAACCTTCAAAAATGTTCTCATTCAGTAAAAATAACTGAACCAACCCAAAATAAAACCAATAATACATTCCAGATTGTGAATCGACTTCTCAGCGCAACATCTGAATGCTGATTCGTCCGTGCATGATAATTCAGTGCAAGAAGGACCAACAAAAACAAACTGTTGAATTTATTAAGATACAAAGATTAAAATTATTCTATGGGTTAAATTATTTTAGTGAAACTTACTTGAGTAGTTTGATTTGACAATTTATAGTTTGCAGGAACAGCCATGAACTTGGAACAAAAATGATGTGTTGTAAAAATTGTTTTTATGGGTATTAATTTGTAGACAAAATATGAAGATATTAGAGTCCTTTTTTTTTTACTTTGCAGTAGTACATTTCATTGCTGGATGAGTTGGTAAATAAACTATAAAAATATTAAAACATTATCTCTTACATTGCAGTACATATTATATTTTTATTGCAGAAACATGGTACTAGATTTTGTAGCTGAATGAGTTAGTAAACAATCAACCGTTTACAGTTGAAAAAAAACTTTTGGCAAAAATCAGAATTGAAAATAATTCTAATTTTTGCAAAAAAAAAATCATTTTAACTCTGTCGGTCACAAAATCTGGAAGCATGAAGTAAAAGATATTTCAATGAATTGTTTCATAGTTTGCAGGGTTGCCAGATAGTCTGCGTGCTTTTGAACGCAAACAAATGTTAACAGAAGGACCCCCCTCAACTCCAAAAAAAGAAATGACGGCTTGAGTAAAATTGCGATTGAAAAATGGAAGTGAATAGTAGAATGAAAAATAATGATTGTTTATAAAACATTTTGATATTGTCGAACAAATAAAATTAGGCATTTATTAAAAATACTACTGTAACAAAGTGAAAATGGCCAAAAATTGTTTTATGCCAAACCAGAAACTTGATAGCCTAATATTTTGCCATAATGGCAACCCTGAGAGTTTGTTTACGAAGTCATTGTGCCATGAGATATAGTACATAATGCAAATTAAGAGATAATGTTTTGATAAGTTGTTGTATAGCTCATTAGCGAACTCATTCAGCAATAAAATGTACTTCTGCAAAGTAAAAAATACCTTTGATATTTTAATAGTTTTATATTTTGTTTGTTGCAAATTATTAATTGAACAGCTGAAGTAAATCAATGCACTAAAATAATTCAACTCACAAAATGATTTTAATTTTTGTATCTCAATAAATTGTTCTAATTCCTTAATTTGTTTTGGTTGGTCCTTGCGCTGAGTTATCTCTGCGCCAAGTAGTTCTGCACTGAAAAGTCAGCACTCAGATGTCGTTGAACCATTCCAAATCTGCTATGAATTGGTAGTTCGGGGAGAAGGTGTGTATACCTGTATACTCAATTAAATTTCCATTTGAATTTTTTTGAAGGTTTATATTAAAGGGAAAATTCTTTAGATTAAATAGAATTTAAGAAGGCCATTCTTTTCTAAAAAAAAAAAAAAAAAAAAAATGCCTTCTTTTCTTGATAGAAATGGGAACACATCTTTGTGGTCTGTAGTTTTCAGAGTGACAAAGAGAGAAAAACTATTTAGGTAAAATACCTGAAGGAATTGTATTCTCTTTCCTGATTTTAGTTTACTCCTGAGCAAGATGTAGTATCTGTTGGATTTTTTATGGCTTTCCTAAAAGTTACATCAAATTTTCTTTGATCAAAGACTATGGAAATCCACTTGAAAATTACTCAGGATTTGATTGTTATATGATATATTACTAAACAACTCTGACTCTCTGGGTCACCATTTGAGGGAATATTAGTGCAAATGGACATAACCAGAATGAATATTAGAAGGGTACTGTAATTCAATACCTCTGGTTACAATACACTTTCGGTTATGTAAAGATCACAAACAGATGAATGGAATCAAGCTTTTAGTATATATATATATATATATATATATATATGTATACATAAATAAAAATTCTTCCGAATTTGGAATAGAGCACTCTGGTGGATGGGGAATTGTGTGTAAGTAAATATATCACTTAAATTCAACCTTTCTGACTGTCCAGTTATGCGTAGGACAGAGGTAAGATGCCAGCCTTTGGGTTTGAAGCAAAGGTTTCGATCCTACCTTGTGGTACTGGATAGGATAATGGATAGTCTATAGCCACACTGAAGAGTTGTAATACAACGAAACAGCTGTCTGTGGATGACTCAATTTAATTATTATTATAGACATATATATATATATATAATGGCTTTGGACAAAGATATTTGGAGAGTTTTCCTCAGTTATGGGATCATCAAACAGCAGGGCCATGTATGCAAACAAAAAACAAAACCACTTTCTCTGGCATTTCTAAAATTTTCATCTGATAAAAGCCATTTTTTCTTGGGGAGGGGGGGTCTCTTCTCTTTCTGTGCAAGCAGTGATTAACTATATTGTTGATTCCATTAATTCCCTATTACATGGTTTTCTGATAACATTGTCATCAAATTAATATATATTTGTTTTTCTTTTTCTTTCTTAGACTGGGACAGCTTGCCAAATGAACTGAAATGGAATCGAAAGAAATTAAAGAAGGTGAGGTTCACTCCACGGCCTAATCTACCCAGCAAAGCTGAAGCTGCTGAAGTAATCAAGACATTAGAGGCAAGTACACAATCAATTTTGGCACATTAATGCATATGTGTTATTGAACTCTTAGATTTATTATGACAAGCTAAAAGCTATAATGATTTCATAAAAGAAACTGAGAACTAGATGAAGATGGTGATGAACTAAGCTGTCGGGTCTTACGGACTTCCCCCCCTTCTATGCGTGAATATCATTGATGTCGGCAGTCTGGGCGGAGAGAGTCATTTCTGGCTGGTGGCTGGTCTTTTGCAGTGTTGAAGCATGTGCACCAATGCTGCTTCTTTTCCTTAATCCTATGTCTCTCAAACTGCTCCTGGCTGCTGTGGGTCATGGAACCTGACCATTGATAAATTCTCACAAAGTGCATCCAAGAAAGCCATTCCACTGCTGATTGCTTTAAGAATATTTAGTGAGTGTAAACTGAATCGATTAACACGTTGGCATGAAAATTGAATCCGAAAGAGAGGTGGAATAAATATTTGCATTCTAATGAAAAAGCCGATGAATTTAGAATCCTTGAGTGAGAAACGAGGAAAGTCAAAGAAAGAGAACAAAAAAAGATGGCAGACTTGGGATTCAATAGAAGCAATGGAGGATAAAAACTAATATCTGAACGTCTTGGCACTGTCATAATATTGCAAAAGTTAAAGCTTTTGCCTTCGACACAAAATGGAATATTTTTCTTCTCTCGTCTCAATTGTTTCCCATCTTTTTTTTTTCTCTTGCTTTCCCACTACACAATGTCACAATTTGAAAAAAACATAATGATTCATTTTCAGTTCTATACTTCTATGAAATACTTAATACAGAACCAGTTTTATATTCTGATCAAGCTATAAACTGATTTCCCACTTTGGACAGCTTTTATTCTATCTCCAAAAGATTTTCTTTGGTTGATGCGTATTTTTTGTTTTTTTTTATCAATTTGTTCATCATGATACTTTTCATTTGCTATAATAAAAGATGACCGATTGAGAGTCAAAAAAAAAACATTTAAGTATTGGCTGACCTATGTCAATTTCCCTTCAAAAATAATGGCAATGCTTGCAGTTAAAGACAGGCTGTCCAATATTAGAGTATATATCATACATACAGGCTGTACCAACTGAGCTAGAGGATTGAAAATTTAGATATTTACACCTTATGTCTTGGAGAAATTTCTTTCTTTTCTCTTTAGTATTGCGAGGTCTAAACAATCAAGTCTGAAATGAAGGTTTATGACATTGTTCTGTTTCTTTACCAGAGCCTTGAAAAGAAAGATAATCAGACCGAAGAAGCTGAAGAAGAAGAAAAAGAAGCTGAAGAAGAGGAGGAAGAAGTTTTTGAAGAAGAGGATGAAGAGGTGAGTGTCAGAACTTTTTTGAGTGACTTCATTGAAAGACTCTATTTAGACTTGTGGCCTTTACCAGTGCTGCATGAATCTTTGGTAAATGTTTTTCTTCTTCTAGTAATTTGCATTCTTCTACATAATTAAATACAGGTTACATTAGTAAATCTTTTTAGCAGATGCAAGAAGTGCTCACACATTGTCCTAGTCCAACTTTTATCAATTGGATGGCCACATTATTGCAGCTGTATACACATACACTTCACATGGATTCAAAGTGGTTTGGAGATATTTACAACTACAAATAGGAGCCAAGATGTTGAATGTCATCTTTTTTAAAGCAATAAAGAGAACCTGCACGACTTCCAACTAATGCTAAATGAGCTAAATGAAGAGAGCAAGAATGTCAGCCTACACTTGAACTTCAGCAAGATGAAGATCATGTGCAACAATCACATCGGAGATAAAAACACTGGAAAAAGTAGAGCACTACATCTACCTAGGATAACGAATCTCCATGAGACCCTCAAAAGAAGAGGAAATCAAGCAAACAATCACCTTACGACGGCAAGCCTTTGGCAGAGCAAGCTCAACCTTCAAAAATAATAAGATCCATTAGTCCTAAAAAGAAGGGGTGTATAACCAATGCATCTTCCCAATAGTCACTTATGGAACTGAAACAGGGAACCTAACCAAGAGACAGATCTGCAAATCGAGAACTATGCAACGTACACATGAGAAAATTATGCTTGGCTTCACATGGAGAGAACACAAGACAGCACAGTACACCCGGGAAAAGACAGGAGTCAGGGACATCATAGAATCCATAAAAATCTCAAATGGCAGTGGGCTGGCCATGTTGCAAGAATGGTGGACAACCGATGGACATCGCAACTCACGACAAGGATCCCCCGAGATCACATGGCCGGCAAAATATTAGATGGAGGGACGAGCTAGACAAATTCAGAAGGTACTGGCTCTGCAACGTCCATGATAGAGAAGTGTGGTGAATCCTGGGGAAGGTCTATGTCCAATGAGGGACGTTGAAAGACTGATGATGATGAAAGCTTCCAAAACATTGACCGCATGTTCCTTTAAAGATGTTCTCTTGGAAAAAATACATGTTATGAAAAAAATTTTAGCTTGATAAAGAAATTGAATCAAATTACTGTAAGATTTTGCAGTGTTTGAAAACAACCTGTTTATGGGATGGATTTGTGTTGACTTTCTTTTAACCTCTTGAGGTGGAGTAGTATGGCTTTAGTGGGAAGAAACCGTACGGAGTGTATTCCTTTAACTGTGGCAGGAGCAGATCAGTTATCATGTTCTAAATGTGGCGATAACTTTGATCATACAGGGTGGTACAAAAAAGGCTGAACAGTCTGTTTTCTCTGCAAACAATGAACCCTTCTATTTGAAGTTATAGATAGACACAAGCAAAAAAACCTTCCATAACATTAAGTGGAAGGGTCCATTGTGTGATTGATGGAAATTTGAGCTATAGAACTGCAATGACTGAAATTTCAGCTGTTAGCAGTTAATAAGGGAAATGCCTTTCTTAGGCTGTCACATTGTACATAGTTATACCTTGGTAAGAGCGGTTAATTTGTTACAAAATTTTCTGTACTGCTCAAACCCCACACTGTTTAAAGTCTTTAGGTTTTTTGTTTTCAGCTTTTACTTTGTTGCATTAATTTGCTCAGCAATACCATAAGCGGAATCAAGGTATTCCCGTATTTTGTAATTCTAATACCGATATCTGTACCTTGCATAAATAAATCATGGTAGTCCATGTGTACCAGAACATTCACCTAAAGGAAAAAAAAGGTCTTGTATCTGAAATTATCTAAAGAATACCAGTACAAAATTTTGGCATTGTTTGTCCAAAATGTCTATAGAGACCCAGAAAATCACTTGGGGTTGGGGGTGTTAGATGTTGCCTAGTGGTATATTGATGCAAATTCTCAAAGCTGTTGCCCAAAAAATGTGACCAGGAGTGCCTGGAGACACATGAGCAAAAGGAGAAGATTTTGTAGCCCACTTGGCTGGTTGATCGGGTGGGTCATTTGTGGGGCTACAATGATTCCACTTTCCACCTATTCCTTTCATGTTAGCAGGCTATTTATGCATCTTTCTGTCTCATCAGATATATACCTAAAGTATGTTTATATTTGTTGTGTAATTTTCTATTTGTCTTTCTCTCTGCAGGACAATGACTACAACTTGAATTATTTTGACAATGGAGAAGATTATGGTGATGATGATGATGATGACATGGATGAAGGACCTGTTTACTGAGGATGATGTTACTATGCAGCAATGACTAACCCAAGTGTGTAACGCATCTGTATGGTGACCTATCAGCAATGTGGTTCTTTGAAATGGCATTTCCATAGTCTGTGACCTTAAGGCTGGTAGACTGAAAAAAAATTAGTCTCAAAAATGAAGAGCTCCAACTTTTTTCTCTTGTAAATGAAAAAGAAACAAATCCAGATGTTTCTTCTTAATCTCAACTTTTTTTTGTGTCCAACCCTTAGTGAAGAGGACCCGTCAGAATTTGGGCCTTGGTAATCCCAAAGCTGTGAAATCTTTTTTCATGCATATAACTGATTTATGATATAATTATCATTTATCTTCCACTTTCATCCCATGATTAGCGTGGCTATATGCTCTGCCTAGAATCAAAGTGTCATTCCTCGGCCTTTTAGGATCAGTGTGTTGTATGAGGCCATTAAAAACTGTTACGTACATGCATAAACACACACACACGTATATATATATATATATATATATATATATAGTCACTCGGTACAAATTGGGGATGCAATATGATATAATGCAATATCCGATATATGATAGGATTATTTCATAAAGAGCTCGATACATTCAACTTTGAATATAAAGTTGGTTTAGTGTAGAGCTGGAACCCCCATTCTTTTATGTGTGTGTGTGTGTATATATATATATATATATATATATATATATATATATATATATATATATATATATATATATATATAAAAGAATGAAATAAACCTATCATACATCAGATATTGTATTATATTATATTGCATCCCTGATTTGAACAGAGTGACTATATATATATATATATATATATATATATATATATATATATATATATTTTGGATTTAGAACAATTGTAAGTTTGTTGTTTTTTCTTTTTCTTTTTTTTTTTTATTACCAAGATTTGAGGTGACATTATCATTTTTTCGAATCTTGAATTTTTTGAAGGCATTTGAACAACTGTATTTAATGGCATATTCATATAAAATGCATCCTCTACTTTGGTGTGTAATGTTCAGTGTATATTCGTACTTCAGGCTACATATTAGTTTACAGAAGTTCTTCACCTTCACTTATCAAATACAGGATGATTTTAACATAAAAATGCATTTGATATGCTATCTATATCAAATGATTTTTTGAGTTATAAGTTGGTTCTTGCTTACTTTAGGTTGACCTGACTAGGATGGAGTAATTTTCTTTTCTTTTTTTTTCTAGCTTGCTTAGATCGTATCTGGTGATTTCTAGCCGTTGCAGTCATTGAATACGTCAAAGAATAAAGGGATATTGTAGCATTCAAGCAGCCTGGGTGTTGATCTGGGGTTCTGGTGGCATTTCTTCCCTGATCAAGACCTGGACATTATCTGCTAGTATTGTCAGAAATACTGGATGCTCTCATCAACAATCTCCTGCCGTTGGGCAGTCTGGGCATCGATGTGTAAACTAGACAACTTTTTGAGTTTTGGTTGAGATTGGTTAGATTTACTCCACAGTAATACCCTTGGGAAAGGCATGAATCTGCTACTCTCGAATAGCAAGGGAGTTGGAGCCCTCTAGTCCTGTAAGGCAATCCATCTAAGAGAAGGACAGAAAAGACCTGCTGCTTGGCTGTCTCTATATGATGTCCCAGGCCCAGGTAATGGAGGAGAGGGTTGGTTTGGAGCTAGTAACCCAACCCTATAAAACTTACTTGCTACTGAAACTGTGGCTCTACAGGAATTTTAAAAAAGAAGGGGGGGATTCTGGTTAGTCACTCGATAGAAACTGTCATGTGACCAATGTCTGTTGGCTGCATGCAGTGTTGGGCGTGATCAATTATTGGCCAGTGATCACTAAAAAATCTGAATTAAAAAAAAACGTGTTTTGTCTTGGCATAAAAAGTAAAGGAGTGAACGTTTAACACCTACTTAGACAGGTAGCCAGCCAGATGAACCTTTAAAAACTGAAGACCCCTATCTTAAATGATGGACTGTTTTGGTTTTCGGTTTATGATTTTTAAAAGTTTTGGAAGTTCACAATCATCACTGCAAAACGTTTGCAATACTCCTCTTGTATTACGAGACATTTAATAGAATGTTGATATCAGGGAATGTTCTGGCATTTGTAAATGATAATGAGACTCTCAGTTTAGAGTTGATGACTCATTGGGTTTTTTTAATTTTTTTTTTTATCTCTCTTCAGAGTTGAAGAAGTGTTCACTTTTCACCTTCCTCTGGTGAATCTTTTATTTTCTGTTTGTTTATCTCAATCTCTTCTCATATATATATGTATATATTCTGTAATTTTGTCAACTTGCATCTGAAGAAGTGGGAAATTAGCATTCAAAATAAACTAATTTTTTCCTATTTTTCACAAGAATATTTTTCAATTTAAAAATGTATCCAGTAAAAAAAAGAAAAAGATCTCCTGAGATCTGATCTAAAATCCATCTATATGATTGTAAGACATTTTGTAAATTGGTTTCAACTATTTTTACCATATTTCTAGCTAATAAAAGAATAAAATTATCTTTTTTAATAAAATTTGTTAAAAACCCATGACAAATTGTTTTGTTGTTGCTTTTGATTTCCCCCAACCACTTATGTACAATAGTTATTTTGTACCTCAATGTGCCCATGAACCCGTTCACTGATTGTCACTGCAAAGTCAAAGGCATACTGGAGATAATTTGTTGAAAATTTTAGCCTAGGAAATCTTAATAAGTCGTTGGGAAGTTAATCTTGTGAATAAAGATTTCAGTTAATGTATTGTCTAGCATTTAAGATGCTATTCTGCCTTCTGAAAAGAAGTCTTGAAAATTTACTATGTGTCTTACAGGCCAAAGATTACTTTTTGAATAATTAACTGTCTATATATCCACCATCCAGATATAATTGAAGATAAGAAGGCATCTATAAAAAATTTAAGAAAAAAAAAGTCTGTCCCGTATGTGTGCATAATGCTCCTTACATTCTTGATACAGGGGCTCTCAAATTGTGATACACATACCCCTAATGGTGTGTGAAAACAATCATGGGGTCACACAATGTTTATAGTTTTCAAGTAATCAGAATCAAGTGACAAGAAGTCCAATCAACTCTCAAGTACCTATTACCATTCTTGTCAGACCTGCCATGGACTGGCGAACTCTCAACTCTCCTTCCGATTATTATTATTTGATGCTTTATGTTCATTCCAAGTGTTTGATGTTTATTACTGGAGATTAAGTGACAGCATGTCTCCTTAAATCTCCAGCACCGACCGTCTCGATTATTACTGTATTTCATGCTTTTGCTTGTTCACATCAGATGTTTGGTATTTGATCACTAGAGATCAGGTGACAGCAAGTTTTCTTAATACACCAGCACTCTCCTCAGTATTGTAGCTATTTTCAGTAGTGCTGTTAATGGTCTTGGGTCTCCCTTGGATCCCTAGTTTCTGTAGCCTATTTGCAAAGCATTTCAGGGTTTGTTATATTCTGGAATGTCTTACCTGATTCTAATGGGAATATGCAATTTCCCTCATAAACGTTACATCCTACTTTCAGATGTTCCTCAAGTTTTATTTCTGGGGGTTGGATGGTCTCACCTTTGTACTCTTTGTCACAACTTCATGAAATATTGTATGTGCAGTTCTTGTGGGGGTTTTACTTTTGCAAAGTATCTACTTTAATTTGCAGAGGGACTTTGAAATCAGGTGAAATGTTCCAAAATATGACCCCTAAAATTCACCAAGTGGGAAGTTGAGAATTTCAATTTGTTGGTTGGGGAGGAAAGTTCTATGGGCAAAGGATGAAAAACGTATGAGGAGAAGTGCACTCATAGAACAAGGACTGACAGTAAAAAATATAACAGACACCTGAGGAAGGTACGGGACCCGAAACGTGATAAAAAAAAAAATAACAAAGACGTGAAAATTAGTCTGAACTAACTCAAGTGCAATGATCGTCATCAATATTGTGTAATTATCGTTACATGCCATTGTCTTATATATTTAATACTTATAAGTTCAATCACATTGGCTTAACAGAATCTTCTACTAAAATTCTTTCGATTTCTTGTTCTATCAGCTCTTACATAAGGTTGCCTTGGGATTCTTTCGCCAACGTGAGGTATTTTCACAATGTTTTGCCACATTGTCTCAAGGCATAACTGATAGTTAATCATTTTAAATCTACATTACGCAGTTACGTTAGTTCATGGCCCATTTTCTCAATGAGCCAATCTTTCATAAAAACGAGGTTGTATCAGAGATGTAACATAATAGTTCTATTAATGTCTTGTTACCAAAGTTTAAAGTTTTCGTTTGTGATTTTTTTTTTCACATTTTTAACAAAGTTGAAAACTTGAACAAGTGATACTATTCTTCATATATACATTACATGTTCGTATATCTCTGGAACTATATACAATATGTTACAGTATACACGATATTCCGATGGTCTGATTATTCTAATATTGAACCAATATATCTCAAGAATTGAGCCCTACAGAACACCAGATTTCTCAATGTCTCGTGTATCAAATTGTTTCACGATTTACTTCATTCAACCTATCAGTATCGATGCTGTAGTATAATTGATGTTTGTCTTTATCCTGTTGCAATGAAACGTCTGATGTCACTTATGTTCTTGCATTGTTTCACTGCAACAGTTCTTCAGCATGTTATGATAAATTAGTGTTGGTGTTTCCACCGGGTGGCCCGCTCTTATAACAACACTCCTCTTGTACCGTCCTAAAATCAATGGGACCAAGTTTCTCAGTCGGCTTTTATGTAGCAAGCAGTACCACACTCTCACCTGACAGTCTCTACGTCCTTCGATGGATGTATATCATCTTATGCAGATATCGTTACCCTAATAAGCTAGGGTGTCTGTCTCATAAGCCGTTTATCATATTGATGTATTCATGTTGAGTGTACTGGGAGAACTTCATGAATTCAGTGCAATGGTAACAGGTACCGGGCAGAGTATCCAGTAGAATTCCAGTGTGTTCTTCAACCCTTCCAATCTTATTTTCCATTAGCAACAGCGAATTAGAATAACTGCCTACCAGTCGCTTTGCTTTTGCTGAAAGTTGTATGCCGGGGATATAAGCCAGTCGGCGTAATTCGGCAAGAAGTTCTTCTGTATAACACTTTTGAATCTACAAGGAAAATGGAGAAATAATAGAGAAGCAACTTCGTCTACTTTTCGTGGTGCAGAGAAATTGTTTACAAGAAGTCATAATGACTTCGACTTATGTTCGTAAAAAAAAAATGATAACACTATAGTATTTCTGTCAATTTAAACATTTTTTGTAAAATACTTGGGTTTTAGCCAGCCAAACGCGAGAACCAGCTTGATGAGTGACCTATCTCTACAAACGAGGAAGTCTCATTTATGAAGTCCATCACTATTTACCGGAAAAAGTTATTGGGAACTGAATTTTGCAAATTTGATCACAGTTTTTATTTTTGAACTGAGTACAACACTAATGAGACACAGCAGATCTGTTCCCTAAAAGTTGGGTTTCCAATTTTGTAAAGCTCAACCAATTTCAATAAAATCCACGTCATCTTGTAGAGACTTTTTATGGCGAGTAACTTTTTCATCACTTCAAGTCACAAATTTTGCTTTGAAAGACGGTAGATACAAAGTCTTTGCAAATTTTCTCTGTATTTTTTACTAAAAAATTTACGGCAAGAAGTTAATACACACCTGAACCACAGAACTGAATTAGAAGAAACTTTTTAGGCATATGCAACATGATCCTGTATTTGTCGAATCGGGTCTACATTCATCCCACGGGACATGGGTGAATAGATAAATATGTTGGTTGAGCGTATCACAACGGAACTTGAACAATCTGTTCCAGTAAATTCGGTTCGAAATTCTTAGTAGGTTACTGAGTACAAAAGACACAAGTTCGGATAAATCAGTGAATAGTTCCTCATCTCAGAAATTCCAAATCAAATTATATTGTGTTACTTGAAAATAAATATTAGCATTTAATCAAGTTATCTGAGATATTTTGTAAAATCTGTGATCATTTTTTGCAGAAATATCGAAATACAATTTACGATGAAGGAAGGATAGGACATGAAAAAATTGTAATGCAAGTATCAGCGAATTCTTAATTCAAATAGCAAGCTAATTGTTCACCAAGAATTATAAATAATTTATAAGAAGAAAAAAACATCAAAATCTCGTAGAAAACGAGAACAATCAGGAAAATACGTGTTAACATAATTGCAAAGATTTAATGAACACTTGACAAGTATATTTAAACATGAAGTAGACGAAAGTATATTGATGCACTGGCACAAAAGAGCAATTATAGTGTCATGTACCAACGATCGTATAATTTTGTCAATGCAACAATATTTTTTCGTTTATTTTATGTATAATATTCCTTTCCAGTATTTTATAAAATATCTTACTATTATAAAAATACATTGTGTGGGTATGCATTTTTCTAACTGGTAGAATGATCTTTGGTATCTCTCTCTCTTACCCTCCCCTTCTTGAAAAGAGATTTGAATGCAGTCTACAGCCTGATAAATCCTACTGGGCTTTGATGGGAGGAATATATCATCATCATCAGTCAGTTAGCGTCAGTTGTTGGACGTAGACCTTCCCAAGATTTGCCAGACACCTCTATCATGGGTACTGCGGGGCCAGTACTTCCTGAATTTATCTAGCTCGTCATGCTATCTAACTTTCTGTCGGCTACAGCCTCACACCTGATCTCTAGGGATCCACGTTGTGAGACGTGATGTCCAACAGTTATCTGACATTCATGCAACATATCCAGCCCATTGCTATTAGAGTTTTTTGTTTCTATGATGTCCCGGACACTTGTCTTTTCTCTTATATACTTTGCTATCTTATGATCTCTCTGTGTGAAGTTGAGCATGATTCTCTCATCGGCACATTTCATGGTTCTCAGTTGGAGGGTCAATCTTTTGGTTAGGTTTCATGTTTCAGCTACTTGTGTAACTATCGGTCGGATACATTGATTGTATACCCTTCTTTTTAGGGCGGGTGGGATTTACTGTCAACTTTTACAAATTTTGCCGTGTAGTTGTCGAGTCTGCGAGAGATGATAAAATTGAAATTCCAGAATCTTTTTAAAAGTTACTTTCATTTACCATTCACTTTTGGCTCTAGCCTATCGACTCATCAAACGATGCATTTCATTATTCTGGTTTTGTTGTAGTTGTATTATTATGTATGTTTGTACCTACCAACACCCCCCCATATATATATATATATATATATATATATATATATATATATATATATATATATATATATATATATATATATATATATATGATACTTTCTACGCATTGAATCTTCTCCCACGAGCTATCTTACTACTTGCAGATCCACAAGTCATACATACCTGTCCCTGGAGAATCCGTAACGCGTTTCAACACAATTTACAATGACTCATTGAGTTACAATTTACTTTCCTATTCATGAAGCCCTTTATAAACCTGTTGGGATGACAAACCTCCCGATGTTCAATGATAACAAAACTCAAGGGAAATCTTCCAACAAATATTTCCAAGCTGGATCAATCAAAATACTAGAGTCACAGTAATAAAATCAATTATGTACAAATAATACGCAGATAGGAAGGAAAAACTCATCAATGCATACATGGAATGCAAATGAGTCACCGTATCGATGAGAAAGGAATAAAAAATCAAATAATGACGAATAAAAACAATGTGAAATCTACCTGCAAAACGTCAATATTTAGCCGAACCATATGTTCCAGTGTTTCAGATAAGTAACATTCAGTTGAGTGATTTTCAATCAATGTTTGTCTCATATCATAAATCTTCTCGAAGTACTTAAGAGCAGTTTTGGGTTTTCTGAGCAGAAGGTAAGAGTGAGCCAAGTCAGCTATGGGTTTTGTCCGGCCAAAATAATCGGGGTTGATTTTTGTATAGATATCGATGGCGTTCTGGGAGTGAAGAATGGATTCTTGGATTTTACCTCTGCAAAATAGAAGAAGCGCATTGGTTTTGTATGATACAGTGTATATTTGATTGATTCTGTAATTATCTACATAGTTGCATATTAAATAGAATCTTCTGCCCATGAGCAGTCACTTATTTTCTGAGGATGAAACTAATCCTCATTTTAGACATTGAGACAAAATAGTTGCTGCAGTTATGCATCATCTCTAAGGATATTTCTTGCTCATAAAATACTCTGTAATAATACTCTATCAGGAGAAGTTAATAACATGCTGACATTTCCGAACATCATTATTGCAAATGAGTCATGGTTGGGACTGTCAAATGATGTCAATCGTTCTATTTGATCGATCCAGTCGATGATGTCTCTCCTTCGATGGTTAGTCGTTTGCTGGAATTCTCTTTGACCGTCTTACGTTAATGAAAACGTTCACACGCATAGATCACTAAATAGATAAATTTGTGGGTGCGAATTTTCTTTCAAGTTTCAATTATATATTGTTGTTTTAGTTCTATCTCAGGTCACTTAGAAAGAAAAAAATTCCTTGTCGAGTGCGAGTCTCTTTTGTCCTTAACTTTTCCTTCTTATGTAGAATCTGTTCACTATCCTTTTCCTTCCTCTTTTCTTTTATATTGTTCTAGTCTTCATCACTTGTCCACTGTCACCTGCTGTAAATTGTTTGTCTCTTCTTGGTTTCGAGCGAATTTGTCTCTCCATTTTGTTCTCCTTTCCCATCTATCCTTATAGATCTTTTACTAACCCCAACTTTTCCTTTAATTTCCGTTGAGTGCCTTCTCGTTACTTCGTCTGTTTCTTTGTCACCCTCTGACGTAGCTTTCCGGTCTTTGTTTTTCATCTGTTTATTCTCTTGATTTTTTTTTTAATCGAAATATCATGGAGGAAAAACGATGACTACATCTTTTGGAGTGGGTGACATTTTTTAACAACATTTTTTCTTGGGTTTCGAGCACGACTATTTTAGCAAACATGGGGACATCATCATCATCAGCAGCAGCAGCGTCCATTGTTAGACATAGACCTTCCCAAAGATTCGCCAGACCTTTCTCTCATGGGCGTCACGGAGCCAGTACTTTCTGAACTCATCTAGTTCGTCACACCATCTCATATTTTGTCGGCCTGGTTTCGTATGTGATCTCTGGTGATCCAAGTTGTAAGTTCTGATGTCCAACGGTTGTCTGACATTCATGCAACATGACTAGCCTATCGCCATTCTAGTTTTCTTATGGATTCTATGATATCTCGGACCTCTGCTTTACCCCAAAATACCCCTTTCAAATCCTTAGTCAGGACAGGCCATTTCTATGTTCAGCAATGCAGGTGACGAGGCCTTATCCATATTTGAACAATGGTATGATTCATAATCAACCTTGAGGGTTTTCCAAAAGTGTTATATGACGCAGACCCAGTGCCTCATCTGTATTAGTCAACCCGATTCCAATCACTCATATTTTTATTTTATCCATTTCTTGAAGGCTAATTTATTGTTTCTATTGTTGTTAAGAACTGCAGACCACTTTTAGTTTTCACAAGGAGTTAGCTAATCTATTGCCATTGTTTCAAAAGTCATACCTTAGCGATATCAATCGTTTGTTCAAAAATATTTGTCCTCTGGGGTTAATTATTTTACTAATATGTCTTGCAAAATCCTTTGCAATCTTCCCAGTACAACCTCAGATATAACACTATTGTAAATCCTTTTTCGTAGTACAACATATAATGTAACAGTCTTTTGAAACAGTCTTGCAAAATCTTATTTTCCTTTCCTTCAATATAGCAATTATCCCATTACAATGATTAAAAATCGATTATTACTTTTTTTTGAAAAATAGCTTTTTACGTTCGCACGTCTTAGGGCACAGTCTTATACTAAGATAGAATAACTGAGAGAATCAATGGACCAAAAACAGAAGCACCAATTAGCAGCAAAGATCCACTGAGAACTCACTATAACTGGCTCGCGAGATCATTTAGTTAATTAATCCGAGTGCTCTCAAATGAATTACAAAAATCGAAATAGAGAAGTACTCTCAAATGCTGTAAGTATCATCTTTGGTGGGTAAATACTCACTGTCTTTTATAGACGTCAGAAAAATAGCGCTGAATGAGAGCCGAATTAAGATGAATCCAGCCGAATTCTTTCATGATTTGATCTGCTTCGGTTAATAATCGGAGAGAAGCAACTAGAACGGAAAAAGGGAAGAAAATAAACAATGCAAAATATTAATGAGCGATGATTCTTTGGTTATAACATTTCGATGGGCTCAAACGAAATGCATTCAAGTTAGACCATTTTGACGGTATGGCGCTAACTTAACTCTTGATACGATGTGCCGTTTTTGCTGTGTTACAGTAACATAAATACATGTCCAGAAACAGGAACCAGACTTTTGTAATATAGATGAATCGCTTCCGAAAGCGTTACCATTTTCGTGGTAAGACAACAGAAGAAGAAGAAGAAGAAGAAGAAGAAGAAGAAGAAGAAGAAGAAGAAGAAGAAGAAGAAGAAGAAGAAGAAGAAGAAGAAGAAGAAGTTGTAAAGACGGAACTGAACAAACCGTGTCTTCCTTTTATTCTGGATAACAATTTAGCAACATTGCATAGACTGATGACCAATTGCTCTTGGTTAATGAATGCTACTTTCCGCCTCTTCGACAAAGACGCCATATACCAAGTGAGGGCTTTCTCCATCTGATTTCCGCCTGTGTTAAAGAAGTAGTCATAATTATTTAGATTAAAAATTGTATCATATCAAAGTTCTTGCTAATTCCTTACAAAGTAGAATGCACGTTTAAAACTTTTAACGGACTTGAATTCAAATCAAATTTCTCTATTCAATTCTTGGTTTATGAAAAAGCATTAATAGAGTCTACCGAATATGATTACTGGGCTAATCAAAAAATGGTTAGGTTTTCGACATTAAATGATATAATGAGCATTTGATTTTAACAAATTCTAACAAAATCACTTCAGATAGTATTCTGCATTTTCTAAAGATCGAAATTGGCGTATCATTGAATCTAAAATTGACGAGAGGAGAAAATATGCAACATTTTTCAGAATATTATTCTTTTTTTTTCAAATTTAATGAAGGTAAGAATGCGACTCAAACATATTAAAAAGATTTGTGCAATTTACGGAGAAGGTTTCTGCGAATGTGTTGGATAATTGCGAGTGTGACTGTGTGCCTTAATGCGTTTCTTCGCATATATGTGTATCACAGCAGCTACCAGAGAAGAAAAGTAAAGCGAAAGACTCATGTCGGGATTCGAAATCGAACTATCATTTCTTGATTTCAGCCGACCAGAAATGCATCGATAGTCTTCGTTGGACAACCAAACAAAATCCTCACGCACATTACGAACCTTTGATTCCCCTAACTCATAGGCAAGGGTCATTTTTCTATATCGCTATCTCTTTTGCTAAATTGACTCATATCTTTTTCTTTTACTTGATAACTAAATGATAATCCACCCTTTTCTCTTCTATTTTCCTCCTGCTTCCCTACGACACTAAATTTACTGTCTTTCTTTCTTACTTCTGACGTTAGAATCCTTATGAACCGTCAATTTTTTTCATCAACCCCTTTCCACTTTCTTTATCCCAATGTCCTTTTAATCAAGTGCCGGTGACTGGCTATCTATCTTCGGGGGTTCTAGGCGAACATGCTTTATCTTGTCATAATAGATCTACTCAAGAAGTTTCTATCATCCTTTTGGCGTATAAAGATGATTACCCTTTTATACCCTCATGCATATGTATGAGTACGTAGGATATCTTTGAAATATATTTTATGGTTTTATCGAGTCAATTAAAAAAAAAAAAAGATTAAAAGACAGTTGAGAAAAATAATAATAAAAACAAAAAAGACTAAGAAAAAATATTTCCCAGAATCATTACAAACATTATGAACAATATGTTTTGATACGTAAGCACAATTCTCTTAGAAAAGTTTTTGAGAATAGAACTCACTTCTGTCAGCAAACAATCCCATAGTGTTGAGTATGACAGACATGGTAGGATGTTGAGAATCGCCCAGACTTCTCATGCTTTCCAATAACAGGGATTCGGCTCTATCCATCTGACCTACAAAAAACGACACTATATTTTGAAAAAAAAAACAAAACAAAACAAACAAAAAACAACAAAACCATGTGATGTTTGTCTGTTTTTCTTTCTTTCTCCCCTCCCCCCTCTCTATCTGTGAATGTGTGTGTGTTGCAGAGCCGAGATCATGAATGTTTACCAAAATGACTGAATGACAAGATTATTTTGTATGTTATTCGGACGTTCTTTAAGAGATGTTACAGTTCCAAAAGTTATTTCCTCTTTTATACCCCATCCCCATCATATTTCTTGTTCATATGTTTAAAGTAATCTCATTGGATTGCTGTACAGCCTAATGTAATAGCAATGTTGATGGTGAAGTGCCTTTTGATAACATCATGTAAGTTGAACACTTATGACACATCGTGACACATTTAGCATTCAGACCGATAGTGGTGTGCTAAAGAAATCAGATAGCAGTTAGCTTAATCCCTACTCAGGGGCAGTAAGTTATCAAGAAATGTATTAGTATTGCTCAAAACTAACTCTTCTCGAGTTCAAAATACAACCAATGCATCTTCCCGATAGTCACTTATGGAGCTGAGACATAGAACCTAACCAAGAGACAGACTCACAAAATGAGAAGTATGCAACGTGCACATGAAAGAATTATGCTCAACCTCACATGGAGAGACCACAAGACAGCATAGTATATAAGGAAGAAAACGGGAGTCCGAGACATCATAGAATCTATTAGAAGACTTAAATGGCAATGGGCAGGCTGTGTTGCAAGAATGGCAGGCAACCGATGGACATCACGACTCACAACAAGGATCCCTAGAGATCACATGCGAAACCGAGGCCGACAGAACACAAGATGGAGAGATGAACTGGATAGATTCAGGAAATACTGGCGAATTCAGGAAATTGTGGCGAATCCTGGGGATGTTCTATGTCCAACGACGGACGTTAAAAGACTGATGATGCTAATGATGATGATGATGATATTCTACGGAGGTGTCCCAAAAAGTGTTTTCAAGGGAAGTATCTATTATCAAGACATGAAAAAGCGTTCAAACCGTCAGACACAATATTTGCCCCATGTAACTGTTTATATATTCATACCTAAGCCAAGCGACATATTCCGTATAATATAATTACATGTGTATTACATCAAACACAGAATTATAAAAATGGCCAAATGACAGCCATTCTTATTTAAAACACTTTTAAGGGTATATTGAACATTGAAATTCCAAATTGATGATCGACTTGTTGAGTGAAGTTATTGTCTTCGTAGTTTGGAACACAAAAGAATTACTTGCCCGCTCCACTTTGAAAGTGAAACCTCAATATTTTAGTCCACTAGAGAAGTAGATAACATTCATCACATGTTGAAAATCTCTATAAATGTGCAACTCAAGTATGGAGTATTTTTCATAGAAATACGGTTGCCTTAAATTTCAGCCTTTGAATGGTTTTGTAGCTTTGAGACGAATTGTTCATATATTATACAACACTTGTATCCATTTAGCTGAATATATATATATATATATATATATATATATATATATATATATATATATATATATCCATCCTATATCTTAATTCGGAGATAAGTCAATAAGTCTGCTGCTTTATGATGAAAAAATCGTTTATTTTACACAACATCTATTTTTAACATAGCGTGAATCATGGAAACTTACCTTTAAAACTTAGATTGTAGGACAATATAGTGGCACAGGTGACTCTGGCGTATAGCACTTCAGTTTCCGGTCGGTCATTTACTTCCAAACTTAAACCTTGTTCAGTCATTCTGAAAGAGAAAAATAGACGGTACCCCCCGCCATGTTGATAGATTACAAATGTGTTTTAAGCCGTCTAATTTGAGAGCATGCGTAGACCCGTTTATCAGTGCAAATAATCCACGTCACAAATTTGAAGACAACTGGTTGAAGTTGGTGCTACATACTCTTAGTGAGCTTTCATGCAGAATTATTAAGAAGTATCAGCGAAAAATAATGAGCCTGGCATGATTTATAATCGAAGTTGTAGAAAAAAAAACGTGATCACATGAATTTTATTTTTATTTGTCTAATAGCTATGTTGCAATGTTGCTTGTTACCAGTGTCCTTTTCTATTTGTCATGACAATTAGAATTCCTCTCGTCTCACTTTCGTCTAAAATTGTCTAATGGCAATGAATTCGTGTCAAATCTCCCACAAATCATCAGAGATTGATTGTATATATATATAAAATTTTATGAAAATAGTTTATAAAATTTATTTAGAGGCATTTAGTACGAGCAAATGCAATAATTTGTGCAAACTTCTACTCACTTGATAGCGTCCTGGTACTTTCCTTGCATATAAAAATTGAAGCCCATACTTGTGTAGAGCAGAAGACACCTGTACTTCAAACCACGTTCTTTTAGAACTGGTAAGGCCATTTGGTAATATTCCATTGCTTCTTGATAGCCTCCAAGACCTTTATGATTTAGAACACACTTAATCAAAAGCTAATTCACAACTACCACTCTGGGATTTGAAAAGCAGATTATTTTATCCCTATCAGAGGGCCTCACCTCATATTTTCGACACAAGACAGGTTCGTCGTTCCAATCATCAAAAAAAAAAAAAAAAAGAAAAAGGGGCGTATGTTTAAGAGATAGATAGATAGATAGATGGATAGATAGATGGATAGATTAATGATATTCAAAAGAAATGAACAAAAATGGCTGGAGTTATGAAAAATAATGATTAAAGGAAATTTTTCCCTGTACAGAGATAAGTTTTACCCAGGACCAGAAGTACGGACATTGACCCACTATCAATGACTCAAGAGAGAAAGACTTTGATTATTGCATTGCCAGGAGCGCAGAAGTAACGTAAAAAGTAGGATTTCTAATATATAGATATTTACGAAGCTCAACTTTCTTTGGCACAAAGCCACAATAGTAGAGCACCTAATGAAAAGGGAATTTCAAAAGTATCAAATACAAGCCACACCAATGGAGCTAGAGGGCTAGAAGGCTGAAAATTTAAACATTTGAATATGCAAAGGTGTGTATGTAAGTAAAAACTTCCCTAACTAATGGAGAGAGCAAAATTGTGAGGTTACCTCGAGGCTGATAGAACTGAAAAAGAAAATGTAACTGGCTGGTAGCGCCAGAGCAAATGAGCAATTGTCCACGTGTGTCCAGGGTTTTTATAGGGAGGCGTCGTAGTCGGAAGTGATGTTTCAGATATTTAGCTAAGAGTAGAGTTTCGTACTAAATCTTAACTAAGAGTTAAGGGGGCGCCACAGTTGGTTTTAGATTGAAGTTGAGAGACTAGTTCATCATTTGCTACTGAATAAGCAGCCGGTGTTTTCAAGGATCTAATAAGAATGAGACTATCACAGTATAAAGGATAGAAAAAAATGTTTAGTTTTTCTCTAAACGGTCATTCATTTATCAATTGATCAAGTTATGTAACTCACCTGGATAGGCGCTGATTGCACGACCGTACGTTGATTTCATCAAGGCTTGTTGTTCTGGGTTCCCAAATAGATAAGAGTTGTCCAAGCACCCACGGAAGAAATCTTTGGAGGTCCTGGGGTAGCAGGACAATAAAATGCTCTCAGCTTGAAGGGCCACCTGGGGGAAATGGTAAAAATCGCAACTGCTTATTAATTAAAGCCTGAATAGGTAAGGAACGTGAATATCACAGTTGTGATGGAACATAAATATAACATTGCAAATGGAAGGAAAATTTACCTTTAATGCTTTTTATTATATATATATATATATATATATATATATATATATATATATATATATATATATATATATATATATATATATATATATATATATATATATATATATATATATATATATATATATATATATAAATAAATAAATATAAATAAATAAATAAATAAATAAAATTGAATAATTATGTCATCCACAGACAGCTGTTCCATTGTATTACAACTCTTCAGTATGGCTATAGACTATCCATTATCCTGTACCACGAGGTAGATCGAAACCTTCTCTTTAGACCCAGAGGCTGTGATTTTACCTCTGCTCTACGCAGAACTGGGTGGTCAGTAAGGTTGAATTTAAGCGATATATTTATTCTTGCATAATTCACCATCCACCAGAATGCTCTATTCCTAAAGTGGAAGAGCATTGCATCAGCTTATATATATATACAGGCAAGCATATCTTAACGTTTAAAGATACGGATATATGTGCATGTGTTTTAATGCATACAGATATACATATGAATCCAAATGCGAGTGTACATTAAGATTAGTAGAAAAAATTGTCAAATTCTTCAGTTGGATATGTTGGTAGAGGATCAACTTGAAGTTTTTTCGGTGTAATTAATATTATTAAAGATGATATCATAAGTTGGTTTGCATGCAGTCTAAGATTAAAACCTACTCAACGGATTTGATATTCACATGGGTGAACATTCAATAGAAATGATACGAACAGCAAGTCACATTTGTTGTTATACTTACTGATTCCCCATTGATGAATACTTTTTTTTGGAGGGGGGGTTACCTACTTAAGTAAGCCTTGTTTCAAAAAATGAATGATATGAAGTACATGTATGGCATAAACTATAGAGTAAGAAAGGGAGGTAGTATTTGATCAACACTGCTGGGGTGCCATGTTAATATAACTGTTTTGCTTTTTAAATCACCGAAACAATTACATGTTAAACAACTGATGATCTCAACAAAACACAATTTATACAATGTACCACAATAACAAAGTATATGTGAAATAGGGGGAAAACACTGAAGGAAATTACATAAATTGAATTGACAGATATTGGGAAGTAGCTGACTATTGTGACACAAAAAATTTTGAGAAAGTTTTTAAATATTTATTGTTTAAAGCTGTAGAGCTTGTAGACTACACACACACACACACACACACACACACACATATGTGATACAAATCAGGAATACAATATTATATAATACAATATCTGATATGTGATGGGTTCATTTCATAAAGTGCTCAATACATTCAACATTAAAGATTAAGTTGATTTAGAGTAGAGCTTAATATATAATGAAGTGAGGATCCACAGCAAAGACACCTTTAAACGTATTTGTGTTGCGAATCCTTACTTCATTATATATATATATATATATATATATATATATATATATATATATATATATATATATATATATATATATATATCCTTACTTCATTATATATATATATATATATATATATATATATATATATATATATATATATATATATATATATATATATATATATGTATAATGTGTGCGTAAATGGGATTGGAATGAGAGAGAGCGAGGAAAACAATCTTGTAAATCATCAAAATTTAATTGAGCCACCAACAGAGGGGAGCTGAGATATTTTAGATTTCCTTTTAAAAAAAAATCCCAAAATAAACGAGCGGCACAATGTCGAGTATTTTGCAGGTGATTGGGACGGAAAATGAAACCGAGTTCAAATTGTGGCTGAGACTGTTTACGTTTACATAGCATTAATGACCTTGCAAAAGGCATGAATGTGCTTCACTCGGAGCTCTAATCCCATCGCCAGATCTTTGGCATTCCACAATGATTGGTGGAGAAGAGCAAGAGATTAAACACGGGAACGGACAACTCACCCATTACTACCTGACCTACTCAGGTAGTAAGAGCAAAAAAGTAAGTAAAAAGAATAGATTCACTGTAATGGAACCTGACTTGAAGCCTGGCTCTTAAACTGAGAACCATGCAACGAAAACAAGAAAGAATCGTACTCAACATCACGATTCATAACGTCGACCCCCAGAGATCACTTGCGGAATGGGGGCCAACAAAATATAAGATAGCGTGATGATATAGATAAGTTCAGAAAGTCCTGTGACGCCCACGATTAAGGTCAGGCGAATCTCCGAAAATGTCCGACAACAGACGCTAAAACGCTGCTGCTGATGAAAGCAAAATGAATCATCTCCACATTAGTGTAAGCAAGGGCATTTTTTTCTATTTGATTCCGACCCACGCCTGGCAAGCTCCCGACCAGGATTATTAGATTGGTTTTTAACCATACTGTCTTCATAAGTTCAGTTACGCTTTTGGGCTTTTTTCTCATTTGGAAAGCTTTAAAATACCAGATGATTTTTTAAATTTGTAAATCATGAAATATACAAATACAAAAAAATATTGCTCACCAAGAGAAATACTGAAATATGCCTTATCTCGACATTTTGATTTCATTTTTTTTCCTCATGTTGAATAAATCTTCAATCGTATCTAATTTATAATATAATACTTAAATGTAAAATTATCTAGTTTTTCCCCCTCTCTTTCCTTCATCTCCCTATTCTTTTCCTCCGTTCTTCCGTCTATTCTTCTCTCTTTCTTTCTCTCTCCCTTCTGGATCCCTGCTTCTTTTCTACACCTGGCATGGAACCATGGGGCTATTTTGAATCCCCTTACATGTAAGTATATGCTTTGATTCAGGTGAACTTTCATGTAAGGATTTTGCTAAAACGACTGTCTTCCTTAAATTATGTTGTTGTGGTTTTTTTTCGGTACATCTTATAATATTTGAGATAATTAAAGTCAGTCTCCAAATGGTTAAGTATCGAATACATTCAGCCGAAAATTTTGGAAACGATTTTCAAACTGTATTACTAAAAACGTAGTGAATAACGTAGAAATATGTACTCTCTCTCTCCTCAATTTTACCATTTACTTTGAGGTAAAAAATATCCCAATCTCAATTTCACAGTCAACAGCAATTGTTGAGAGAGAAGCATTATAGAAAGAATGTGATCTTCCAATCACTTGCTTTACTTCCTGCTATATTTATATCAATGAATTATTTGGTCTTTAGTATTTTCATTTAATTGGACATAGCTTAAATTCTATTCAATATAAGTGTGTATTTAAAAAAAATTTAGCTTCATCCTCTTTCTTTGAGAATGTATTAATCTTTTTTTTAATAGTCCAGTTTTGATAATTAATAAAAGTGTAAAAAGCTTGCATATTCCCACTGTTGGACTTATTTACACTACTCTCTCTTAAACCTCATTCATTAATCGACATTGAAAACAAAGAAACTAACATTATTATTCCAAAAAAATAGTTTTGAAATCTTACCTGGTAGTACACTGGAAATGCATTTTGATCAGATGAGAGGTGGATACCTTTGCGCATCATACTTTCAATACTCTCCCAATTATCGTTGATAATACCAATGGCCTCAGTCATAAGGCCTTGTTGGTAAATCTTTTCAGCCTTCACGAGGGCCTGACCGACGATATTAACGTATCTGAGTCTAATCACATCGTTGCATCGTAGATGCTTCAAACGTTCATCGGCAAAATCTCGTGCAATACGATTCATCCGAAACTCCTTCAAGTCAGCGTCGGACGTCATCATTTTTTGCTCCACAAGCGACACTAAATTATAAAACGTACTTTGTCTTTCTGTTTCAGTCATTTTAGTTGCCACATCCACACCAAAGCGGCCGTCACAACAAGACAAAATGGACAAGACTCGTTGCTGGGCAGAGGGCAGTTTAACCACATACTCCTCAAACCGGTCAAAAACGTCTGAATTTCGATTTAAAGGTGTCGAAGAAATTAAACAATCGTAGAAATTATCAGCTGTGTTGAGACAATGGCAAATGTATTCAAGGGACATCATCTGCAACAAATCCTCAAGACGATCAGCAAGGCGCACAAGAAGACCGGGAAGACAGTTGCAACTTTCTACTAAATAATTAACGCAAGCCTCAGTTTCTTCCGAGATGGCAAGACCAGATCGACGACAGAAAAGTGACTGTGAATCGGCCAGACTTAAAGGCATAACTTTGCATTTCTCATAAGCGACACCTTCTATGGTGAACGGTTTCCAACCACTGATCACTAAAACCATTCTTACAGAAGGAAAACGGATAAAGACTCTATCACAGAATTGTCGGAAGGGCGGCCAAGCACTCGGTCTTAGTTTATGAAAATCATCCAGAACATAAATATGAGGTGACGGGGCATTGGACAATAAAGAGAGGAATGTATCGAAAGATTCTTGGATTGTTGACCATTCAGTGTCTTTAGTGGTGCAGAAATATTCCCAATGGAGAGGTTGTGGCGAGATCTCAAGGCTTATTTCTCGAAGAGACTGTCAAAGTGAGAAAGAAAGGTGTTTTTTCTTAGAAAACGGCTTTTGCAATAATGGCAAGTCATTAAGAAAATCAGAAGCTTTCATAATTTTCCCAGTTGTACAACAATCAATAATTAGATACAGGATACTGACTTCTGCTTCGATGGCTTAGATGAATAAAAATAGTTTACCGAAATCAATATTTCAGTTTCAGTGAATAAATAATATACATTCTATTGGGTGCTATCTGTAATGTGATGGTTAATAAGCTCGTTTCGCAGACCGATTCGAAAGTGTAGTGCGTCTTATTCTCACTATGTACTGTACTACTGTGATATTGTGCCCTGGCTAAGATAATTTAAGAGAATATTGATAATAATCATAATATCAGATTACTTATATTCTATAACATATGTCATCGATATTTACCAAAATAATCTTTGGGGTGATATAATCGTGTATTTGAGATAACATAATATCGTGAAGACTTGAAAACAAACCAAAGATAAGATAAAATTTAGGTTTTATAAATGAATTATCTTTCATACGATCCAACGAGTTTCGGATCCAGTTATCAGCACCATCGAATCATCAGCTTTTTTTCCAATTAGTCGATAGAGTGAATTCAAATCAATTATGCAATACTTATTAAATTATAATATAATATCTATTGCTTGGAATTTATGTATTTTGAATATACCTGTATGTTGAATAGTGTAACAAGTCTGTTCAACCAACCATGCACAAACAATGATCAAATCGATTATACAAGAACGTAGAGAGAGAGAGAGAGAGAGAGAGAGAGAGAGAGAGAGAGAGAGAGAGAGAGAGAGAGAGAGAGAGATACCACCAAAATGTCACAAATTCTTCCGATTAAACGGAAAGAATAATTTCTATCATATATCAATATTACGTATAAAAATGAAATTCAACAAAAAGAAGAAAAATGATTTAAAAAACCCCGATTTGTGTAAGAAAAAGGCTACATGTTCTAATAAGAGGTTCCGAATTCCCACATGAATTCATATTGAATTGAAGGGGACAGGTAACACAATATTTTGAAAAAAAAAAAAAAAGCAATATCAAGTACTACGTTTATGATGTAAGGTTTTTGTTGGAAAGTTGGTTTCTATGGGTTTTATGACATTTTGCTTTTTTTTTTTTTTTTAAGCTGGCAGCTACCCACCCTCTGCAACGCAGAAAAATTGTTAAAAATCAGCCAATGTTTAGATTCTAATATATTTTTTATGCAAATTGATTTTGAATCATTAAATCAAGCAAAACAATGTGTTATGCTCTGGTAAAAATTCTTGGTATATTTCAAATTCGAACTTGAGTTCAGTTGCAAAATTGAAGTTTCCTAAAATTGAAGATTTTACGACGCAGAATCTTTTCTTATTATGAAAAACGAAATATTGAAAAAACAAAACAAAAAAAACCCCAACCCAGTGACTACTGAAGTTATTACAAATGAGACACTACTGCTTTGATTTATAGTTATTTGGTTTGATGTGTTCATTTAAAAAATGAATAAATTTAGAATTAAAAAATAACGAATTTTGAAATAAAAGTTTTTTTCTTATAAAAAATCTTTGGCATTAGAATAATGAAATTTGATCCTAAAGCTCAACAAAAACAAACACCCAAATGCTTTCTAAGATGATTTTTTCCAGTCAACAATAACTAATCTCATTTTTAGTTATATGATAGGTTATATTACCAAAATTACATGCTGACAATAAAAAGTACCAGCTTATTTGATGGTTATCGCTATCAGCTGCAATAAACAAAGCTGAAAAATGAATAGAGTAGAGCGACTGATCTCTTCCCCTGTGAAGGATCGTCGTTATCAGTTAAGTGCCTGATCACTAATTAATTTCTGTAAATGAAAGGCCTGGAAGCTGTTAATCGAAACACCTATCATCCATTCCCATTGCACTTATCGTTTTACCAAATCAATATTTGAAGTCTTAGTTGTTTAGTTGGAGGCACATGCAGAAAACGTTCATAATCGTTTTATTGGTAAAAATTGTGAAAATTTCATGCAAATTTTCATTCACATCATCATCAAAATTCTTCATTGGTCACTTCGTTCCCTCAAAATATATTTACTTGCAGATATTGTTTGGTAAGGACTTGAACTCAGTTCTTTTTTCGAATTTTAGTCAACGATCCCATGCAAACCTTTTACAGTCATTGGAAAAAAGAATTTGTTTTTGAAACAAGTCATTTTCTTATCTGGTTACATGGGTAACATATTCCAGGTGTTTTACAGAAATGTGCCATAATCTAAGTTTCAGTGACCTGCATTATATGTTCATGACTAAAAGCATAGGACCAATTCAGGCCATCGAATTCTGGTACATCTACATCTTTGTGTATAGTTTTTTAACAGTGGGGAACTAGGTGTTTAGCCTACTTGCTTGCAATTATTGATCGATGTTTTATGTTATTTTAGTATTGATTTGGATAAGTGTGGGGATATGTTGAAAAATCCTGGTCTTTGTTCAATCGTTCTACATTCTAAAATTGATACAGATTCTATGCATTTTTTTTCATAATCGATTTGAAGCAGATTAAACAGCTCCTATTTTCCCCATTCCAAAATTGACCTCGCAAACACTGAAATGCTGATGAACTGAATCGGTGAATATGGATCCAGAGTTGAATAGATAGCGATGGGTACAAATCAACAAAATACGAGAATTCTATACTTACAGTTTTTACGAGTTGTGTTTTGCCAACGTAAGGAAGGCCGTAGATCTGAATCAGAGGGATGTCACTCTCACACAGAAATGTTTTTAATTTCTCTCTCTCGTCATGACGTCCAACAAAATAGCTCGATTTCATTACGGGGCCCTTTTCACAAGTGCCGTAAAAACTGCTGGCCATTGGCTTGGAGTTCCGGAAAATGCTAGTTGAAAAGAAGAAAAATAATTCACTCATAGTAAATGAATGTGAAATGTTTAAATACTATTGGGAGATAAAAAAAAAAGTCACTGGCATGATCCCAAAAGAGCTGTATATTCTTCGACCTTCTGGAGTATACTGTGATATGTTTTTATGAATAGATATGAGATCGAGTCTCGTCGTCGACTGTGCAAGGAAATAGGAATCCAGAGAATGCATGTCTCTGTCAATGCCATTGACAAGGGAAGTAATTGTACATGAATACGTTGTCGATAGCCATAGCCCAACCTTTCGCGAAATTTCATAGAAATTCATTGAGAACCTTTGGAGATACCAAATGGACAGACATGAAATCTTGGAAATATCGTGTAGTTTTCACATATAGCTACTATGTAGGGGAAGTAATTGCCCGTGGATCCGCTCCCAAATTTGATAATTTCCCCCTTATGCAATTGCTAACCCTTCTGCAAAATTGAAATCTATCTAGTACTTTCGGAGACAACATGCGAACAGACAGACAGACACGACCAAATACATACACCCCCCCCAACGTCGTTGTCAAAGGTGACAAAAACAATTGCTGTGGTTATATAGTCTAGGGGCTAGACTTGATTTTGGTACCACTAAAGGTGGCCAAGCAATATTTATATTTCTGTATATCATTCTGTTTGTTTTGTAGCGTTTTGAAAATTATCACTATCTAAACAAGCATACCCACTTATAAAACTTGGAAGCACTCAGTCAACGGGGTTAATTTGAATGAATCAGTGCGAAAATTCAAGCACTTCATCTGTAGTCTCATTGAATTTCATCGGACGTTTAGAGATATCGTGTGGACAGTGATGAGCGTATACATGTGGTTGGTTTATAAGAGAAGTTCGGCTTTGTGTTTGTACAGTAGATTGCCGAAGAAGTGAGATGTAAAGCAAACAATGTTAGTTCTTTCTCTCCGGTTTGTTTGCTTATGGGGAAGGAGTTGATGTATAAAAGGAGTTGGATTAAGAAATATTCTATCGTGAACAGTATGAATTGAGAAAATGACCACTGGAAAGAAAATATAGAATGGTTCACTCCTACAGATAAAGATGTAGGTTTGGTATTTGCTAAAACGATAACAATGTAGCCCCAGTGACTTCAGATAGCAGACAGCAAACACACAACCGAAAAAAAAATCAAGTGTGAAACATAGAACCTAACCAAGAAATGGACCCTCAAACTGAGAACCATGCAACGTGCACATTAAATAATCATACTCAACATCACTTGGAGAGATCCCAAGACAGCTCGATATATTAAGGAAAAAACAGGAGTCCGAATCATCATAGAAACCATTGAGAAACTCAAATGGTAATAGGCTAGTCATGTTGCAAGAATGGCAGACAACCGATGGACATCACCACTTACAACATGTATCCCCAGAGATAAGAAGCGAAACCGAAGCTGACAGAATAAAAGATGGCGAGATGAACTAAACAAATTCAGAAAGTATCGGCTCCACGACGTACATTTTACGGTTGCAGACAGTTAGCAAGGACATAGGGGAGATAATTGTGTATGGATCCGCTGCAAAATTCCATGACCACTCCTGTGTCTTATTGCTTATACTTTCACAAAATGTCATTGAACTTTTTTTAGAACTGTTGAAGTTATCATGTGAATTTACAAAGAACTTTTAAAGATCTAGTGTGGTGCAGATAGATAGCTATGATTTAGGGGAGATAATTTTGCCTATTGCCAATCCTTTCACATCGAAATTTCATTGAAGAGTGGACAATCGTTTACGAAAGCAGTGATGTAATTTTTGAGCGGATCCAAGTTCAATGTACACCTCAACATTATAGCTATCTGTACACACCACCTTATACCCTGAAAAATTCTCTGGATGTCCACACAATATCTCTAAAAAATATTATTGATCGATATTTTATGTTATTTTAGAATTGATTTGGATAAGTGTGGGGATATGTTGAAAAACCCTGGTCTTTGTTCAATCGTTTTACATTCTAATATTAATATAGGTTCTATGCATTTTTTTAAATATTTGATTTGAAGCAGATTGAACAGTTCCTATTTTCCCCATTCCAAAATAACCACACAAACATTGAAATACTGATGAACTGAATCAGTGCGTATGGATGTAGAGATGAATAGATAGCGATGGGAACAAATCAACAAAATACGAGAATCTTATGGTATTTTTTGAAACTCGTTTTTCAGAAAGAAAGGTATTTTAATTATTGATAATGAAAATTTTTTGCAAAAATTGACAGCTTTTTTCAAAAATATTTTCTCTACAATACTGACGTTACGATATTCCATATTTCTAAGCAAATCGTATCGAACAACCTTTCTTATGTTTCTCAATGTATACAGTTCCTTTCAGATCTTCTTATGCCTGATCGCATCCAATTGCAGTGAAGGGAGATAATTTTTGTGCCGTAAAACAAATCAAGAACTACTTAAGGTCAACAATGAAAGAGGAGAGGCTGAACTACTTCTTGATGCAGGTCGGTGTATTTGCCTAAAATTGACAGCCGAGATATCATTTACGAATTCGTACACAAAAAAATGTTGCAAATCAAAATTGCAAATTTAATCTTTATACTTTTAATATAGATTCGTTTTTTAGAGCCTGCATTTGCGGTAGAAGAACCTTCATGTTTATTTTATTTAGTTTCAGTTATAATGTGATAAGAATAAAAATCATCTAAGTTTTCGTTTCTTATTTGAATTTACTTTAAATTAATGCATTTCAATTTTTAAGAATCTTGCTTTCCGAAGTACGTAAATGCTTTTGTTTGAAATTCATTAATTTGTTTGTTTTTTTTTACATATTTTTAGGGTCCCTAAAACTGTGGGGCCTCAAGCTTCACCGTATCAAGACGATAGGGCTATTCACAAGTGCATCAGGTATTGCCACGATAGTGGTCCAAAGACTGAAATAATACTTCCTTCATTGTAGGATTTAATTATTTAGAATTTTTGGCGTGTACATATAGTAGGTATATCCTTTACCAAGTATTATATACTTCCTAGCCTTAGACTTTGTTACAAATAGCATAAATGGTACTACGAGAAAAAATAATTTTATATTTCATATTTTCTCTGTGTTTATCAAGTCGATAAGTAAAACTGTGATACTTTTTTTTTTTTAATAAAAAGATATTCAAAGGTTGTTGTGAACTAATACTTGATTATTCGGAAAGGTGCACATTTTGCCTAAAATACACAAAAATGTTAACAAACATGAAAAACCCACAGTTATACATGGCCATTATATATTCTCTATATTTAGGGGTTCACTGCATTTGAAATATCGTAGTTATCCTTTGCCCTTAATTTTGTGTCAATTTTGGAAATTTGGGGTTCTTGCTTATGAACTATATGGTAAATATTTTTGTTTCATATTTATCTCCGGAAGCTGTTAGGTTGGTTTTACTCCACCAATGAATAGTCAACTTGGATAACAGGATATGTCTCCCATACTGATTATTTGGATTAAGGATCTATTCTTAGGCTGAAATGCTTGCCTCCGTCGTTCGAACCCATAAATCAATATTCCTCATGATGAATTTCACAGCAGATAGGCTCTTTTCGGATGGGTTCAATTCGCTTTATACATTTTTTCCTCTAACAGTCGATTACAAGCAGAAAACACTAACGAAAACAAACAAAAACTGCAGTACTTACGCTCAATACTATGTCTGGCTTGTTGCGCTGATAATGTAAGTGTGTGAGTAATGTGAATCCAGATTCTGTATTGAAAACTTCCTGTCTGCAATTCACTTGAGACTCTGGTTGTTGTTATTAAAATGGAATGCAGTAGTTTCTTTTAAACAACGTTAAAACACCTACTTTTTGTGTAGAGAATGATCCAGGCCAATGAACAAGGTGACATATCAGTGCAAGAGTCGTAGAGCTGGACATGTTATGTAAGACTCCACTGATTTATTTATAGAATGATATGTGGCAAATCTTTGACGTCGTTTTATAGATGCAAAATATTAGTTAATCGTTTTGGTAATTTTATGTAAAATCCTTATTTAGGTTTAAAAATTTAACAAAAAATTTGAATAACAAAAAGAAATTGAACAATATTTCAGAATGGCCTAAATATACAATCGTTACAGGAACAGTTGAAAAATAAAGTGGTTTCATTCTACTGTATTTTCAAAACTCAGCAAATGGGTGCAGTACGTCGTTATTGATGTACAGATGCCAGACCCATCCCTCTTACAATCTATCTCTGTGTTTTTTGTTTTGTGTGTGTGTGTGTGTGTATGTATGCGCGCACGTGCGTGTGTATGTACACACGTACGCGTGAATGTGATGGATATATAAAGAAATAGCGATAGAGTGTACGGATATGCATTTGTGTGTGTATGGGGGGGTGGCAAAGTATAACTAACAGACGAATTCATCTTAGTAAATTTACAAGTGTAAGTCATCAAAACAATTTTATAGCTCGGTTCTGCATTCAGTCTGTCATAATTATATCTCGTTTTTCTGGTCTATTGAACTTTAGACAGTTCAGTAAATATAGCTTCATCGCATGCCATGTATGTTGAAGTATTTTCTATCTCATAAATTCGAAACACAACTTTTTCTTTTTGGACATCTCTCTCCGCTAATCCTTTTCCATCTAGTATTCTTATATATTTCATTTAACATTTTATTGAGATTTCAAAATAGTTTAAAAAGAAGAATTGAAAAAAAAAACAATCGAAAATCTATTTATTCAACAATAAAGAAGTTATCGAGCAAAGATATTGAGGCTAACTAAAATGCAAACTAAGAAGAATCGTAATAAATTAATGAATATCAGTAAAATTCGATGGGATTGTAAGGTTTATTCATTCAATTAAAATAGAATTAATTCAAATTGGCTGTTCAATAAAAATAACCGAATATAATTAAATAGATAGTCTAAAATCCTTATTAAACATTTTTGTTATATTCACCGAATTGTACCTAACGTTCTGTATCAATCAACATTCAGTCCGAACGTAAAAAATGTGGAAAAAAAAGCCAAAATAGCCGTGGCCGAATGGACCGCCGAACGCCGAATCGCTGAATTGCCGATGCCGAAACTGGCTGGTCGTATGGTACCAACCCCCTCATGATTATAACAATTTCTCTTACGAGGGGGGTATTTGCGGTGACTTTAAATCTTGCACATTTTTCACTATTCAAACCGATTCTCCTGCATTTTGGACAATGTAACTACGACCTACAGTAAACCATATGCAAGGACATAATTTTACCAAGTTGAAGACAATTAGACAATTTAATAGGTTTATATCGACCAGAATAAAATCTAAAAATACAGAATTTTACTATGAAGAACACCCGGAGAAGTCGAGTACGAAGTCCCTCAGGTTCACCCTTCCGGTGAAAATATTCTCCTTTTCTATGTCTTGCGATGTTTATCTTTATTGATCATCTGCATGATAAGTATTTGCTTTAGAACGACCCGCTCTTTATTCATTTTCTATGTCCTTGATGATAGAACTTCTGCATCTTAAATAAATGACTTGTGCAATTTCATTTCTTTCTAGAACCTTCGTTTTTGAGTTTTATATAACCTTGTTCGAATAAGTTATATCATTTAATATAATTTGTATTATTGTTAAGAATATTTTCAGGCAATTAGTGTATTAATTCTGTTTCCGGTTAATAAATCAATATTGCCATGAATTTCTTTATAACTAAGCTCACGGTGATGTAATTATTTCTACATGATCTTTTCTTTTGTTTCAAATTTTTGAATGTTTCATAAGTATTTCGTTGCTTGATTCAATTGAAGTGAGTATATCTTGGTATGAAATATTTTGTTTTTGCATATAACAATATTGTTCCTTGTTCATTCTTTTCTATTTTATCTCCGTCTGGGGTAAGAAAGTATTTACAGAAAATGGAAGTGAGAATACCTTTAGGATTTCAGTGGTGGCCTTTAGAGATCTACAAAAAACAATATCATAAAACAACACTGAATTTTGAACTGACGAGCAGATCGTGTTGCAAGAATGGCAGACAACCGATGGACATCACGACTCACATCATAGATCCCCAGAGATCACATGCGAAACTGAAGCCGACAGAATACAAGATGGAGAGATGAACAAGATAAATAAAGGAAATACTGGCTCTGCAACGCCCACGATGGAGAATTGTGGCGAATCCTGGGGAAGGTCTTTATCCAACGATGGACGTTAAAAGACTGATGATGATGATGATGATGATGATGATGATGATGATGATGAAGAAGAAGAAGAAGAAGAAGAAGAAGAAGAAGGTGATGATATAAACTTCCACTTACGGTGTGATTGTCTCATTTCGTGACTTTTTGTGGTTTCGTCGAAAGTCATATCAACGATACAAAGTCATCCGACGATAGTTTCGCCCGGCAGCTCGATTGGTTGACGACCTTTTCGATGCAGTGATGTTTGGTTGAATACTTTCTTCTACGATTCAGATCAAAAACAGAGAAAAAAAAAACGGCAGAAATTTCTGAAAAATAATTTTATTTTACATCTTAAATAGCAATATTGGAAGAACTGGATGATAAAAAAAAATGAATTTTTGCGATTGTTCAGGAAAATAACCCAGAAGACATCGGCAACCTATTTTGGGGGGGAAAAAAGTAATCAAAATTTAAAAGATTAGTTCTTCAGTTTTTGACTTAGCTTGAAAGAAAAAAGCCTAAAATTTCAATCTGGGGAAACGGAAAACAAATTTTTATCGATTTTTAAGTAAAGTATCGTATTGTTTTCATTTTCCCAATTAAAAACAATCTGACTGATCGCTCCATAAATATTCACAATTGATATTGTTGTATTAAAAGCGTTTCCGGCTTCTTTTTAGGCTCTGATTAGAGAAACCTTGTTTGCGGTCTTCCATAAAAGCCAACAGACGCAAAACACTGAGCAAATGAACATATTTGCTTTTTAACTGGAATTTCAACAGGATGTCAGATAATTTTGCCGGAATTCAATGGTATATCAACACGTTCACACGTGCAAATATGCACATTCTTCAGAATATATTACTTCACACGTACATAGACACATACACATGCCCACACATATATTATAGTATGGGTGAATGCATGAATTCATCAGCAAAATCCCCTTTGATCTTAAGTTGTCAGCATACACCAAAATCTTATGTTATGCAAATCTTTTTTCACTGACCAAAGTATGTGTGCACTGAATGCACATACAAATGTAAACTTGAAATTGTTTCAAGATAATTTAGATACAGACATGGACTATTATAATTCACGGATGGGAAAAACTCCATAACCACATGAAAAATGCACAGGCCTTTGTTAGTTTTGTTTATTATCGATCAGGAACAATAAGCGCTTTTGATATACATTTTTTCGACTTTTGTGAACCAAAAGTGCATATAAGAAGGGGAGTAATTGTGCACGGATCTGCCCTCCCAAAAATTAATCAGTTCTTCGATAGCCAATTGTCCACCCTTCCACAGAAAACCGATTGAAATTCATTGATAACTTTTGAAAATATCTTGCGGACAAGAAAGGAAATTTAGCAATATTACGTGGTCTTTACGCTTGACTGCGACGTAGGGGAGGTGCTTGTGCAGGGATCTGCATCAAAATGTAATCACTTTTTTAATTGGGAATTTTGGGAGATACCGTGTGCAAAGACAACCAAATAGACGCAACCGAATGCACATACCTCTATCCAACCACTTTGAGAAAGATTCGTAAAATTGTAGGACCCTAAACATTTTCAATTGTCTGATAGACTTTCTTGAAAGTTATCGCTAAAAAAATTATATTAGCCGGGATAACCTTTTTTTACCCAATTTCTCATATTTTAACAGGTCTTTAGCAACACTACTCTCTGAGCTGCTTCATAAGATCATATTGTATATAATAACCGCCTGTTTAGTTACTAATCAGCTACCTTTACGCTTTTTTACCTTTTCGCCTTTTTACCTTTTATTAAATAACACCAGACAAAGGACGCAGAAAACTAGTCATTGTTGTAAATTTGAATTCATTTAAGTTGTTATAATATCGATTAATTGCTCGGGGAATAAAAAAAATTATACGGAATTTATATTGAATTTATGATTCATTTTTGATTCATTTTTAATTCAATGTTTGGGACTGATTGTTTTTTTTTAACAATAACTTTTGATTACGCCATTCAAGGTTATAATAAATGGCTTCATCTGCATCGATTATTAGGCTAAAATTGTATTCAACATATTATAGTATGACCATCATGGCGATGGTCTGATTATTCTAATATTGAACGAGTATCTCTCAGGAACTATGCCCCACAGAACACCAAATTTCTCAATGTCTCATGTATCAAATTGTTTCACGATTTACTTCATTCAGCCTATCAGTATCGATGCTGTAGTATAATTGATGTTTGTCTTTATCCTGTTGCAATGAAACGTCTGATGTCACTTATGTTGTTGCATTGTTTCACTGCAACAGTTCTACAGCAGGTTATAATAAATTAGTGTTGGTGTTTCCACCGGGTGGCCCGCTCTTATACCAACTCTCCTCTTGTACCGTCCTAAAATCAATGGGACCAAGTTTCTCAGTCGGCTTTTATGTAGCAAGCAGTACCACACTCTCACTGACAGTCTCTACGTCCTTCAATGGATGTATATCATCATGTACAGATATCGTTACCCTAATATGCTAGGGTGTCTGCCTCATAAGCCGTTTATCATATTGATGTATTCATTTTGGGTGCACTCAGAGAGTTGCATGAATTTAGAGCAGTAGTAACAAGTGCCAGGCAGAGTATCCAATGGAATTCCAGCGTGTTCTTCAGCCCTTCCAATCTTATTCTCCATCTGTAACAGTGAATAAGAATAAGTGCCCACTTGTCGCAGATATTTCGCTTTCGCTGAACGTCGAATGTCGGGCAGCTGAGCCAATCGGCGTAATTCGGCAAGAAGTTCTTCTGTATAAACCTTTTGAATCTACAAAGAAGAAAACATTACATTTAATAAAATTGCAGCTTCATTAACTTTTGGCAAACTTCCGACTGGTTCAATTCCCAACCGTCTTCAGTTGATATCTTATCTCGTGTGTCATCTATATTACAGTGATTTATTTCAGTTTGGTTGTTTGAGGGTTAATGGATTTGTTCCAGTAAAACAACAGAAACAGCACATCGTAAGTCAACGTTTCTAAACATAATACCGTTGAATTCTCTAACTTGAAAAAATAAAACAATTCACACTTTAAAGAATCTTTGAGGCATTACGTATTAACTTTACATTTGTTAAACATTATATTTCATTTAATTCTCATTGAAAGTTTATATCTTTATAACAGCATCTCATAAATAACCACAGAATAAAAATTTTAAATATTTAACAAAAAAAAAAAACGAACATTTATCCATAAAATTATAATTTTGCAATAAACCAAAAAAAAAATTGTATTCTCTGGAAAGTTTTGTTGTTGCTTTTGGTCAGTAAAAAAGGCTTTCGTTCAAAAATTGATTTTTGAAGTTTTCTTAAACTTTGAAAATTCATTTTTAAAGTTTTGAGCGAATGTTTTTTTCCATTGCTCCAAAGTCCACAATGTATGGATAGGAAAGAAACAAAAAAAAAACACAACAAAATTTTCCGAAGAAAACATTACTAATACCGTTGGGTTGACAAATCTTATGCTGTTCAATAGTATTAATGCTCAAAGGCAAGCTTTCCACAAACCTTTTCTATTGCAAAATACAGAGTCACAGGAATGAAATCAGACACACACACACACACAAAAAAAACAAACAAAAACAACAAAAACCAGAAGATATTTTTTCACAAAGAATTGTAGACGGGTGGGACAAACTTATCAATATAGATAGAATGCTGTCACTTCATCAATAAAAAAAAAATTGAATAATGTGAAAGAAAAGCAATGAAAAATTTACCTTTAAAAATTCTATGTTTAGCCGAACTATATGTTCCAGAGCTCCAGACAAGTAACATTCAGACGTGTGATTCTCAATCAATTCTTGTCTCATATTATAAATTTTCTCGAAGTACACGATAGCATCTTTGGGTTGTCTGAGCAGAAGATAAGAGTGGGCCAAGTCAGCTATGAGTTCTGTTCGACCGATATAGTTGGGGTTGATTTTAGTGTAGATGTCGTAGGCAACTTGTGCGTGAGAAACAGATTCTTTGAGTTTACCTCTACAAAATACAACAAGCAAATTGATTTCGATTTATATTGTCGTCTTTGTAATTATGGAAACAGAACCGTATCGAAAGGAAATAACTACTACTTCATTATTTTACAAGAAATGAAGAACATTGCCAGATATCTTTTGGCATTCTCGCGCCTTAGCTCCCAGTTCATGTGGAGAATAACTGAGAGAATCAATGGAATATTCTTGAAATTTTCACGAACAGACGGATTAGTATCGATTGTTAAACAAATGCAGGACTTAATCAGATATTAGTAGGAGTGATTTACCTTCGACACGTGATCGCACACGCTGAACACTCAGTAAGAACTCACTATAACTGGCTTGCAAGATTATTTAGTTAATCAAATTGAGTACTCTAAACATGAATAACAAAAACCGAAATAGAGAAGAAGTACTCTCCAATGCTGCAGCTATCATCTTTGGTTGGTAAACACTCACTGTCTTTTATAGACGTCAGAAATGTTGCACTGAATGAGAGACGAATTAAGATGAATCCAGCCGTATTCTTCCCTGATTTGCTTCGCTTCCATTAATAATCGGAGAGCAGCCACTAAAAACGAGAAATTGAACATGATGAATGACACAAAACATTATTGAGCAATAATTTTTAGATAATTACATCTCAATGGGCCATAAAACTGAATTTTATTAGCAGTATAAATGCTTGAAAAAATATGATAAGCAGAATTTCTCCGTGTCTTTCTCTCATTCGTTTTCCTTTACATCTTTTCTTTTATCTCACTTCTTTTGAATAGCCAAAAGTATCTTTCCTTTTTCCTCTTTTGATCATTCGTCCTGTTAGTCGCATGTCTTTCTTTTTTCATCTTTCTTCTTAACTGTCCACCTTCTTACCCATAAAAGAGAAGTAATAGTTGTAATACTGGAGGATAGGGTGGAATTGGAAAGAAAGAAAGAAAGAAAGAAAGAAAGAAAGAAAGAAAGAAAGAATTATTATTATTATTATTATTATTATTATTATTATTATTATTATCATCATTATTATTATTATTAGTAGTAGTAGTAGTAGTAGTAGTAGTAGAAGTAGTAGTAGTAGTAGTAGTAGTATTTGCAATCTCACACCAGTTGCCTGGTGGTAACCGCTGGAGTTTGAGTGACAGCAAGTCTCCTCAAGTCTCCAGCCCTCCTCTCCTAGTACTCATAGGTCGCAGTAATTCTGCGATTTACAGTTTCACACGGGTTGCCCAGTGGTTATCACTGAAGGTTGAGTGACAATAAGTCTCCTCAGGTCTTCAGCTAACGTCTCCTCTCTCTTTCTCACCCTCAGCGTTTTGGGGACAGTTCCTCGTGCGCCCACTATGACCGGTACTACCCTGGTTTTCATGTTCCACGTCTTCCTTAACTCTCTTGCTAGGTCCTGGTATTTTCCTCTTTTTTCCCCTCCTTCTTTTTTACTCTATGGTCTGCAGGCACAGCAACGTCTACTATTTGGCAGGCCTTCCTTTTTTTTGTCTACCATTACTAAGTCCGGTCTTCTTGCCTGGATGAGGTGGTCACTTCTCCGACTTTCTTTCTGTCTTTGTCTCTTAGGGAGGGGAGTGTTGTTTTCTCTCCTCGCATGATTTCTTTCAAAGCGTGTATTTTGGTTTTCTCTTCTTTCGTTGGTGCCTCGTCGTCACCCTCTGGTGCATAGTTTACTGTGGGGGTCTCATGGGGAATTCTTCCAGTTTTGTTGTTGGTACTAGTTGTGCTGGGGGGGGGGGGTCATTCTTCAGGTGTGTCACCTGAATCTCTCTCTACGTTAATGCGGATCTCTAGTAGTTCAGTCTCAGACAGCCATTTCTTATTTTGGATTTGTTTTACTTGGTAAGCAAGGCGTTGGTTCGATACTTCCACAGCAGATTTTTCCCTCCATATTTGGAGCATACGCTCCCTATAAGATCGCATTGAAGGTTTGCTTTTAAAGTAACAATACATAGCTAGTTTAATCCCCTCCCTTGACCATTTCTTTCTCTTGTTCTTTATAGCAGTCACTCGGTGAGGACAACGCCTTTCCTGGTTGTCATTAGAGGTATATGAGTGTTGGCCAACAGAAGCTGTGTGACGACTGTGTCCCTCCTGAAGGCCATTAAAGGTGCACAAGCCGGAGTTTTGGCCAGCAGTCACAGGATGACGACCAGGTCCCTCCTGGTGGCTAACAAGGGAACACCTGCCGGTTACGACACACAAATCTTGGATCTGTGCCCCGTTTTTTGTGGTAAAATGGTATGGTTGTACTGTCATGATTAGGTTTTTTTGTTCTTTGAGGTAGCGCCAGACCTTGATGGTTGGTTAAGACTGATGTGATTCAGAAATAACCCAAGAGCCCCACCGGCCCTTTTTGGTTCTTTTAAGGTAGCGCCAGACCTTGGTGGGTTCGTTGAGGCCAATGTGCTCAGTGACACCCTCAGAGCCCCACCAGTTCTTACCACCCAGGGTATAACCTTACAAGGACAAGCTATTCCGCTGCACAGATATATCTATTTGGTGGTATGACAATCACCTTCCAACTTTAGACCTAAAAAGAAACACTAAACTTCGTCTAGCTGAAATTGAAAGCCTTCAAGATCATACGTCTCCCTTAAATCTTTCAAGTCTTGACTTAGTATAAGTCTCGGTATCTGTTGCGTTTTTTTTTCCAGTGGTGGATTTCGCCATGCCAATCTATTTCTACTTAAGGGTGGGGGTAGACAGGCTTCATTCATTCATACACGAGGGTAGCTAGGTATCACTTTTCTATACTTCTATCGGACAACTCGACGGGATGGGGAGAATTATTAATTTAATTTTGAATTTTAAATTTAATTCCACTTACCCACGTGCAGGTCCAAAAAACATCAGACTACTTTTTCAACTTTTTCAACTTGGCAGAATTTGGCAATGGTCAATTCATCAAAGTGAAAATTTCTCAGAATCACAAAGAAAACCATCTCAGAAGTAAAAATATCATCAAAATATCAAGAATAATCATTCTTAAAGCCCAAAGTAAAATATCTTTTAAATATTCGAAAATAATCACAGGGTTCATTCAGGGGGGGGGGCTTTACTACTTCTATTATTGTTATTATTATCATTATTATCGTCGTTATTAATAAGACAATAAATAAATAAGAATCGTCACAGAGTTAATCTTAAAATTTAGTCTGAGTTAGTCTTCAAAGTCAATCAACAGATTATTATTATTATTATTATTATTATTATTATTATTATTATTATTATTATTATTATTATTAAAGCTAAATCTCTACAAACCGTGTCTTCCTTTTATTCTGGATAACAAATTGGCAACATTGCATAGACTGACCACCAATTTCTCTCGGTTGATGGATGACACTTTTCGCCTTCTCGACAAAGACGCCATGTACCAAGTGAGGGCTTTTTCCACTTGATTTCCGTCTGGGTTGAAGAAGCAGACACAAAGATTTTGATCAATGAATTATATCATGATAAAATTGTTGCAAATATATTACAAAGTAGAGTTTATGTTTATTGCTTTTAATGGACTTTAATTCAAACACATTTCATTATTCAATTCTTGATTTATGAAAATGAAAATATTACAACACAGTTCGCTAAAAATAATTATTGGGTTTGCCAAAAAAGATCGTTAGATTTTTTATCATTAATGGCTTTAGGTGCTTTAAAGTTAATTAAAAAGTATCACTTTTGATTGTATCATATATGTTATCATATCAGAGAACATTTTTTCAAAAGCAATGTCAAAAATGGCGAATTATTGAGTCTTAGATAATACAACAACGCAGAAGGCAAGAGATCATCGGGCAAACGGAATGGAAAACCACAAACCTTACTAAAAGCTAATCTTCAAAAGGTGATGATGTGTATATTGTGAGATTGGAAGGGAGTATTATATCATGTGTTTGAATTAGGTATGGGGTAAAATTTCAATCAAAAGGGGGCACCTAGAATTAAGATCACCCATGTACAGTTGATAAAGAAGATAAAACGATTATCCAAATTATTATCTTCAGAGAATTTTGGGGAGACACCAGTGACACTTCAATTAGGGATAGGTAATTTTTTTCGATAGATATAACAATCATATGGTTGAACCATGTGGGCACTAAGGACCTTTCAAAAGAGATCCTCGGATATACATCCCTGAGAGGCGAAAGATTTTCAAAGTGAAGAAATTCGATCTAGTCTTATTGAGAAGAGAAATAAATTGCGTTTTTCCGTTTGGAATATCAAAAGGAAGTTAGTCACGCCTACAGTTGGTCTCTGCCTGGTAATATGGAGCTAGATGCGACAAGCCACTCTGATTGGACGGACATGTGGTGTAAAAGAATGGAAACACCTTTTCGGTTGCAGTCTGGGGCCTTCAGCCGATCAAATCACGTGGTGGAGATAGAATGGGACAGTTTTGTTTGCATAGGCATTGGATTAATCATTCAGACTCGGCATTTATTACCCCCTCCATCACTCCAACTGTGCACAGGCTCCTGATAAAAAGACATCATCATCATCATCATCATCAGTCTCTTAATGTCCGTCGTTGGACATAGACCTTCCCAAGGATTTGCCACACTTCTCTATCATGGGTGTTGCGGGGCCAGTACTTCCTAAACTTGTCTAGCTCGTCTCTCCATCTGATATTCTGTCGGCCTCAGTTGCGCACGTGATCTCGAGGGATCCATGTTGTGAGTTGTGATGTCCATCGGTTGTCTGCCATTCGTGCAACATGGCCAGCCCACCGCCATTTGAGCTTTTTAATGGATTCTATGATGTCCCTGACTCTTGTCCTTTCTCGGATGTACTGTGCTGTCTTATGGTCTCTCCATGTGAGGCCCAGCATAATTCTTTCATGTGCACGTTGCATAGTTCTCAATTTGCGGATCTATCTCTTGGTTAGGTTCCACGTTTCAGCTCCATAAGTGACTGTTGGAGGATGCATTGGTTATACACCCTTCTTTTTAGGATTAATGGGATCATCAGGTTCTTGACAGTTGATCTTGCTTTGCCAGTGGCTTGCCATCCCAAAGTGATTCTTCGTTTGATTTCTTCGTCTTTTGAGGGTCTCATGGAGATTCGTTGCCCTAGGTAGATGTAGTGATCTACTTCCTCCAGTTCTGTGTCCTCGATTTTGTACTTAGTGTTTTTATCTCTGATGTGGTTGTTGCAGATGATCGTCTTGCTGAAGTTCATGTGTAGGCCGACTTTCTTGCTCTCTTCATTTAGCTCATCTACCATTAGTTGGAGGTCGTGTAGGTTCTCCACGAAAAGGGCAATGTCGTCTGCAAATCTGAGGTTGCTCAGATATTCACCGTTTATTTTAATTCCTTTACTCTCCCAGTCTAGTCTTCTGGAGATCATCTCGGGGCAGGCTGTGAAGAGTTTAGGTGAGCTGGTATCACTTTGTCTTACTCCTTTCTGGAGCTGAAAGGGGTCTGAGTCTTTATGTAACCTGATAAAGGAGCTGCTGTGATTGTATATATGTTTCAGCACTTCAAGTCGAACTCATTTCCGCCGGTAGTTAGTGACTCCACGTTACTAGACAGGCAGCAATCACGCACCCAACAACGACGTCCTGACAAAGAAAATTCTGGCGTGAAGTTGATCGAGTCCATGACAAAGTCGCGAGACAGCTTCCCTGTCATGTCCATCTTTTCTCTGCACATTCATCGAAGATAAGTTTATTTGAATCAGTTGGCCATTTGTGGTTCTCAAGTTATCAGGAAGTTTTTACCTGACCCCAATAAACCTTTATGTTTCCGTTACGCCACCGTTACTTGACTATTTGGAACGCTCATTTTTCATGCGTTTGTAACCAGCAACCCCGGGAAGACGTCAACGGACCTGTGTGAATCTACAAATCACAACGTTGGTACAAGGGTATGGGACGAGGTAGAAGCGACTAAGCAACGTTGTGACGTTACACATGTATCCAGGCAAACTGATATGTGACTATCTGATAACCATTTATTTCAGTCCTTACATAATTCTCTTAATGATGAAAAAAAAACAATCCCATGGAATACAGCAAAAAGTACGCAAAGCATTTCTTCGATTAGACAGAACGTTCTGGGATTCATGATATTGCATGAAAGATGGCCGAAGATTTCAAAATGTAACAAAAAGGTAAATATGTTGTTTGATGAGCATAAGGTAAAAAAAAATGTCCTTTATTTTTATGCAATGATCCGCAACGTATTTCTTTACGTTATCTAACATTTTTCTTACCAGGTAAATGGAAAAAAGATACAAAAATGTTAAGAAAAACCGAATAAAAAGCAAGAGATGCTGAGGAATATGAAATATTTCATTGAATCTTAACGAATTATTTTTAAATACACAAACAGGAGCCTCTTTGAAACGTAAAGTAGAGTAGAACTCACTTCTTTCGGCGAGCAGTCCCATAGAGTTGAGCATGACAGACATGGCCGGATGTTCGGAATTCCCAAGACTTCTCATGCTTTCCAACAACAGAGATTCGGCTCTGTCATTTTGGCCTTGAAAGAGAAAGTGACAATTCTATAAAAACAAATGATATCTATTCATCTATTTATGCAGGCATTTGTATGTTTGTTTTGCATGGATATTGAGTGTACGAAAGTCTACGAATATGACAAATTGCGTTCAACAGTATTTTGTATGTTATTATATTGTTCTTGGAGAGATATCGCTGATTCAAAAGATATGACTGCAATATCAGTTTGCAAAATTTTAAAAGTATTTAAAAGAGTAGTATCTAATAATACTGTACAAACAAACTCTGCCCATTTTAAAATTCGAAATAATTGCACTAAATGTTACATGAATAACTCTTAAGAATAAAAAGTCAATGGTCAACGCATTGAACACATTTCTATATACACATCGATTCGACAGAGAATTTGACTCTCATGGTTCTAATTTAAGGCCTTAAACCACAGAACTTCGTAAAAAATGGATTAATCCCTTAGAACACCTCGAAGGTGAAACTTGAATACTCTAGTCTACAAGAGAAGTAAATAACATTGATCATATTATTAAAAAAATTATACTTAATAAAATTAGCTCCTAAAATATAGTGCATTATTCATAGAAATATGGTCGGTTCCAAGCCAAACTCATGGAAGATTATGTAGCTTTGAAATATATTTGCTCATACATTAAACAACACATTTGTCTATTTGTAAAAGCTTCCATCTATTTATCTATCCACACACACACACACACACACACACACATATATATACATATAAATATATATATATATAAGATACAAATATCCATCCTGTCTATATCATGGTACTAACGCACGTGCACAGATATATATTTGTACTCCAATATAGAGGACAGAAACAAAACACCAGGTCTCTAATTACTTATAGGTTAAAGCCTTTGGGCTTATTGTGCCAAAAGAATCATCGATTCCCATGGGGTCTGCGTTCGCACTCTTTGGGACAGAACTTCATCGTTTCAAAGTTCAGTAGCCGAGTAGTCAGAGCCTCAGAAAATAGAAGTGATGAACACAAACTCTGACAAAAAAGTTTTCTCCTTTTTCTATATGCCTTCAAACGATTTGACCCGGAAACCTCATGGAAAAATATCGGTTTCGATAAAATAAGTTTTTACATGTCTCAGAAGTGGTTTCTATTTTTACAATGTAGTTATTATTCTAAACAAGTTTTCTAATTTCATCATTGGAAAACTGCGATTGTGATTTCTTCTTCTCTCAGTGCTGATCCAATTATTGTCGTTTCTATATTATATAAAGTACAAGAAAATTTTCTTTAAATTTCATGTGCTTTCAATTTATCAGGCCTTCAAAGCTTGTGCAATTTTTTCAGGTTTGTGAAAGGAAATACTCAAAGGCTTTATAAGAGGGGCTTCTATTTATAATGTAGCTATAATGCCAAACTGCAGCCTAAATTTCCACATGTCTTGAGCAACCATGGAGGTAAATTCATCATTCTCTCAGTGCTTATGCCAGTTTGCCCGAGGTTGCACACAAGCCTGTGCAGGTCTGTCTTGGAATATTTGCTGGCCCAACCGGTGAGAGATGACAGGAGAAAAACTGAGACATCCGAAATCGGCAGGACACAATTCACCTACAACACACATTTCAAGGTCGAATTTTATCAAAATTTATCCGTCGATTTCTAAAAGGTTTGCGTTCGCGCTCGCATGAAAGAATATAGTTGATTGCTCAGTGAGAGCCACAACACACCAGTATTTTGAAAAGTAGAAAATGCATCCAGTGGAACAATTTCAAGTTTTCCTTTTCTATCAGTTTTCGGAAAGGAAGTATTAAAAGGTCTCATAAGTCGGGCTTCTATTTACAATGTAGCTATAAAGCTAAACTGCACCCTTACTTTCCATTCGTCTTAAGAGATCATGGACTTGATTTTCTCTTTCTCTCAGTGCATATGCCATTTGGGCAGAATTATTTCAGGAATCTAAGCCTAATCTAACAATAAAAGATGCTTTTTCTCAGTGCAAAACACAAACTCTACTCCTAATCCTAATCCAAATCCAAATGCAGGGATAAAACATGGACACAATCCGATAATCCACTTTGACATGCTTACTGCTAACGTCAAAAGTGATCAAATGATTTTTCAGCTTTCAGGAAAATCAGTTTTTAAAGTACTACATAGCCGCCCGGAGTTTGTGTAAAAGTCTTCTAAAATATCATTTGAATTCCAGTGTTGTCAAATTTACAGTTGGTATGTCTATAAGTCTGTAGCGTAACCAAGAAAAACATTCATTTTTGCAACACATATTTGTTTGTCACGTCATCTCTTTCCTTATCAATGTACTTAATCCAGGGTGGAATATCAATCATGTACATTGAACATAATACAGTGAAAATTTCTGATTAAAATTTAAGATATTAACTGGCTACATCCCTTTAAATTGTTTGTCGTTTCAAATGAGAAGAGTAGCTTTTCTGACTCGGGGTCAATATGAATCATGGAAACTTACCTTCAAAGCCCAGATTGTAGGCCAGTATTGAGGCACAGCTCACTTTGGCGCGTAGTACTTCAGTTTGTGGTCTGTCTTTTACTTCTAAACTTAAACCTTCTTCAGTCGCCCTGAAAGAGAAAAATCGATAAAAATCCAATGTCACTAGATTACGAAAGTATTATAAGTCGTCTAATTTGAGAGCACGACTGCATGTGGATCATTCAGTATAAACTGCTTGATCCATGCACATAATCCAAGTCGCAAATTTTAAGTCAGTTGGTGGCAGGTTGATTCTACCCGCTCCTTTGTCATTGTGCTTCTATGTTATTGAAAAATAAAGGAAACCGGTTTAGAGTTTAGTAGCGATATAAGCAACACAAATTGAGACGAAGATAAATAGTTTTAAAAGCTTGTTAAGTTGATGATTTACAATACTTTATTTAATAAAATAAAGATTAGATAACCGATACTGAACTGCCAGGTACTACTAAATGTGGCACAGAATATATCAGGATAGGGGATGAGTTTAAGTACTTGATTCGGGCTTCGGCTTTCAGCAGATCCCCGTAGCTCGGTGGTTAGAGTTGTTGGGCATTAACTAAACGATCCTCCGTCATAGAAGGTCATAGTTTCCATTCTTTCCAGGAATTTACTCATTATTTCAATCCGTGCTATTGATTTATTCACTCAATACCGAAGGGAAACCAGCCCGAGTTTAGTTGTGATAAAAAGCAAAAAACATTCAGATGGTTGCAAATAGTAGCAAAAAGTTATGTATAAAGATTTATAATTCTTCATCTAGTAAAATAGATCAATAAATAATCTATTTTTTGTATCTTAATCTATTTTCAGTCTAATGATAGATTTCAAGTTACTTGATCATTTTGGTACTGAAGCTACTTAATTTGGGCCAAAGAGCATGCAAATCCGAAATGATTAAATATATGACTTCTGGTCAAATTTACACCTCCTTCCAAAAGATTGCTAAGGATAAATCTCACGGCAAATGCAATAATTAGTGCGAACTTCTACTCACTTGATCGCCTTCTTGTACTTTCCTTGCATATAAAAATTGAAGCCCATACTTGTGTAGAGCAGAAGACACCTGTACTTCAAACCACGTTCTTTTAGAACTGGTAAGGCTATTTGGTAATATTCCATTGCTTCTTGATAGCCCCCAGGACCTACACAGAAAGATGGAATTATGCAATTTAGCGCATTTTATCAAAACTAATTCACAAACGTCTCTCTGGGATTTTGAAAAGCAGGTTATTTAATGAAAGTTTCTACTTTAGAATATCGAGCAGTGTTAGAATAGAGATTTTTTGGATTAATACATACGACTTGTGGTATATATTTTACCTGCATGAATACGGCTCCCATATTTTTGAATACAGTCTTCCCGATTACTTTTCATAAAAAAAAACGAAATGGAAGAATTAGTTATAGACAACTCACCAAAGGTCATACTCACTGAGAAAGCTGAGGATATAATCGTCAGAACGAAGTGGGAAACACACTACTTCCTTAAACAACCGGGAAACACTAACAAGGGAGTCTTGACTCAATAAATACTACCAACAAATAAACTACCCGAAGGATTCGAAAATTAACTTTTAAATACAGTTATCTTAATCAAATACAAACACCACACCGATCACAGAAAGTAAACAAAATCAAAAATCAAAGAAATACTGGTTAAAACCAACAAAATCGCAAATATACATATAAAATGAGCCCTGAAAACTACATCATACTTCTCACAGAAAATAATACAATAAACTACGAAAAGAAGAAAAAAAGCACAAAAAATTTACAAGAGAATCTCAATTTACAAGCAAAAAAGAAAAAAGAAAGAAATGAACTCAAAATTAGTGACCGGGCGGTGATGATGCAAAGAAAACGCTTAGATACTTCTGAAAGACCACAAAAAGACTTTACCAACAAACCGACAGTCTTGTCAAGCAAAGCATGAAAAAGGACAAATCAGTAAAATTATACTGAAAAGGATTAGCAGAGAAAAGAAAACTTCTATTGGTTTAACCAGTGGATTAGTACCCAACAAGAAATAGACTGATTTGAAAGAATTGAAGATGTAAATAAAGCCACTATTATACAATTTCATATCATTGGTTTTTATCCCTCTGTAAGCGAAGAAACCCCGAATAACGTAATAGAAATCACAAAGACACGCACCAACATCAGTGACATGATATCATTATAGTTAAACGATGTAAAGAGTAATTCCTAATTTGATAACAATGAACAGTGGATTGGAAAAAACAATTCAAACTTTGATGTTGCTATGAGCGTATATGATTCTGCCAAGACATCGGATTTAATTGGATTATCTTCCAGTTGGTATTTTCATCAACATGAACTAACACCTAACTTCTTAGATAAATCCAACATAGTTTTATATGGAGACGACGGGCTTATCATACTTAATTGCAATAGCCAAGAATACGAAAAAATTAGAAAATAATTAACAAACGAATTCAAGAAAATCGGTTTTAAAATAGTACTAGTGATTAAATGCAAACATCACAATATTCAACTTTTTAGACGTCACCTTCAATCTTAATTCCAAAACCATCGAACCATAGAATAAACCTAACAGCTCTTTAATTCATGTAAATAGAGAATCAAATCACTCACCAGGTCCCAAACCCATATAATACTCGACTGACATTCAATTCATCAAATGAAAAAGTATACTGTTAAACTTCCCAAAAAGTACTTGAAGGTAGTGAATTTGTAAAAAAGAAAAAAAAAAGCTAAAATCTAACTATGAAATAAAAAAAATACCAAATTAACAAAGTATATAGAAAATTGAGTATAATTTGTTTATACCACTCTTCAATAAGCAGACAACAAACGTCGGTAAAACTTTCTTGGGTCAAGTCAAAAAATACTTCTCATCGAACAACAGATTACACCAGATTTTAACTCAAACAAATAAAAAACTGCAGTTGCATGAATAACACAGAAAGAATAATCCGTAAACACAATGATAAAATTTTGAAATCAAATGAATAATGAAAAAATTACCAAAAGAAACGAAATAATACAAAATTAAAAACATACTTGACAATGGGCAAACAATGGAAATTAAAGATGAAAATTACTTAAACAGATAACACCTTTTAATTTAACAAACAAAACGATGTATATACAAAAAGTAAAAAAGTCATGCATCATAGAAAAGGAAGCAGCAAAAGTTATGTAATCTCAGTTTACAAACGTTGATAAAACAATATTATATAATGCTTGCAAGGGTAATAATAACAACTCACTCCAACCGTCACGTTTCAAATCATAGTGGAAATTATCTTCCAAGTATATAAACAACGGTAAAGTCCAGTTGCATTGTATGTCTGATAGCAAAACGAGGGTGTACTATTGTCATAGATAAATTTATATATTCAATCGATATATTGTCTGCACGGTAAGTATAAAGCACAATTGGAATGAAAGGTTTTCGGAATGATATATAGGACTCGTGGTATAAATTTCGCCCATAATTATATATATAATCAAGAAATCATAAATGCATCATATTTGAAACTGTATTTGAGATTATCTCCCGTTGTTACACAGGGAATACGCCCCTCGGCCAACATGTAAAGACATGGAGAGTGAATGAACAAATGAGAAAGGGTGGGGACATAGATGTTATTCGGGCCTTCGTCTTTCCGTTGAACTGTTTAGCTCAATGATTAAGAGCGATGCTACCCTGAAGCAGCCTACCTAATTGGTCCCAGGTTCGATTCCTGCCATGCATCCAGTTTTCTCTGATTGCGTATTCTATCTACGCTGCAATAACGGTAGATGATTTCAAATAAAGTTTTAAATTATATGAAGTATCCATAAATATGTGTGTATATGAATAAGTGTGTATATATATATATATATATATATATGATATGTTGATATGTATATGTTAACATATATGTATGTATATAAGTATATGAATAAAATACTTATATATATGCTAATACATATGTATGACAGTATGTATATGTATTTATATGTGTTGATGAAAGTTACAATTTGAAGGTGAGGAGAAAAACCCAAGAGAAAGTAAGTGTTACATCTTAAAATCTTTCTTTAATCCATGGGCATGTTTGATGCATTTCGACAGGTGCCAGCCATATTTTTCTGAAAATATTTCGGCAATCAGAAAACTTCACTGTTTACATGTTTGAGGCTGAGGAAAAAAATATACAACACGTGTTTTTTTTTTTAATATTGAGAAGGAGAAAACGTATCAAAGCCCAACAGATACAAAAACATACAAAATTTCTTAATCAAGAAATTTTTTAATTAGACGTTTGTTAGTAAATTCATAAATTTCGAACGTCCTTGTTTCTCTGTCAACACTTTTTAGTTGATGTTTTTGAGTGAAAAATGAGTGATCAGTTGATCTCTTACAACCGTAATATACAGCAGATGTATTTTTTTGAAAATCGAGTGAAAGCAAACCAATTACAGCTCAAAAGATACAAAATGGTACATACAAGATTTTTTGTTGTTGATAACTCATCCATTTGTAGATTAATAAAATAATGGGACTCACCTGGATAAGCAGTGATGGCACGACCGTAAGTAGTCCTCATTAAAGCTTGTTCTTCTCTGTTCCCAAACAAATATGAGTTGTCCAAACAGCCACGGAAGAAATCGGTGGCAGCCCTGGGGTAGCAGGTCGACAAGATGCTTTCAGCTTGAACGGCCATCTGATCATCATTAGCAGAAAAAAATCAAAACTGCTCATTTGTCAACGGTTGAAATAGCCAAAAAACGTGTACATACATGTAAGTGCATACATGTATGTATATATGCATATGTATGTATATTCATGCATGCATATATCTGTATATTCATATGTATATAAGTATGTATGTATGTATGTATGTATATATATATATATATATATGTGTGTATATGTATGCATATACATGTATGCATATATATGTATGTACATGTATATATAGAGAGAGATTGATATATGTGGGAACATCGAAACTGCTCATTTATCAACAGTTGAAATAGCAAAAAACGCGTACATATATGTGAGTGTATATGTGTATGTATATATGTATATGTATGTATATACAAGTACGCATATATCTGTATACTCATCTGCATATATGGATGTATATTTATGTATATATGTATTTATATGTATGTATATACATGTATGCATATATATGTATATTCATATATATATATATATATATATAGACTGATATATATGGAAAAATCAAAACTGTTCATTCGTCAACGGTTGAAATAGCAAAAACCCTGTACGTATATGTAAGTTTATACATGTATGTATATATGTATATGTATCTATATATGTATGTATATATATGTATATCAAAACTGCTCATTTGTCAACGGCTGAAATATCAAAAAATGTGAAGAAATCTCATATTTTTACACGAATATCACAATTTTGATGTTACCAAAATATTGTAAATGAATAGAAATTCATAACAAAAGGTACTTTAATGATTTTAGATGATTTGGAAGGATTTTGTACCCATTTTTGATACAATTTGAACTATTTTCGGCACCACACGCGTGAGAGTGAATGCGAGTCAAGCGTGCTTAGCTTTTTGTCTCTCAAGTTGAATAATTGAAATTTTAGATGTACCATGATTTGTGGAAATCAACGCCTGACCTTTCCAGAAGTTTCCGAAGAGATAGGAATCTATAAATGTTCTTACAGCATAATTTTAAAAGGAAACCTATGATAAAACGTGTTGCCTTTTTATTCATCAGTCGGCAGATTTTGTGGCAATACGATGCGTAATCAATTTTTCTTTTGAAATCATCTTATACGAACGTTTACAGATCCTTACCTCTTCGGAAACTTAATGGACAGTTAGGTGACGATTTCTACGAACCGCAACACGCATTCTTCCAATGTGATCTTTCTCTGTTAATCGGACTTGAAATGATCGAATAACTTATGTCATTGCTTACAACTCAGACAATCCTCGCCGTAGGACATCATTTCGACACCAGAAAAGCCTCACAAAATATTTTCCTTATTTGAAATTGAATTTTACACAAACATGTCACACTTCTGAAACCTTCATTGTTCAACAGAGGGAAAATACCAAGTGCACTAAACACTGCTTCACTCTTACATGTGTAGCTCAAAAACTAGTCGACATGGGTTGATGTATTTTTCTTTATACGAAAAGTCAAGGTCGCATGAGATTCCAATCAGAGCAAGCTAAAACGTTCCCTCATATATATATTTCAGATTTTGCACACATAAACTCAGAATAAGTAGAAACAAAGTGGTATAAAAACAAAAAGTAGTTTTTAGACAGTTTTTAAAGTCTCTGTACATGGATATAAGGATGTGGGAGACCGGTTTTCTATTGTTATTGAGTTTTAACACAGCGTCCGGTCACCAGAGGGTCACCTTGCCAGATGCTTTCTGCGCCCACGTTGTGTATTTTTAGATTCGGAAAAACAAAAAAAATCTGGTGTCGTCTCGAAGCGTTCAGATAGTTGAAAAACCAGTCTCTTGTTTTCAAATTAATAATAATTGCTCTTTTATTTCAGTGTATATAATCGGCGACAAACTTCTGTAACAATAAGGCAACATCTATTTAACACGTGAAACAGGTTTTATGTTAATATGGGGTGTTAGAATATAGATTTCTTAAATGATTCTTCAATTCAACCTTTCTTTGGATGTATCAAGTTTGTAGTTAGGTCTAAGTTGAGTGTTTTTTGCCTTTTCTCATTTTCTGCATTCTGCATACCTCGTATCGTTGTCCCATTGGCTTAATAACAGCAACCATCAATGATTATTAAGTTGCAGTCTAATTGACAAGATCGCACATATTTATGTGGATTTCTTAGAATCATGGGTGGAGGAGGTTGTGTCTATAGTGTTCAAATATTAAAAGTATCTTCCGTCATCAAATAGGCATGACAGCCTCTCCACGTAATACAGCCAACGAATCAAAGGTGTCTCACACAAATACCCACTGATGAAAAGGCTTTCTCCTACGAATGAAAAAATTGGACTTTTTACTCTAAAAAGAGAGCATATACCTACAATTAGACTAGATAACACTCACCGTTGACCACCGTTCTATGATTTTTTTAAATTTTTAGTGTATTCTCTTTCTTTCACGTGATTTATTAATTGGCACTAGAACAAGGAAACTAATATTATTCCAAAGAAATAGTTTTGAAATCTTACCTGGTAATACACTGGAAATGCATTTTGATCAGATGAGAGGTGGATACCTTTGCGCATCAGACTTTCAATACTCTCCCAATTATCGTTGATAATACCAATGGCCTCAGTCATAAGGCCTTGTTGGTAAATCTCTTCAGCCTTCACGAGGGTCTGACCGACGATATTAACGTATCTGAGTCTAATCACATCGTTGCATCGTAGATGCTTCAAACGTTCATCGGCAAAATCTCGTGCAATACGATTCATCCGAAACTCCTTCAAGTCAGCGTCGGACGTCATCATTTTTTGCTCCACAAGCGACACTAAATTATAAAACGTACTTTGTCTTTCTGTTTCAGTCATTTTAGACGCGACATCCACACCAAAGTGGCCGTCACAACAAGACAAAATGGACAAGACTCGTTGCTGGGCAGAGGGCAGTTTAACCACATACTCCTCAAACCGGTCAAAAACGTCTGAATTTCGATTTAAAGGTGTCGAAGAAATTAAACAATCGTAGAAATTATCAGCTGTGTTGAGACAATGGCAAATGTATTCAAGGGACATCATCTGCAACAAATCCTCAAGACGATCAGCAAGGCGCACAAGAAGACCGGGAAGACAGTTGCAACTTTCTACTAAATAATTAACGCAATCCTCAGTTTCTTCCGAGATGGCAAGACCAGATCGACGACAGAAAAGTGACTGTGAATCGGCCAGACTTAAAGGCATAACTTTGCATTTCTCATAAGCGACACCTTCTATGGTGAACGGTTTCCAACCACTGATCACTAAAACCATTCTTACAGAAGGAAAACGGATAAAGACTCTATCACAGAATTGTCGGAAGGGCGGCCAAGCACTCGGTCTTAGTTTATGAAAATCATCCAGAACATAAATATGAGGTGATGGGGCATTGGACAATAAAGAGAGGAATGTATCGAAAGATTCTTCGATTGTTGACCATTCAGTGTCTTTAGTGGTGCAGAAATATTCCCAATGGAGAGGTTGTGGCGAGATCTCAAGGCTTATTTCTCGAAGAGACTGTCAAAGTGAGAAAGAAAGGTGTTTTTTCTTAGAAAACGGCTTTTGCAATAATGGCAATCAATCAAGAAAATCAGAAGCTTTTATAGTTTTCCCAGTTGTATAGCAATCAATAATCAGATACCAACTTCTGCTTCGATGGCTTAGATGAATAAAAATAGATAACGAAATCAATATTTCAGTTTCAATGAATAGATAATATACATTCTATAGGGCGCTAACCGTAGTGCCACGGTTTACAAGCTCATTTCGCAGATCGATTCTCAAGTGTAGTGCGTCCTATTCTCGGTAGTTGCTGCACTATTGTAACCTTGTGTCAGACTACGATAAGTTAAGAAAATATCGATAATATCGATCAGAACGGATTATTTATATTCTATAAAACATGTCATCCGAATTCACCAAATAATCTCTAAGGTGAGATTATCGAGTATTTGTGATAACATAGTACCGTGAAGACTCGAAAATAAATCCAGTCGGGAGATCTTATTTAGGTGTAATAACTGAATTATTATTCATACTATTCAACAAGTTTATGACATAATTATCAGCAATACCATTTTCAACTAATTAACGTTTTCGAAAACTTTGGCAAATTGTTATAAAAAAACAGTTATAAAAATGCTGATAGGGTCAGTTGTATACGAATGTTCCGATGCCCAATTACATTCATTGCTCGTAATTTATTATATATTTTGGATGTACCCATATTTCGAAGGTACCCATATTTCGAAGGTACCCATATTTTGAAGGTACCCATATTTTGAAGGTACCCATATTTTGAGCTACGCACAAATATGATTAAACTGATTTTTTAAACATTGTTGAAGTTCTCATTATGTCATTATGATTGATTAAACAAAAATGTTTTGTAAGAGATCGATCGTATTTATGTTATCCTTACATGTACCTCAACTTCATTATTCATTCTTCAATTAAACGTACGCCCTTTCCCTGGCCGAAATATTTGTTTGTGTTCATTTCACTTTGTTCCATCAGTGCAGGTCGAACTTCTTACTTGGCGTGCATTCCATTCTCTTCGTTCAGCATCCTTCCCTCCACATCTATAGGGCCGCACGCACGCTACAGTCAAACCGCAGGGACCAATTCTCCTCGTCCCACAACCATCCATTCTCTCGCTGTTCGTTACATCTGAAGTCGTCACCCCAAAACTGTTTTCGTGATTTCACAACTTTTTCTCTTTGCGAAAAGATATGGTTTGTTGAGGTCTGGATATTTTTTAAAAATTTTATTTGTAAGATAAGGCTCCAGTTTCGGCTTATTTATATCGCTTTAACTGGTGGGAAGGAAAAACTGCTACCGCTGTTAGTTAGCTTTCAAAATCTGGCTTTTATCATCACCCAAACAGTATTAAACTGCAATACTGATATGTTATACGATGAGAATGGGTCAAGAGAATAAGACAGGTACAAATCAACAAAACATGAGAGTTTCATACTTACAGTTTTGACGAGTTGCGTTTTGCCAACGTAAGGGAGGCCGTAGATCTGAATCAGAGGAATGTCACTCTCGCACAGAAACGTTTTTAATTTCTCTCTCTCATCATGACGTCCAACAAATTGGCCCGATCTAATTCCAGGACCATCTTCAAGGGTGCCGCAATAACTGCTGGCCATAATCTAGTGGAGAGGAAGAAAGGAAATCAACTGATAGTAAAGTTATCCCAGGGGATAAAAAAATGTCATTGTTATCAATCAAACGAAGCTATGTATTCTATGACTAGCTGGAGTAGACTGTGACATTTTTGTTTTTATGAATAGGAATGGGATCGTGTTTTGTGGTCTGTTGTGCACAAGAATTGGAATAATGCCTGAAGGGCAAATATATGGTATCTAGTACATCAATGAGCGGGCCTGATGTTTTCTGTCTTAAAATAATATCAACTAGCTCATACCTCTGTCAATGCCATTGATAAAGAATGTAATTGTACCAAAAGTTCAATCACCCCTTCCGAAGCCCACACACAAAAAAATCATAGAAATTCATTCAGAACCTTTGGAAATATTATATGGATAGACACGAACTTTTGGCGATATTATGCGTTATGCACATGTATCTACGGCAGAGGGGAGGTGATATTGCTTGCATCCACCACAAAATTTAATCACTTTTTCCGTAGCCTCAAAAATATATTGAAATCCATCAAGAACTTTTGGAGATATCGTCTGGACAGACATGAGCATTTACATTTGAAATTCTACTCAATTTCATACATTTTACCGAGCGAGCCTCTCCGTCCAACCTGCAATATTAATTGCTCCTTTGATATAACATGCACAGCTTCGGGGCCTTTTCTGAAATGAATATGTAATGAAAGCTCTCATATATAAATGAAATAAATCTTTAAATTGATAAAGGTGGGGCAGAGTAAGGAATCATATGGAAGAAATTCTTTAAAATTGGCAATGGAAAATTCTTTTCACCTACATTAACAAAATGATGCTCAGATTTTGGAAAGTGTGGTCAGTCAAAGAACTATTATTGTTCCTCAACTCAAAAACTTTTCAACACCCATGTATGCATTAAAAACCTGTGACTCCATAAGGAAGCACAGTAACAATATTTTGTCAGATGATCTTCAGATACATTGGAATATGTGGTGAAAACGTTATTTGGAGTAATTATCAAGCCTTGCATAGTGCAACGTTAGTAATTGACAATTGGAAATTCAAAATGATTTAAGAGAAAAAAAAAAAGAACAGTTTTTACAACCCTCAAAATAATTATCACATGGGAATGTTCTAGTACATTTCCATGATTGTCAACCACCTTGCTGCTGTTGCAGAGAAAAACCGTATTTTGTTTACATGTTCGAGATTTGAAGAATGAAATGAAATTTCTTCGTTGTTAGTTGGAGAGGGAGGGGCTGTTTGTATCTGGGTCGGTGAGAATCAGGTTCCCTAAAAATGAGAGAAGTCAGCGAGAGGAGGGGTTAGGATTGAAATAATCAGATTTTAAGTATTGTTTGTGTGGCTGTGTACTTAGTACCGTTTTTTTTTAATGAAGAGGTGGCGTCGAGCGTTGTATGAATAAGTGTTGACATCTTAGTGGGGGTTGAAGCAGGTGAGTTGTTTTTAATCTTTCGAATACAAATAGAGAAATCGAAATTCACACACACACACACACACACACACACACACACACACACACATACATACACACACACATTAATTTCCAATATTCAACACAGCCAAAATCTTCAGAGAAAACATCATTTAGAGGCCAACTGGAACAGAATTCATTTTTCATTCAGTTCGCAAAAATTGTCTTTCAATAAATGAGAGTTTCATTAAAGCCAGACTCATTAAAATCAGATTATATTTTGATTTTGGCCATGATTTTTAAAATTGATGTATTTTGTGTCATTGAATTTGGGAAAATTTTCTGAATGGAAGTATTCAACTTTCCAAGCTGTTAATTTTATGAAAAGAGTCCGGTACTATAAACATCAGTTGCATTAAATTAACTTCAATTTTTTCTAATCTTTTTTCTTATAAAAATAAACGTTAGAAAATTCGAAAACAAATCCAAAATCATTTCATTTCGTTTCCAAAATCTTGTGACGATTTCATTGAGAAACTTTTTGTTTATTTATTACTCGGAGTGCACCTGTTTTCGAATTGTCGAGGTTTTTTCGTTTGATGTTCGGGTTGGCTCCCGTTCCATGGCGGATTTCAACGGGCTGAAGTCATATATTGGAGGTATTGCATCTTTCTTGAAGGTAACTCTACGGAATCCCACTGATTAGGCGACTTCAAGGTCCATCATGAAACTGCCTTCAGTGAATACTTTTTGGATGTTTGGAGGGCGAAAATGACGTTCTTTTATTCCCACTCAAACTTTGAGCAATTTGTGGTCCAGGTGGAGATAATCCAATCTGACACCCATCCCCCCTTCACACTATAATTCAGAATGGCACACAACACCATAAATTGGGGCTTACTACAGCATCCGCTATAATTACACACGGATCTTTTACTTTCGTGACGTCACAAGGGATCTCCGTAAAGGGGCGTAAGTCACGTATGCTTACCGTCTTTTTCCACACAGATGAACACTTCGATTGTTATTTTTAGTCATACATGAAGATACATCAAGAAAGGAAAAATTGAATACGATTTGTAACACCTTCGAGTCATCAAATGTGCGCCATTTGGGAAGAAAGCGACTTTTTTGTTTCGGTTGACAAATAAATCTTTAAAAGCATCTTTCGACTGACACTCTCATCTTAGAATAATCCTCCAGGAAATATTTAGTAAATGGAAATAATTTGAAAAAGTGTTGTAAAAACATATTTTTTTCCACTAAAACTTTTCGGATTTATATGCACTTCAAACGCTCACTGATTTTCGATTATCACGCCTGTAATTCTTTGCACACGTTTTCAACCTGTTTGTTTGCCAGTTTCAATGGCATTTTCGCATAGGTTAAATTGGATTTCCATGTTTAGACAAGATAGGCATGTTAAGCAAAGCTTGGTTCAGCTGAAAAAAGCCAGGTGGGAATTCGTTTTCCCACCGATACATGGTCATGCATTCCGGGTACACACCTGGGAACCCATCCAAGTTTAAGGTAAATGCTGTTAGCTAGAGGAATGAATGCAGCATTTTCCCCGACTTTATTTTCATTTTTCAGGAAAGCCAACTCCTGAATTTTCCCCAGAACCCCAGAATATGAACAGACATTTATCAGGGGATGTTTTAAGTAGTTTAAGTAAATGTAAGGATTGGATGAGAATGATGAATCCTTATTGCGAAAGATATTATGAATGAATGGGTCACGAAAGGATCTAGCTAAGAGAGAGAGATAGTCAATAGAAAGCCAAAAACTTCCCTCGACCGCCGGCTGCCCCTGCGCCAAAGGTTTTGTACTCATCTAAAATGAATACATAAACATTTTCCACATTCATATTTTACCAAGCATCAGCTGATTACAGGAATTTTGAAATTTTGTACTACTAAAAGGCTTTTCATCTATCTCTTTTTATTTGTTCGCCGTTCGCAACATCAAATGAGTGAGGGAGGGTGTGAAACTTTGCAATTTACAGTCGAGACCACTCTCTCAATATTGTACCATGTAAGCTTTTACTGTCCATTGCTTTTTACAGACAATAGCATACTTTTGTATTTTTGTGCATCTGTAACTGAGAGCTCACCTATGATACAAAGTACAATACACCACTAACACTCACACACACACACACACACACACACACACACACACACACACACACATATATATATATATATATATATATATATATATATATATATATATATATAAATATATATATATATATGTATATATATATATATGTACCAGTATTTTGTATGTGTGTTCAAATCACGTCGGGGTCATCATTTGTAGTTGTTACTTATTTGAGTCAATTAAATTATAAGTATCTGATCCCAATTAAATACGTAACTATTTAATCAACTCTTATTGAATTATAATCTTACTATTCGGTGAAGTGTAAAATCAGTGTTCGCAAAATGTGTCTTCTACTAATGAAACATTTTGGTATATTCATAAGTGTGTTTTAATAAACTGATCGGGAAGAAAAATGTGGGGTCTAGGGAAATGTGTTATCGTTTTAAATGACCGAAAATATCAATCCGCTTCAAGCACTTAAAGCTGCAAAGCTTTCACGATTATATATATTGAATTAATCAATTGTTTGGTTTTGTTTTCAGCTCAACAAATAAGCTTGTCTATCAAGAATGGGGTCTATTGCATATTTGTTCTTGCCCCAACCATATGTATATATATATGACTCATATATTTTTCATATTCATCTGTTTGTTTTCATGCCAGTAGTCAATATTCGACTTTGCAAACCGGGAAGGTCTCATACTGATTATTCAGGTGAAGGAACTATCTGAAAGCCTGTTTCTGAAATGCTAGAAGATTATAACTGATGTTCGAACCCAGATAGAAGTTTATATTTCAATGGCAGATTTCACAGCACAGACTCTATTTGAATGAGGTGATTCAATCTATATATTCTTCCCTCTGAGTCGTCACAATCGTGTACAAGCAAAAAACTGCAATACTCACGCTCGATAATATGTATGTCTCGTTCTTGATAATGTAAGTGTGTGTAAAATATGTCCGGTCTCTGTTTGAAAACTTTTCTTATGATTCGCCGATTGAATTTCCCTGAAGCCTCCAATCGTTGTCACTGAAATCAAATGCAGTAGTTTCTTTTAAACAACGTTAAAACACCTACTTTTTGTGTAGAGAATGATCCAGGCCAATGAACAAGGTGACATATTAGTACAAGAGTCGTAGAGCTGGACATGTTATGTAAGAATCCACTGATTTATTTATAGAATGATATGTGGCAAATCTTTGACGTTTTTTGGGTTTAAAACTTAAACAAAAAATTAAAAGAACAAAAAGATATTGAATAATATTTCCGAATGGCCCAAATATACAATCGTTGCTGGAAAACCTGAAAAATAACATGATCTCATTTTACTTCACTTTTATTTCCCAGCAAACGGGTGCGGTACGTCATTATTAATGTACAGGTTTCAATTCCTTTTTCTGTCTCTGTCTTCCTCTCTGTCTGTCTGTCTCTGGTTTTGCGTGTCTGTGCACGTTCGTGTGTGTGATAGATGTATGAATAAATAGGTGTAGAATACGTCTCTGTGTGAGCGTGTGAGTATGTGGGCGAAGGATAACTAAATGACAAATTAATCTTAGTAAATTTACCAGTAGAAATCGTGCCTAAAATTAATTTTACAGATCAGTTCCACATTCTATCGAGATTAAATCTCAGTTATCCAGTCAGTTAAACATTGGACAGTTCACTGAAAATAGCTTCGTTGCGTGCCATGCATGTTAAAGTGTTTCCTATCACCCAAACACTACTATTTCTTTTTGAATGTCTTTTTTGTTAATCTTTTCTTCTTTAGTGCACTGAAATACATACATAGTTTCATCTCAATTTCTATTATTAGTTTTTTTGTGCTCTTCGTTTTTCCTCGGTCGTTTTTTTACTCTTTCTATCGCCTCACTTCTTTATACATAAATACACTTCAAGTATCTCACTGCTGTTTCGTTTCTCTGGATCTCTTCCTCCTTTCTCTCTCCGTCTCTCTCTGTCTCTCTCTCTTTTTCTTGCGTAATCTCCCCTAAACGCACACTATTTATGTTTCTCTTTTTCTCTTTATAACCCTCTCTAATGCAAACTCTTTCGAAGACATTTTTTTTGGTTTGCTCCTTTTCTTGCAATTTTCTATCCTTTACTCGTTCTCATCTGGAAACAGAGTGAGACATTTGTCCTCTTTCAGGGACTTCTTTGAGTTTTTCCCAGGGATTTACTCGAAGTCAAAGTCTTATTGATGAATAAGTCAAAATTTTTGGTTCATACACAATATTATTCCGTCACTGGCTCTACAAAGTACAACCAGATAGGCTACAAAAGCACCCAGGAAATTAAATCTTCTTTCTTTTAAATCAATATACATCAATATACATATTCATGCAGACATACATTATACACACACCTTTGTATATACACACTTCCAGGAATACATGCATAATCAAGTGTTGGAATCTTAAAATCTTGCACATTTTTTATACATGAATAACTTCTGTGTAAATACTACCGCATTTAGGATAATTCTTTGACCAAATGCGAAGGCATGCTTCTACCAAGTTACAGACAATTAAATAGGGTAATACGTTTACTCGGATCAAGTTAAAATGAAAAATAAACACAATTTTCTCGTCATAGTCTAAAGCAGTGATTTCCAACATGTTCGTCACACGGCACTGCGAGCCAGGTACTAAAATGATCGAAAGGTACCATGTGTATTTCAGAATAAATTTGATCATCTACAAGAAAATGAACGATAATCATGTCATCATAGATTAAACTAATAAATAACTTATCAAAGGCCAAAAGTATATTCTTGATGATGGTTTTCAAAATGTTCTGAACAATAGTATTAAAAAGGGTAAGGCAGTCATCTGATACGGTGGAGATCGGCGATTCTTTACTAAGGAATTCAAGAGAGAATTCAAAATTGCTGCGTAAGCCTTTAATGAAAAACATTTATTTATTTATCGTGTCATTGAGAAAAGGGGTTTAATGCGCTTTATAAAATTACCAGTAATGTCCAAACGTATTCAAATGTTATTTGTATCCAGATGGAGAACCTTGCCCGACGGCACCTGTTTTCCCCGAAACTCCTGCGGCACACCTTCGGATGCATTACAGCACAGTTATGTGATGCAGCACATTGGTTGCAAATCTGGGTTTCATTTACAACTATTTCCGAACTCTAGGTTTGGAATGAGATTCAGATTCAGGGGAGAAAACTCTAACCTTTTTATTCAAGGACTTTTCATTGTGACCGCGTGGGAATTACAAATAAAACAGACATTGACATAAAGTCACATTGCATTTCAAAACATTTACACGAACATGCATGAACTTCAAGTTTGTCATCACAGCATTGGTGACCCCGACGTAAATTGAAATTGATGAACCTGATGTATATTTTTTCATCACGAGCCGATGATACGAATGCAACCGACAGGGAAGATTCAGTAGCAGCTATTACCAATGGATGCGATATTTCTATTGTAATGTATAGACACTTCATTACAGTTTGCTCAGATAGGAGCTACTCTGGCCGTGAAGAACATCGCATTGCAAAAGAGGAAATTCGCTAACGTTACAGCGGAATTACCACCCATTATCACAACATTATTTGATTCGCTACCCTCCACCACTTACTCTCTACGACGCTTAAAGAGGAAATCATATTCTGCACTTCAATTTCACAGCAGAAAAAGCTTCAACATTCACTTTTAATGGGAATGCTAAGAGATAGCTGACCATCTCAACTACAGAGACGTCTATGTTTTCTAACGGGTAAGCATTAGGGTACGAGTCTCCTACGACACACATTTCTTCAAAGACCGCTCCCAAGTATGGTAACCCGTTTGGCGTCCATTGAGGACAGTGCCTTGTCAGAAAAGCACACAGTGCATTAGTTTCGAGTGCTATCCTTCCAGACAAAAATGCTTTATAAGCATTGATTTAAGCCACGTGAACGACTTGAGCGATGCATCGAGTGTCTGACCAAGAAGTTCGAGGAGCTGTCTTTGCAAAGACATCATTTTAAGAGTAGGTCCAAAACTCCAGATATTGTTGGTACCACAAGTAGTCCGGTACACGCGTTAAGACTACCATGTAACTTTAACAAGTCCCAGAACCCTCCCCCCGGATAAGCCAGCATGCCATTACGACAGATGTTATTGCCAGACTAAGAAGAAGTCGTCTATATTGATAAATTCGATAAGTTAAGTGGCTCGAATTTATGGTAGGCAATAGTCCGTAAATATCCACGATCCTCGCTAAATTGATAGAAAAACCGAGAGTTTCAGACAAATCATCTTAGCACATCGTTAACAAATCAATCACTGGCATAGGTGAATTCAATCGAACGTCAGGTAAAGATAAAGATATTCATCGATATTCCTAGACGAGGCTAGCCTTATTTTGTAAGCAGATTTCTTGCAACATTTTGGCTTATTGATCGACCTAAAATGACCTCAATTAATGTCGAAACGAACATAAAATTAAAGAAAGATGCTTTCATTTGACTATTAAATGGATTCACAAAATTGCAACCTCGAAGAAAAATTCAAAATTTTCACAACTCTTTCAGGATTTTCGCGAAACCACTAAGCTCAGCTTCAATGATACTACTCACAGGCTCGATATTACCCACCGTATAGTTACACCACTCAATCAGTTTTTGCTCGCCAATAAAGACAAGCTCCGGACAAATTTACAACATCAAAGAATGAAATTAAACACGATATGGACATCAGAATTGTCCATATTGACCGTCGAATAGTAATTGATTATCACTTTTGAACATGGTGCCAAATAAATCTGGCAACTGGCGACCATGTGATGATTTTTTAGGCATCCATCAATATTACTAAACCAGACAGGTATCCGATTCTCTATATTTTACTGCTCAACTTCAGGAAAAAACAATTTCCCAGATCGATATTTTTAGAGCATATTAATAGCAACCAATAGTTCGAAGGGATATCCGAAAGAATGCGGTAATAACGCCCTTTGATTTTCACGCAGTTGTTCTAGAGATTTATGAACCTATATATACATTACCTAGATTCTGCCTTCGTCTAAACAGACGATGTCTTTAACGACAGTACTTCTCCTGAAGAACATATGCAGAACTTATGATTTGTTTTCAAACATTTCCGTAAATACGAAGTAGTGATAAATCCCTCAAAGTGCCTATTTGGGAAAACCGGAGTGGATTTCCTCGGACATAAAATAGACATCACCGATATCTGTTCCTTACCGAGTAAGACTGGTGCGATTCAAAATTTCCCAATTCCTTCAAATTCCACCCCCTTGCAGTTGCAAGAGGTTTGGCTTCGTGTCTTTGACTAATATGCAATTCAACTACATGCCGACTACAAGATGCGATTCCTGAAAAGTTAAGACTCAGAGGTTTGGATTCACGCCATACATTCTGGAATTAAGGCTGCAACTAATCTGGTGACAGAGTGTTATTTGATCCACATTTTGACACTGATATCAATTAACCAATACCTGCATAGCAAGTCAAAAGGCTAATCGCCATAGCTGATCCATAGTCGGCGATTTTCCTTTACCTGATGCCGGCTTATCAAATACGAGAATGAATTATTTTTCTGTCAGTTTCTTTGAATAAATAATAAGATAAATGGAAAAAAACACCAAATAATACTTACCGAATTGAGTAAATAAGCAGTTTTATGCTTAATCAATTGAAATCAACTCTGCATTTGTTTTTATCAATTTTGTGCCTCCGTAGTCGATTCCGTCAATGGAAAAAATCGCATGCACCCGTATCGAAAAATAGCAGTCAATTCATTAACGCTTTTGCCTGCTGTGTCTGAATCCAAAAGAATTCAAGTAAACGATGAAAATTAGATAAAACAGATTTCAAAATGATTTTAAACATTTTTCTAGACTACAAAAAAAAATAATATTTTTCAATCCACTTTTTAGTGAAATTATCATAGATCCATATCTAAAAATAGTAAAAAGTAATTTGAAAATTAAAAAAAAAATCTTTTTTTAATTCACTTCTCAGATCATCATCATCATCATCATCATCATCATCATCATCATCATCATCATTCTTCTAACGTCCGTCGTTGGATATAGACCTTCCCCAGGATTCGCCACAATTCTCTATTATGGGCGTCGCGGAGCCAGTATTTCTTGAATCTGTCTAGTTCATCTCTCCATGTTGTATTCTGTCGGCCTCGGTTTCTCATGTGATCTCTGGGGATCCATGTTGTGAGATGTGATGTCAATCGGTTGTCTTTCATTCTTGCAACATGGCCTGCCCATTGCCATTCGAGTTTTTTAATAGTTTTTATGATGTCAGGGACACCTGTTTTCTTCCTTATATACTGTACTGTCGTGTGATCTCTCCATGTAAGGTTGAGCATGATTCTCTCATGCGCACGTTGCATACTTCACAGCTTGCAGGTCTGTCTCTGGGTTAGATTCCATGTGTCAGCTCCATAAGTGACTATCGGGAGAATGCATTGGTTGTATACTCTTCTTTTTAGGATTATTGGGATCATCTGAAAGTTGAGCTTGCTCTGTTGAAGGCTTGCCATCCTAGAGTGATTCTTCGCTTGATTCCCTCCTCTTTTGAGGATCTCATGGAGATTCGTTGTCCCAGGTAGATGTAGTGGTCTACCTTGCCGAGTTTTGCATCTTCTATCTTGACAGTTACGTTCTTATTCTCAACATGACTATTGCACATGATTTTTGTTTTACTGAAGTTCATGTGTGGGCCGACTTTTTTGCTTTCTTTGTTTAGATCATCTAGTATTAATTGGAGGTCATGTAGGTTCTCTGCGAAAAGGACGATGTCGTCGGCAAATCTAAGGTTGCTCAAGTATTCGCAGTCTATTTTGATTCCTCTATTTTCCCAGTCCATATCCCGGAAGATCATCTCAAGGCAGGCTATAAAGAGTTTGGGTGAGCTGGTATCACTTTGTCTTACTCCTTTTTGGAGCTGAAATGGTTCTGAGTCCTTATGTAACCGAATGAAAGAGTTGCTGTGGTTGTATATGTGTTGCAGTACTTTAACGTATACAGGGTCTATACTTTGTGGAGTGATGACCTTCATGACCATAGGAATTTATACAGAATCGAATGCCTTCTTGAAATCTATAAATGCTACCGCAAGTGGCATTTTGTATTCTGCTGCGTACTCTTTCAGCTGATTTATTTAATGAAGATGGTCCATGGTGGAGCAATTTCTCCTAAATCCAGCCTGTTCTGGTGGTTGGTTCCCGTCTAGTATTATAGTAATTCGGTTGGTGATGATTTTTGTGAAAAGTTTGTATATGCAGTTGAGCAGGCTTATAGGTCTGTAGTTGTTGAGGTCTTTGGGGTTACCTTTTTTTTTATGTAGAAGCATTATAATAGCAGTGTTCCAGTCTTTTGGGACTTCACTCTGTTTCAGACACAAGTTGAAAAGAATAGCTAGCTTTCTGTTGATTTTCTTACCAGCTTTTTGAGTAGATCGATGGTGATGTTATCTGGTCCAGAGGCTTTTCTCCGATGAGGTATCATAAATCAATATTTTAAAATGGTAAAAAGGAATTAGAAAATTAGAAAAAAAAATCATTCTTTTTGAATCACTTCACAGATGAGGTATTATAAATCCATATTTTAAAATGGTAAAAATTAATTTGAAAATTAGAAAAAAAAATAACCGTTCTTTGTTGCATAGTCTAATTAATGTGAGATAGACATACATTGATCCCACACTTGGGATCAACCCTTACATTACAGGACCCAATTCCAATTTACATCATTATGTGTATGCAAATATTCTGAAATTCGAAACTCTCCTGACACTAGGCACTTCGGATTAGGGTTACTCAACCTGTATAATCATAATTCTTTTTACTCCTCTTATAATTGTAACAATGTCTCTTAGGGTGGGGTAATGTGATGACTTTAAATCTTGCACATTTTCTTCTCTTGCAATTCAAGCAATGTTATCTACACATATCATAGACCAAATGCTGAGACATGCTTTTACCAGGTTTCTGGCTATTAGACAGTGTAATAAGTTTTTACAGACTTTACTTACAACAATACCCGAACAAGAGAAATGGAGTATGAAGCCCCATAAGTTCTAATGGTGAAGATCTTTCGGTGAAAATATATGTTTTTCCTCGTGTTACGACGTTTGTCTTTACTGGTCATCCGATCAACAACTATTTGCCACAGAATAGTGAGCTCTTTAGTCTTTTTGGATAGAACCCTTTACATATTAAATTAAAAGACTTTTTTTGCAATTTCATTTCTTTCTAGAGTGTTTGTTCTTACATTTCGTATGAACTTGTTTAAATAAGCTATTCACCAGTTAGTTGTTTGATAAACACTGCTACATCGTTCAATATACTTTGTATTATTGCAAAGAATTTATTCAGAAAATCTGAGCATTAGTTCTCTCTTTGGTCAATATATTTGCATTGCCATGTATTTTTTATTCGTATTGCTACATTTTTTTAAAATTCTTGTCTTTGTAAATGCTTCCTATGCATTCCATTGCTTGATTCGATTCAAACGAGTCAAACTCCTGGTACGGGATATTTCGTCGTTGAGTATATTGATATCGGTCCTTGTTCATTCTTTCCCGTTTCATCTCCAATTGATGTGAAGAGGTATTTGAAGAAAATGGAGGGTAGAAGACCATGACCTTTTGATTTGAGGATTTTAATGGTGGCCTGTTGTGATCTACAAGCCAAGAATATCATGAAGCAACATTGAGCACAAACACAATTCATCTGAACATGTACCAACTTCATAATTGCCACCATAAGACCACTGTACGATTCCTTGAATGCATATTTACATCATGTGTATGCATGAGCGTGTTTTTTTTGTTGTTCGTATCTGTGTATGTATGTCTGTATGTGAAGCGAATCGGGAATGAACGTCCATTTACAGTGTGCATATCTAATTTGATCAATAATCGTAGTTAGCTAAGGTCAAGTTTTCATACAAATGATGTTTGTTTTTCGATCTCGATTAATGGTGAGGTGAGTAATTCTTACAATATACTTTTCATGAAGCATATGTTTTGATTATTCATCGGCAAATCATCCAATTGACCTGATTAATATAGAATGTAGATTTTTCTCTTGAAAAATTGTCAGGAAAAAGTAAACGAAACATGAAATTTTTGTAATCATATTAATCCTAATTCGTGAATTCACGGAATAATCAAGATGCCTCACCCAGAAATTTGAGACAATATCATTTGTATAAGTATGCTATTAGAAAGAACTAACAAAATTAAGTGAATTGTTCGGCTAATAAACAATTAGGTGCACAAAATGCAGTGGACCATTTCTGTCAACGGCAAAAATCTATTTCCATCATCAGATAAATATGAGAGAATTAGAAAACTTGGATAAGAATGGAATTTGAATTAGTCAAGCCTTTTTTTTTAGTTCAAAACGCAGTTACTTAACTGGGCTGTAGTTAGTGATTACGAGAGAATGTTATATTATCCAGTATTTTTTTACATTTATCGACTGCGATTAGAAAGGATTGATTATAAGTAATACAAACATATTTTTGCTGCACTAACCTATTCAATATTGCCCAAGCAATTACTGTCACGGCATTTTCTTTTTCGACGACTACTAACAGTCTGTGGTTTTATTGGCGTAACCAAACGAAAGAGAGTCTATCAGAAAAATAAAATAGTTTTCATTTTTTTTCAATCGAAAAATATGATTAGTCATGTCATAGATATTTGCAGTGGATTCTGTCGTATCAAAAGCGCATTTTGGTCCCAATAACATATGAGTCATTTTCAATACTTCTCACACCTTCCAAATTTGCTTACTGAAGAGATTCCACCACGCAAGAAGAGTCAGACCAATAACCGTATTTGCGTTATTGCCTGTAGGAAATTCCACCTGTAAAGCATAAAAAGCCATAATCAGGGGCAAAATAGAAGGGTTGGGGTTAGCTAACCATACTTGGGGAGAGAGAGAGAGAGAGAGAGAGAGAGAGAGAGAGAGAGAGAGAGAAGCGAACAATATCATCTCTTGGAAGAAGCCTTGATTATAGACAAGGGAAAAAAAGAAGTAGCACATCTCAACATGACGATTTGTTCAACTTCACGTGGCTTCCACTGCTCAACAGGGTGTGGAAGTCCAGGCTAAACAAAGGGAGACGTGGATATCATCCGAATCCAACCTTATATGCTTTGCTACCATTGGAAAAAAATCTGTTTACCAGCAACACATTCGGATAGTACACCTGCAGGATGAATCAGCTGAATCGTCGTGTTAACAACACAAACAACAAGAAGGTGTTCAATAGCCCCAGAAACTCTTTATTCTTGACGCTTCCATAAATGGTTAAATCTCATTCAACTCATTCATTATTACATCATTTCAGGGAATCACATTCATTTTTTGTGCGCTCATTAATTTCCCTTATGCACTGGTTGCAAAACTAGTTTTGTTTGTGCATGATCTTCAGTTTAAACTGACTTGACGAGAATCTATACTGTAGTTCTGCTTGTTGCGACAATCGAACATACTGACAAATCATAAGAGAGAGAGAGAGAGAGAGAGAGAGAGAGAGAGAGAGAGAGAGAGAGAGAGAGAGAGAGACTCAGGGAACTAAGTATATGGTAATGTCTCCATTGAACAACCCAACGAATGGAAATTGAGAAGTAGGTGTACTCCCCAAGTCCTCTCCCATTTTCATCCCTTTGTGTGTGTGTGCATGTGCATGTCTGTGCGCACGCGTCTGATTACATACGTTTTCCACAGTTTATAAGTAGGTCCGTCTGTTTCTAACATTTCTTTAAAGTAAAACTACCCCCAGATTCTCTTCAGCAAATCTGTTTCTTCAAAAATGATTCGGTATAAAATAGATATCAGAGCAGAAACCAGAGATTTGCTTATAATGTATATCATTGGTATTTCAACAATGACAAATGATAAGATAATCAACAACGAGAGTTTGCTCTAGGCATGATGTAATATCTACGAAATTATGGTGACTTCAGAAGTGTTCTGGGTGTTAGCAGGATATGTAAGCATGTGTTCAGTCCATAAGAGAACACAAACTCACTTCTAAACTTCTTTTATATAAAAAGGGAAGAGTCTTCTCCCTTCCATTAACTTCTCTGATCTTTTCGTCTCATTTAACTTGGAGAAATGAAAAGACAAAACAAGAAAAATCAATAACAAGTAATGACTGAGTCGATATTAAGTCACAAGCAATGGGATACTACGGATGCATTTAAAGAGACGGAATAATTAAGTGGGTATCATAATTTACAAATCGTAAGCTTACTTAGAAAGGCAATACGATATCAATATAACAATTTTTTTTATCAACGACACAATCGGTAAAGAGAATAGCTGCATGAACATTAACATTATCTTAATTATTAACTAATCAACTAATTGTTAAAGGGGGAATAGCATATCTAACCAGGTTAACAGAAAAAAATACGAGGAAGACACTTTCGAGCGAAATATGGGTATTTCGCAAAAAGGCATTTATATTAGAGACACAATAGGATTTGAGTGCGACAGTCTAGAAAAAGGGTCAAGAAAACATTTTGTTTAATAACACACGGATCACAAAAATGCAAATGACGTTTAGTCACGGAAAAGAATATAAAGTCATTGAAAGTTTTCAACCTCAAAGCTGAGGGGGAATAGAATCGACCAAAAGAAGGCATGTCGAAAAGTATGCGAAAATGTGTCTGCGCGTGCCTTGGTTTGCGAAGTATTTTCTCAGACCATTACTACTGATGTGAGTTTGATCCTCACACTTATCGCCTTGTGCCATACTAATCTACGCATAGACGATTGAATGTTCTCATAAATTATACAATCAATGTCAACATTTCAACTGTGAAATGGTGTCCTCCTAGTTCCATGAGAATCTAAGCCAGGAAGTGAGTGAAGGCTTGAGTCCAAAATCGACATCATCATTGAGTCATGTCTGGATTATTTAGACCAGCAGTTTTATTCATTGTATTTGCGTTAGTTTGGACTAATTTTCTCATCTTTTTTTTTTCCCCATCCAACCTTCTTATTTTTGAAAGTCAAACTTTGTTCTGATGGGGCAAAGTCTCCTCCTCACATTTGTGTCACATCCGATTTTCGGATGGTCCTCGAGTTTTTATATTTAAGGAGTGGCTGGTCTCATCTCTATACCCCCGATCACAGATAGACTCACAGTTTTTTTATTATGTTTTATTCCAATGGATGTTTTATTCAGTTGTAGTATATTATGTTGTAATCCGAGAAGGCACTTCAAAATCAGGTGCAGCTAATTATACGTGGAGGGAGAGGTGTGCACTAACCCCTATGGAATGGAATCAAAATAATAGTCACGGAACAACACTGGGGGAGAATAAGACGGTTGAAAGTATCCGTCCACAAGACATTCGATCAGCAAACCCTGAATAGACAATACTGGTATATGGAAATTTTGATTTAAAAAAAAAAAAAAATGAACTTGTGGTTCCAAAAATATCACATCTAAACTGGGAGTGCCGGTAAAATTCACTTTGTTCAATTGAAGGTCAAGAATTCAATTCCTGAGTGAGAGGAGGACCAAGATCACGCAAGGACATGCGTTGGGTGAAAAGTGTAAGGAATGAGAAGTGCCCCCTCTGTTTGACCTTAAAAAATACAACAGACAGCAGTGAGAGGCGGGGATGCTGCAGCCCAAACGTTGTGATAAAATAAACCCAAAATAGACGTGAAAATTAGTCTGAACTAACTCAAGTGCAATGATCGTCATCAATATTGTGTAATTATCGTTACATGCCATTGTCTTATATATTTAATACTTATAAGTTCAATCACATTGGCTTAACAGAATCTTCTACTAAAATTCTTTCGATTTCTTGTTCTATCAGCTCTTACATAAGGTTGCCTTGGGATTCTTTCGCCAACGTGAGGTATTTTCACAATGTCTTGCCACATTGTCTCAAGGCATAACTGATAGTTAATCATTTTAAATCTACATTACGCAGTTACGTTAGTTCATGGCCCATTTTCTCAATGAGCCAATCTTTGATAAAAACGAGGTTGTATCAGAGATGTAACACAATCGTTCTATTAATGTCTTGTTACCAAAGTTTGAATTTTTTTGTGTGAATGTTTTGAATGTTGAAAACATAACCAAGTGATACTGTACGGTACACACACACGTATACAGGCATTACATATAAAGAGGAGTCTGCTTATAGTGATCATATTAAGGCGGGGCCTCTTGGATCGCAATAACCAGCTGATAACATTGAGCAAACGATTTAAAAAATTGAAACAACTCACACTCATTGTTATAGATTTACATTCATTGTTGTGTATTGATTATTTTATAATTGAATTCATTGCAACATCATAAAAAATATTATGAAATTTATAAATTTGTAATTAATTTTTCAGTTCATTTCATTATAGTGCTTGGGACTGATTGATTTTTATAACATTAACTGTTTGATAAAATCATTCATGATTATGATAAACGGATTCCTCTGCATTTACATATTTCTTTAATTGTAATCAGTTTGCCGTAATATAAACGTCATTGCGATGGTCTAGTTATCCCAACGTTGAACCAATATATCTCAAGAATTGAGCCCTACAGAACACCAGATTTCTCAATGTCTCGTGTATCAAATTATTTCACGATTTACTTCATTCAGCCTATCAGTATCGATGCTGTAGTATAATTGATGTTTGTCTTTATCCTGTTGCAATGAAACGTCTGATGTCACTTATGTTGTTGCATTGTTTCACTGCAACTGTTCTTCAGCATGTTATAATAAATTAGTGTTGGTGTTTCCACCGGGTGGCCCGCTCTTATAACAACACTCCTCTTGTACCGTCCTAAAATCAATGGGACCAAGTTTCTCAGTCGGCTTTTATGTAGCAAGCAGTACCACACTCTCACCTGACAGTCTCTACGTCCTTCAATGGATGTATATCATCATGTACAGATATCGTTACCCTAATATGCTAGGGTGTCTGCCTCATAAGCCGTTTATCATATTGATGTATTCATTTTGGGTGCACTCGGAGAGTTGCATGAATTTAGAGCAGTAGTAACAAGTGCCAGGCAGATAATCCAATGGAATTCCAGCGTGTTCTTCAGCCCTTCCAATTCTATTTTCCATCAGTAACAGTGAATAAGAATAAGTGCCCACTTGTCGCAGATATTTCGCTTTCGCTGAACGTCGAATGTCGGGCAGCTGAGCCAATCGGCGTAATTCGGCAAGAAGTTCTTCTGTATAAACCTTTTGAATCTACAAAGAAGAAGAAAACATTACATTTAATAAAATTGCAGCTTCATTAACTTTTGGCAAACTTCCGACTGGTTCAATTCCCAACCGTCTTTAGTTGATATCTTATCTCGTGTGTCATCTATATTACAGTGATTTATTTCAGTTTGGTTGTTTGAGGGTTAATGGATTTGTTCCAGTAACACAACAGAAACAGCACATCGTAAGTCAACGTTTCTAAACATAATGCCGTTGAATTCTCTAACTTGAAAAAATAAAACAATTTACACTTTAAAGAATCTTTGAGGCATTACGTATTAACTTTACATTTGTTAAACATCATATTTCATTTAATTCTTATTTAAAGTTTATTTTTATAACAGCATCTCATAAATAACCACAGAATAAAAATTTTAGATATTTAAAAAAAAAAACGAACATTTATCCATAAATTATATTTTTGCAATAAAACTACAAAAATTCTATTCTCTGGAGAGTTTTTCCGTTGCTTTTGGTCAGTGAAAAAGGCTTTTGTTTAAAATGTTTTCAAGTTTTTACTTGTTTTTCTCGAAAGGATAAAGTTCAAATATTTGTCTATCTAAAAGAAAAATACATTTTTGGCGTAGAATCATGTTTTAAATAACAAAATAAATATTTTGGCTCCATTTTGGGTGATATTTTAAATTTCTAAGAAAATTTAAAAGTCTGTAATTGAAAAAAAAATGACTATAAATAAAATATTATTCTTATTTTTTCACAATTATGGATTGTCACTTACATCATCACTGAACAAAAATGTGCGTAGATTCACGATTTTGTCGTGAATAAACAGCATCAAAAACCATTTTGTGTGGTGAGGGTAACCTTTGATCCACCTGTCAACACTCTGTCAAGTGAGTCCATAATAAATCTATCAAAAAATCAGCAGGTGTAATGGCAGGCGACAGTAACGAAGACAGAAGTTGTCACAATTTCCAACACTTTGAGCCACCTGATTTTATTTTTTAATTTCAGTATGTTGCTTTTTTAGGGCTATATTTTTCGATGTATTTACACTGAAGTACCCAGCATCATGAAGAACACCATTTTCACAACTGTTTAAATTTCCATGCCATCGAAGATAGTATTCTTTTAATGCAGTACAAATACGACGCTTTTATACAATTATGGTCTTTCGTAGCAAATTGTCAGTCAATTGAAGCACAAGAAAACAATTCAAAAAATAGTTTCAGTAGTGTTTTTTACATAGATTCCTCGTCTTTGTTACAGAATAATGACAAAATCTCAACGGTGGCCTCCGAATCAAAGCATAAAATATGAATTTCCGAACATAATCAATTCAAAAAAAAATCCTTCAAAGTTAAAATAAAACTCAAGTTTTTTTTCTTTTCACTAATAATAACCATCAATTCGAACTTTATGAAATGAAAAAAATGTTACCAATAGGAGCAATACTTCCACTTTATTTTCCAGTTGTTCAAATTCCTAAATTACATTTTTACAGACATAATCGGGCCTCTTTTTCAAAATGGGAAACAGAATTTATATTTAAATGGACTTGGCTTTCACAAATGTAAGAATAATGTGCGACCTCTGGCCAGAAATCTACTAAATCATGAAATGATTTAATAGGGTGTATAATCACAAGGAAATAATTTGGCTAGTCTTTTCTTCATCCTCTAAAAATATTCCCCTGTAGATTGCTTATAGATTGCGTAGATTGATCATGTTTTGGTTCCAGTAGCAAGAATGCTTTACATACTGGATTTGCCAGGCCTCAAAAGGTCCCAACTACCTTGCTATGCTTCGCATGTAGAGAAAAGTGGATTCATGCCTTTCTCCAGAGCATTGCAAAAACATTTCTTTTGTGAAATTTGGAATAGAAACGTATTAAAAATTGATTTCGTTCTTTATTAGATAAACACTGGAAAATTTATTCTAATTCGATATGAAATTGATTTTTAGTGATTTTTCTCTACTGTAGGTGTTATCCCAAGTGAAAACTTCGGAGATTTTTCTACGCTAATTGCTACTGAAAACGTTTTGTTTACATTTTCACGACATTTACGCTACTCCGGTCTTGTGAGGGGTAAACAAATAGTTTTACCTCATATTTCTGTCCAGTCTTTCTTTTTATTAATAACATCAAGATTCTGATGGTAAAATCAGATTTTAAAAGATTTTGACATTGTTTTCGGCACGGTGTCGATTTTCCGTAAAGATTCCAGTAGAAGTCTGCAGAAATGCCCAAAGGCACTTCTGACATACGGGGCAACCGCCTCGAAAAATAGAAAACTCAGGAAAACCCAGGAAATTCAAAAGAAGTTAATTTTCATGTTTTTCAAAGAGGGGTTTTCTATTGACAATGTAACTGTAATTTTTAACTTGGGACTTACTTTTCCCCATTTTCTCAGAAGTAGGGCTTCGAAGTATGCTGTTCATAAACTTCCGTTTTTGGAGATATGAGAATACATAGATTCTTTGTTCTGGGAATAAAAGGGAAATAATTGCATACTTCTAGACGTTCCTTGCCCCCACCCCCGAAAAGTTGTTCCCAGTTCTGCAGTAGTTATAGCTACTTTTTAAATAGCAATCGTCTGAAACCTTTCAAATAAGCTATTTCAAAACTGACAGACTTCCTGATGATAAGAAGGTCTTATCGATCGGAAGCACTGCAAATTACCCATAAATAAAATATTTTTCCACCTTTCGAGGCGGGACTTTCGTATGCCGAGATGATCCAAAGTTTATCACATTAAAAATAACGTTTATATAAGTTTGGGGCATTTTTTGTCACGAATTGATTTTTGCGTTGGATCTGCATGGGGGTAATTTTCGTTATTTAAAGTACATTCTAATAATTTATATATAAAAAAAAACAGCAGCAACAACAACAATTAAATCGGTGCATAAATTTATAGGATTAATATGATCTTATTTTTGAAATTACAGTTTACCAAAAACAAGTAACAGTCTCTTAAAGAATCCTTTCCCCGTTGTCACAATAAACAAATTCTGGTTAAATGAAGTTCACATAATAGGCCCAAGACGTACCATCCCTCCAAAACGTTAGTGAAATGAAGATTTTTCAAATCCCTATCATAAAGCTCAAGTAAACACTGCAAAATCTTCGATCAGCATACGCATGACAATACGAAAATATGAATCATATGTTTTTGATCCAATATGAACTAAAACTTTAAAAAAGTTACTACTTGTTGATTTTGTTATCTTAACGAATGAAACATAATGATTAATGTAAAAAAAGATTGAAATGATTTTTACTAATATTGGAACACCATAAGTAGTGTGATCCTCAAAAAGAAGTGCAGTTCTTTCTATAGCGCTCGCAGTTAAAATGTATTTTTGTATTTCATTCTCCAACATAGATGATATTCCTGTTGTACCACATAAGGGTTAGAAGTAGGTTTAACGATGGAGGTGGGCCATTTGGGATCACTGTCATTGGGGCATGAGGTAAAAGAATAAAATAGTGCTACTGGCTGTGCGAGAGGAACGACTCTACTTGACTTGTACCGTTACGATTTCCATGCATGTCCTTTACCCAGAAACTTATTTTGGTTCTTATCTACAGTGCCCGAGGGCCAGGATATCAATAAATCGATTATAGGTCGATAACCCTTCATTTAAAGAGAGTCATCTATAGCTAGTGTAAAATGCAGTAAGTTGCACAAAAACCTGGTTCGTACACAAGGCATTGCAAGTAGTACAGCTGCACAGGGCGCTTGAATTTTTGGAGCTATCTCCAAAAATTTACCATAAAAACATTTTATTTTCGCAGGTAAAAAAATAAAATATCTCAACTAATCGTTTTTGATGATTCATTATGTCACATAGAAAAAGAATATTTATACACAAAGGAACTATGCAACAAAATTTTATGAATATCCCATTTCTCTTCTGATTAGCTGATTACATAAATATCAGAGCTCAAAGAGATTTGATGTTGAATTTGGCAGTGTCAGTAGTGCAAAAGAATTAGAACTACAAAGGCCAATCATGTTATCAACCGACTGCAATGGTTCTCGAACTACACACTATATTTGGCTTATTCGGCACACCAACTGTAAAAATGAAGTTACTTAGAAGAAAACATTTCAGTGGTTGATAAACGAAACATTTACACCAACATACTGATATACGAACTCTTCCTCCCTTTTCCTTTCCATCCGTCGCTAAAAAGATTGAGATCAGATATAATCTAGGGATGAAACCACTAGATTGGCTACTCAATGGTGAAAGTGGGGCAAACCTTATGCAGGTACAAGATACGTTCAAGGTGAGAAATTCGTAAATGTTTCCGTATTTGGATACATTTTCACGGCACACTTGGAGGATAGTTGTTGTAGATAATCGTGTCTCAGCACACTGACTAATCGGTCCACTAAGATTTCCACTGATCATACCAGTATATATATATATATATATATATATATATATATATATATATATATATATATATATATACACACACACACAAATATATATATATATATATATATATACATATATATATATATATATATATATATATATATATATGATACTTCTATACATTGACTCTTCCCTTATCAGCTATCTTACTACTCGCAAATCTATTATCAATACTTAGCTATGTCCCTACAGAATCTGTAATGCTTTTCCAATATACATTGACTCACAGTTTACCTCACTATTCGTGAATTTATTACTAACCCTATTGGCATGATAAATCTTATGTTATCCAATAGCATTAATGCTCAAAGGCAAGCTTTCCACAAACCTTTTCTATTGCAAAATACAGAGTCACAGGAATGAAATCAGACAAAAAACCCCCCAAAAACCCCCAAACAACAAGAACGAAATACGGAAGATATTTTTCACAAAGAATTGTAGACGGGTGGGACAAACTTATCAATATAGATAGAATGCTGTCACTTCATCAATAAAAAAAAATTGAATAATGTGAAAGAAAAGCAATGAAAAATTTACCTTTAAAAATTCTATGTTTAGCCGAACTATATGTTCCAGAGCTCCTGACAAGTAACATTCAGACGTGTGATTCTCAATCAATTCTTGTCTCATATTATAAATTTTCTCGAAGTACACGATAGCATCATTGGGTTGTCTGAGCAGAAGATAAGAGTGGGCCAAGTCAGCTATGAGTTCTGTTCGGCCGAAATAGTTGGGGTTGATTTCAGTGTAGATGTCGAGGGCATTTTGTGCGTGAGAAACAGATTCTTTGAGTTTACCTCTACAAAATACAACAAGCAAATTGATTTCGTTTCGTACGGTGTTTATGTTATCGTTTTTGTAATTATGAAAATAGAACCATATCAAAAGGTCAGTATATATCAACTCCGATTTCATTATTTTACAAGAAATGAAGAACATTGCCAGATATCTTTTGGCGTTCTCGCGCCTTAGCTCCCAGTTCATGTGGAGAATAACTGAGAGGATCAGTGGAATATTCTTGAAATTTTCACGAACAGACGGATTAGTATCGATTGTTAAACAAATGCAGGACTTAATCAGATATTAGTAGGAGTGGTTTACCTTCGACACGTGATCACATACGCTGAACACTCAGTAAGAACTCACTATAACTGGCTTGCAAGATTATTTAGTTAATCAAATTGAGTACTCTAAACATGAATAACAAAAACCGAAATAGAGAAGAAGTACTCTCCAATGCTGCAGGTATCATCTTTGGTCGGTAAATACTCACTGTCTTTTATAGACGTCAGAAATGTAGCGCTGAACGAGGGCCGAATTAAGATGAATCCAGCCGTATTCTTCCCTGATTTGCTTCGCTTCCGTTAAAAATCGGAGAGCAGCCGCTAAAAAACGAGAAATTGAACAAGATGAACGACACAAAACATTATTGAGCAATAATTTTTAGATAATAACATCTCAATGGGCTATAAAACTGAATTTTATTAGCAGTATAAATGCTTGAAGAAAATATGATAAGCAGAATTTCTCCGTGTCTTTCTCTCATTCGTTTTCCTTTACATCTTTTCTTTTATCTCACTTCTTTTGAATAGCCAAAAGTATCTTTCCTTTTTCCCCTTCATCGCCCGCCTTTTAACCCAAGTGACACTTTACGAATTAAACTTCACCCTGCCTTTCCCTATCTTAATCACCATCTCTTCCGAAACTACTTTTCACGTCCATTTCTCATAATCTTCCAACATCTTTGCTGATGAATCAATTCTTTGTAAAGCTAACAGATGGGAAAGATGACATTTAAAAATATAGAAGATATCGGATAAAACTGTGAAAACGCGTGCGTTCATTGCCCTACTTACAACCATTTCTAATCCGCACAGATCCTGCCTCAAGTCGATTGCTCTTAACCAACAAAGCTAACCCCTAAACTCTTTTTTACGGGTAACGAATTTAGTTGTGACGAATGTTGGAGAGACAAGGGGATTTGGTTTCTTCCTGGGTTAATGTTGGCGCCGACCCTGGAGATGTGGAAAGAAGGATGCTGTACAAAGAGAATGGAATGCGCGCCAAGTATGAAGTTGGACGCGCATTGAAATCAAGAGGAATGAACACATACAAATATTTTGGCCAGTCAAGAGACGTACGTTTAATACAAGAATGAATATGAGGTATATGTAAGGATAACATAAATACGATCGATCGTAAAGGAAAAGAGATGGCGAAAGGTGAGAACTTTCTTGTCTTGATAGTGCTGGCGTCGGAGTTGGAGCGGAGTTGTGTGAATGCGTGGATTCCGTATGGTTGGACCGCTCCAAGATAATACGTGGAAACTGGGTTCAGTGTGCGAGCCTTACTACCAAGTAAGTCAGTTAACTTGGGGGCTTTTCTCAGACGCTGATAAACTCTCGACAAACCGACCATGAAAGACGGAGAACATAAAGTTTTATCCATGCGTGTTTCCCGAGGTAAAGATGTTTAGGAAAGAATTGGCTAAGATCGGATCGGCCAGTGGGTCGGCGAAATGATAACGATCTTAGAGTGTGACCAGCCACAAAGACCGGGGCCAGAGGCATGACCTACTTAGGTTTCTGGCGCCAATTGACCTTGGACCAGGGAGAAGAAATGAGAGAGAGTGACCGGCTGCAAAGGCCGGGGCCAGAAATGTAACCAGCTAGGGGTGCTGGAGCTAGTGAGCATTGGACCATGTGCGTCCAGGGGTTTCATGGGGGTCGTCGGAGGAAGTGACGTTTTTGGATATCTAGCTGAAAGAAGAGTTTCATACTTAATTCCTAACTATAAGTATAGGGGGCACTAGAACTTCAACAACGTAAATGTCATATTGGTGACAAGTCTGAGATTCCATTCCGTGAGGTTAGAGGAAAATTGATTGTTTTCTTGCCCGGTTCTCTTAGTCTCAACCCACTTGCTGGAAAAAAATGTCGTTTCCCCTCAAGCACTACACGGCTTTTGGCTGCAGATCGGAGGGTAGGATTTCTGAAGATCATTTCGAGGTAGGCTGTAATTAGTTTGATTGAGCTAGTATCACCTTGTCATATCCTTTTTTTTTTAAGCTGAAAGGTTTCCGAGCCTTTATGTGGCCTAGTTAGGGAGCTGCTGTGACTGAATATATCTTGCAGTACTCTGACGTATACGGGGTCTACACTCTGTGGAGTGATAGCCTCAGTAACCATGGGAATCTCCGCCGAGTTGAAGCCCTTCTTGACGTTGAAAAAGTTACAGTGAGTGGCATTTTGTATTCTGCTGCTTTCATTTGAATGATTTATCGAATAGCTTACTCCCGTGATTTGGTTGGTGATGATTTTTATCGTCTAAAGTCCTCGAAAGGACCCGTTAGTATATGCACAGAAAGCGAAACTCACGGTCTCCCTTGTTCAGTGCATGGCTGGCCATCACAGGAGGCGAGCAGTGTCCATCAACTTACTGCTAACATTAATAGACAATACCGTCATGCACAGAATTTACCACGGGCAAACCAGCAGTCACAACAACAACACGCTTTTGCAGTGGCTTATGACCCCATAGTTCTGGCCAACATAGCTGCCCTGTTTTCAATCATAGATGCTGTATTTGTTTAAAGTGGAACCACTTATCATCTGTCAGCCGATCAAGACCAGCTTCAAAATCAACGAACCGCAAGGGACATGAATCACCTCAAAAGCCCAGGATCGGGCAGAGCTGGTAGGAAAAGCAAGATCCTACTAGGCTCCAACCACCTCTGGGTAAAGCTCGCCAGCACTTGCACATTCTACCCGACACTGGTGCCACGCTCAACGTGTTGTCCGAGGCAAGTTTCAGACACTTGTCCCTAGTACCACGACTGGAAAAGACAAAAGCCACGGCAACAAACAGGCGGTACCAGTGTTTGGAAAGTTCCAAACCATTATTCGGTCAGGCAAACTTCATGTCGGACTAGATTCTGCGTGGTTGCAAATCTGGGGAAATAGGTAACAATTGCAATAGAAGAAGAAGAAGAAGAAGAAGAAGAAGAAGAAGAAGAAGAAGAAGAAGAAGAAGAAGAAGAAGAACAACAACAACAACAACAACAACAACAACAACAACAACAACAACAACAACAACAACAACAACAACAACAACAACAAAAAGTAAAAATAAAAACAATTTCAACAAACTGTGTCTTCCTTTTGTTCTGGATAACAATTTGGCAACATTGCATAGACTGACCACCAATTTCTCTCGGTTGATGGATGACACTTTTCGCCTTCTCGACAAAGACGCCATGTACCAAGTGAGGGCTTTTTCCACTTGATTTCCGTCTGGGTTGAAGAACAGACACAAAGATTTTGATTAATGAATTATATCATAATAAGATTGTTGCAAATACATTACAAAGTAGAGTTTATGTTTAATGCTTTTAACGGACTTTAATTCAAACAAATTTCATTATTCAATTCTTGATTTATGAAAATATTACAACACAGTTTACTAAAAAATAATTATTGGGTTTGCCAAAAAGATCGTTCGATTTTTATCATTAAAGGGATTAGGAGCTTTAAACTTAATTAAAAAATATCACTTTTGATTGTACTCTGACAATTATTATATCAGTGTACATTTTTCAAAAGCAATGTCAAAATTGGCGAATTATTGAGTCTTAGATAATACAACAACGCAGAAGGCAAGAGATCATCGGGCAAACGGAATGGAAAACCACAAACCTTACTAAAAGCTAATCTTCAAAAGGTGATGATGTGTATATTGTGAGATTGGAAGGGAGTATTATATCATGTGTTCGAATTAGGTATGTGGTAAAATTCCAATCGAAGGGGGGGCATCTAGAATTAAGATCACCCATGTTCAGTTGATAAAAAAATAAAACGATAGCAAAATTATTATCCTCAGAAAATTTGGGAGGGACGCCAGTGACATTCAAAATTAAGTATGGGTAATTTTTTTAAAATAAATATTGGAATCTTATGGTTAAACCACGCAGACACTTGCGACATCCATGAAGAGCTTTTCAGATATATTTATCAAAAAAAACCTCTGAGAAGCGATAGATTTTCAATGTAAAGAAAATCATCCAAGTCTAATTGGAAAGATAGATGAGTTCCGTTTTTACGATCAAATAAGAGTTAGTCACACCAAAAGTTAGGCTCTACCGAGTAATATGGAGCTGGGTGATAGGTCTATCATGTGGAATCACACTTTTGGTTACTTTGAGAGATCCTCAGCCAATCAAATCGCATGATGGAATAGTTTTGTTGATTCTGCAGAATGGCGTGAGCGTTGGATTAATTATCTAGGCAAGACAATAATTATCCCCTTCACTTAGGAGATTCAGGCGTGAAGTTGGCCCATTCACGGACGAAGTCACATGATAGCTTCCCATGATAGCTTGCCCTTCATGTCTCTGCACATTCATAGATCAAACGTTTTCTGAAATCACCTGACCGTTCGTGGTTCTTGAGTCAACGGGAAGGGTCAACTTGAATCTGGATCCTTGTCATGAATGAACCTTCAAGTTTCCATTAGACTCGTTATTTCATCATTAAGGACGCTCATTTTTCCTGTGTTTGTAACCAGCATCCCGACGCCGTGGAGACATTTCAATCAAAACATTTGTCAGCGGGCAAATTATGAATCAGCAAACCACGACGGTGGCACACGGATATGGGACGAGGTGGACACGACGTAGCGATTCGGGGATTGTGACATTACACATGTATCCAGGAAAAATCATTTGAGCGTACCTGGAAAATTTTAACTCACTTGCCGTATTCAATGGATATGGGACTTTCTGATGATTATTTCAGTTTTAATGAAGAAAATTCAATCCCATGAAATATAGCAAAAGGCTCATAGAACAATTCTTTGATAAGAAAAAAAGAACGTTCTGGGTTTCATGAAGTTACATAATGCCGAAAAATGTCATTTGTTTTACGTACTGGACCGAACGATTGTTTTTATGTTAACAAATATTTCTCCAAACAAGACATATTGGAGAAAAGGTCCAAAATATATTTTTAAAATGAATGAAAAAAATAAAAAAGGCTAAGGAATAGAAATATTATTTAGAATCTTAGCAAATCATTTCAAAATACATAAACACAAGCCTTTAGAGAAGCGAAGCAGAGCAACACTCACTTCTTTCGGCGAGCAGTCCCATAGAGTTGAGCATGACAGACATGGCCGGATGTTCGGAATCCCCAAGACTTCTCATACTTTCCAACAACAGAGATTCAGCTTTATCATTTTGGCCTAAAAAAAAAAAGGTAACACTCATTTTCATAAGAGCATATTTCTATTTGTGTGTGTGTTTTTATGTGTGTGTGTGTGTGTGTGTTTGTTTGTTCTGGATGGTTAAGGATATGGGTATCCTCAAATGTGACTGATCTATTTAAACAATATTTTGTTCGTTATTTGACCATTCTTTGAAAGATGCAGCAGATCCAAGAGGCATTTCCCCTGTTATGTCATCCCTCTCAACATCTCTCTTGCAAAGGGAATGTTTTCGTTTCTATAATGACTATCATCTCACGATTAGATTACTGTACTGCCAAATCTAATTGTAACGTAGTTGGCGGGGTGTCTTTCAATAATATCATGCGAGCCGAACTCTTTTGACATATACTTATGCCTCGTTCATTAAAAGCAATGATGGTGCAGAAAATAAATCAGCTTATTGCTGTTGTAATGAAGTAAGTCTATCATTTTAATAGAATCTTGTAGATTTTTCGAGAAGAGAATAAAAACAAGGGAAATAATCTAGTATTTAGAAAGAATGAGTTATGTCCCTTCTGACAGGGAAATTCTGATCAGTTTTCTTCGATAATTTTCCTAATTTAATTGAAATTGAAAATTAATAGAAAACTTTTTCATATGCTGTTGTTCTGGTGGAAGTTCGTTCAGTCTAAAATGACGAAATTCATCTTTAATCAATAAAAAAAAGCATTTCAATTTGCGTGAGAAATTTGACTGAAGTAGACGATATCAGACAGAAAGGGAGTCGAGTGAAGAATTCAAAAGGAAACAGGGGTAATATATTCCCCTCAAGCTGGATCGAGAAAAACAGATCATGGAACTAAAATCTAAAGTACCTGGAGAGATTTTTCCCAGAGAAAATTCTGTGGAAAAGAATAACTGATCATTATTCAGTTAGAAAAGAAATATAAGTAACCTCTTATTTTCTAAGCTTTGAAATATCTGTTTTCTCATTTTAATTTCAAACTCTCTGATCATTCCAAATAGGATTGATTGAAAAGACTTTGGAGTGATCATAGGGATTTGAAGAGCTTCCTCTGTAAATAACAAGGAGACACTGTTCAACTAAGTTTGGATTATTTCAGCACTTGAATTATAAAGATGAAGAGAAATATTAATAATTTGAAATATATGTTCAGACGTTGTTCTTATTTTCAAGACTGTTTGCCGTCTTCTATGGATGTTCTAGTCTTCTAGATAAATCTGAGTGACATTCACATTCACTTATACATCCAATACATTATTTCAATTCTGGGGCTTTTCGATGTTTGCCTTTTGAACTACTCATGCCAGAAACGACTGAAGAGATGGAAAAGCAGATCAAGAACCACAGTTGCACCGTCACCACTCTTTCACATCTACAATATCAGTTTGCTCAATGTTAATTCAGATGCAGTAGGTGATCAATGAAATATTTTCAATTGATATTACTCAAAACTATTACATTGCCCGAAACTATTTCTTCCCGTTTTTAAATTCGAAATAATAGCACTGAAAGTTATACTAATGACTTTTAAGAATGTTGATTCAATGTTCTGCTCATCGAACACGAGAGAGTTGTATGTCCACATCAATTTGGTAAAGAATTTGACTGTCATGTTTTTAATGGGCACAGTGTAAGCGTCATGATGCATTGAGCTACACATTTTCGCCTACAACTTATCTTTGAGGAGGAGACAACTAGTAATGTATCTGTGAATAGTCAAAGAAACAAAACTTCAGTTTCTGGGGTACATATAGCTTCCTGATATTGTATCTACGTAGCCCTTTCTTTAACATCTGCATTCAGATTTATAATATTACACATGTATAGGTCCGTGTGTGTATTCGTGTGTGTGTGTGTGTGTGTGTGTGTGTGTGTGTGTATGTAAATGTTCCTACCACTATGGTACAAGCATAGATTTTAGGAGAACTGATTGACTATAGCGGTAATACAGGCGTGTGGAAAACCTGCCCTCAGATAAGATGCTATTTTGTTGACACAATTCAGACAAAGAACAAAGTTTAAAGAATCAGAGCCACCATATTTCATCATCATCATCAACAGTCTTTCAACGTCCGTCGTTGGACATAGACCTTCCCCAGGATTCGCCACACTTCTCTATCATGGGCGTCGCGAAGCCAGTACTTTCTGAATGTGTCTAGCTCGTCTCTCCATATGATATTCTGCCGGCCTCGGTTGCACATGTGATCTCAGGGGATCCATATAGTGAGTCACGATATCCATCGGTCATCTTGCAACATGGCCTGCCTACTGCCATTTGAGATTTTTAATGGATTCTATAATGTCCCTGGCTCTTGTCTTTTCCCGGATCCACTGTGCTGTCAAGTGGTCTCTCCATGTGAGGCCCAGTATGATTCTTTCATCTACCATATTTACATCATGGTAATATTTATGGATGTGTGAGTCACCGAAGAACCATATTATGTGTAATATAATTTCATAAAGTATGTATTGTATGTGTTCTTTTTGAAAACTAAAGACTGAAAACCGTTGCATACCGTTTTTCCACTGAAACCGTTGTATACACTAAGTGTATTGCGTTAAAAACAAAAGTATAGAAAGATGCAACATTTGGCAAATGACTACCACGCTTATAGAATGCAGTGATAATTGTATTTTAGACCCTGAACTTTCAAATTAATAACTGACTCATTGAATGAAGTTATTTCTCTCTCCTCAGCTTTTTGCCGTCTTCCTCTTCCTCGAATCACTTTCTTTCTGTTAAAATCACTTCCTATCGATTCAGTATTATTCATCGTTGCTCTTCGAACTTCGGTACGAAAAAGAGTTAATCGTGTAATTCACTTTCAAAGTGAAATTTTATTATAGTTTACGAGAGAAATAAATAGCATTAATTACATGATAATTTTTTTCTCCATCCTATGTACTTATAAGTAAGTTAATAAGTCAACAGCGTAGTAATGAAAAAACTTATTTCGCACAAAACATTTTTTCTCACAAAATCTCATTCCTTGTCAATGCACTCAATTCAATGGTGAATATTAATTATATAAATTGAACTTTATGCATAAAAACGTCAGATCAAAATTTTTTTGTCGCTTTTAATGATGAGAGAGGCAACTGTTTCTGGCTTGAGGCCAATGCAGATCATAGAAACTTACCATCAAAACCCAAATTGTAGGCCAGAATTGAGGCGCAGGTGACTCTGGCGCGTAGTACTTCAGTTTCTGGTCGGTCTTCTACTTCTAAGCTCAAACCTTCTTCAGTCGCCCTATAAAGAAAAAATCGATAGTGAATCCTCAATGTAAAGAGATTGCACTCACACACACACACGCATATAAATATATATATATATGTATATATATATATATATATATATATATATATATATATATATATATGTATGTATATATATATATATATATATATATGTGTGTGTGTGTGTGTGTGTGTGTGTGTGTGTGTGTTGTAAATATTCACTCATGAAAGCCATGAGTCGAAATTTCATATCGGAAAGATTAGACGGGCTGATCACGAAGCACTATAAAAATGTGTAAATGATACGTCGCTCTCAAAAAATTATTGGAACCTCAAAGGAAAGAAATACCAACAATTAAATTGAGTATAATTAAGCAAACTAGCTCTTGCCAGAGTCTATATTCTAGATGCCTACTACGCCCAGTAGAAAAATTCATCATAATGAAATTCAAAGATGAGCGAAAATCAAATATGAAATCGGAAATCAGAGTAAGATGTTCACAGAGACCACAATTTACCTTGAAATACTTAAAAGAGAGACAATTGTAAATTAGACAACGTGATGGAATTAAAACGCATCATATTTCAGATAGAAAACAAATAAGAGAAGTAGACGTAAAATAAAACTGAAAAAATGAAAGGCAAACGATGAAGGCCCTGGATACAAATATGCGATACTATCAAAATATTAGATTAAGAAAACCTCGTGGTAAAAACGAATTACTGGAAACTGAAAAGCATAAAGTTTATAGTATTAAATTCGAGTTAATAACCGGAAAAAATCTAAATATCTAAAAATGATAACTGCATCAGAAATGAAAACACTAACAGCAGAGCACACCCAACACTATCATAATAGTGAGATAAATAGGTAAAAGTGATAATGGAGATTATATCCTCTCTTACTTCTCCAATAACGCAAGGGAGTTAAATGAAAACGCGCAAAATTCACAAACTATGCACCAGAACGAATAGGATTCGAAATGAAGCTGAAAACTCATCATTTTATTACAATAAAAAGTGAGTGCAATTGTAATCTTATGCTCATTTGAAGATCTCGACGGAATGAAATAAATTATATTCATACAGTAACGTTGACAAATTCCTTATATATATATATATATATATATATATATATATATATATATATATATATATATATATATATATCATCCTCAACAGTCTTTTAACATCTGTCGTTGGACATATCCTTTCCCAGGATTAGCCACGGTTCTCTATCGTTGGCGTCGCAAAACCAATACTTTCTGAATTCGTCTAGTTCGTCTCTCCATCAGGTATTCTGTCGGCCTCAGTGACGCATGTGATCTCTGGGAATCCATGTTGTGAGTCGTGATGTCCATCAGTTGTCTACCATTCTTGCAACATGACCAGTCCATTGCAATTTGAATTTTCTAGTGGATTCTGTGATGTCTTGGACTCCTACTTTCTCACTGATATACTGTGCTGTCTTGTGATATCTCCAAGTGAGTTTGAGCATGATTCTTTCATGTACATGTTGTATGCTTCTGAGTTCGAGGGTAAGTCTCTTGTCTAGGTTCCATGTTTCAGCTCCAAAGGTGACTATCGGGAGGATGCATTGGGTGTATAAGCTTTTTTTAGGACTCGTGGGATCTTCTTGTTTTTGAAAGTTGAGCTGGCTCCACCGAAGGTTTGCCATCCTAGAGTGATTCTTCGCATGATTTCTTCTTTTAAGGATTTCATAGATATTTGTTGTTCAAAGTAGATGTTGCCGTCTACTTTCTCCAGTTCTGCGTCTTCGAGTTTGATCGTTTTCTCTTTATTTTCGACATGACCATTACAAATGACCTTTGTTTTGCTGAAATTTATGTGTAGGCTGACTTTTATACTTTCTCCATTTAGTTCATTTATCATCAGTTGGAGATCGAGCAGGTTATCTGCGAAAAAAGGGCGATGTCATCCGCAAATCTGAGGTTGGCAATATATTCGCCGTCTATTTTGATTCCTTTATTTTCCCAGTCTAGGTTTCGGAAGATCATCTTGAGGCAGACTGTGGAGAGTTTAGGTGAGCTGGTATCACCTTGTCTTACTCCTTTTTGGAACTGAAAGGGCTCCAAATCTTTATGTAGCCTGGTAAAGGAACTAATGAGACAGTACATGTGTGTGTGTGTGTGTGTGTGTGTGTGTGTGTGTGTGTGTGTGTGTGTGTATTGTGCTGCACAAAAGTCGTGAAGGGATTTAAAATAATCATCATTTTTCTCTCTTAAAATTCTTCGTTAGCGATAAACTATGAATAAGGAGACCACGTTCAGTCCGAAATGCTGAGAATGTGGAGAGGGGTGTAAAGGATTATCTTGCAACGTTCTGCTCAGCTTAGCTTATCCCACTGGTCACTTCAAAGAATTTGGGTTATTTTAAGGGTTGTCTTTGAGCTGATGAATAATATCCAAGAAGGAATAAGTGGCTTGGAAACCGATATCTTTCGAAATGTTATGCAAAATGTCATGGGGGATAGGGCATTTGGGGTAAACAATTTTCCGTAAAAATGTCAATCAACCCCCCCCCTGGTGATATATCTCATTTATTGAAAAACAATTAAAGAAATCATAAAAGCTAAAAAGATATGAATGTTTTGAACCTATTCGCAACTTTTGCACCCCTGTACAAAACAACTGGCTCTCTTTGTCATTGTTCCCCCATCCCTTCGAACATTGGCACAGCATAATTAAATTTGGTCTCTTAATGCATACTCTATAGACCTACAGAAAGAACATTTTCAAAGGTTTTAGAAGGGGAGGTCTATTTGCATGTAACTATAATGCAAGGACACAGACCTCGAGAAAGTAGACCACTACATCTACCGAGGGCAACGAATCTCCATGAGACCCTCAAAAGAAGAAAAAATCAAGCGAAGAATCACACTGGGATGGCAAGCCTTTGGCAGAGCTAGCTCAACCTTCAAAAATGATAAGATCCCATAAATCCTAAAGAGAAGGGTGTATAACCAATGCATCCTCCCAATAGTCACTTATGGAGCTGAAACATGGAACCTAACCAAGAGACAGACCGTAAATTGAGAACCATGCAACGTGCACATGAAAGAATAATGCTGGGCCTCACATGGAGAGACCACAAGACAGCACAGTACATCTGAGAAAAGACAAGAGTTAAGGAAATCATAGAATCCATTAAAAATCTCAAACGGCGGTGGGCTGGCCATGTTGCAAGAATGGTAGACAATCGATGCATATCATGACTCACAACATGGATACCCCGAGACCACATGCGCAACCGAGGCCAGCAAAATGTTAGATGGAAAGACGAGCTAGACAAGTTCAGGAAGTACTGACTCCGTGATGCCCATGATAGGGAAGTGTGGCAAATCCTGAGGAAGGTCTATGTCCAACGACGGACGCTAAAAGACTGATGATGATGATGATGATGATGATGATGATGATGATGCAAAACTGAAGCTCAACTCTCCAATCAATATACACATATGCTTTCTAATATTCTATTATTTATCGTAAAACAACTGGCTCTGTTTATCAATGTGTCCTCCCTCTAAACATTAGTCATAAATTGGAACGACTTAGCCGAATCTGGTATGCATTCTTAGTGGATATACAGGAGGAACTTGGACTATTCACTTATAATTTTTTAAAAGGGTTTTAAAGCGGGGTTTTATTTATACATAACTATAATGAGAAACTGAACCCTTACTTTCCGTCCACCAACACGTTCTATTATTTATTATAAAAGAACGGGCGCTGTTTGGTACTTTGTTGCCCCTTGAAAAATGGTGCGGCTCAACTAAATTTTGAATGTTTCAAAGTAAAAAGTTTTCAGAATAAATGTCTAAAGGGTTTTAAGGGGGTTCTGTTCATGATGCAATTTTAATGCTAAACTGAACCCTTACTTTCCGCTCAATATACATTCTACATATTCATTCTATTATACATTAAGAAACAAGTGGAGCTGTTTTCCACTGTGTATCTCCTGTAAATATTGTCGCAATTCAACCAAATTTTGCATGCATACTCAATGAACATAGGGGAATGTTTTAAGGTAAAAAGTTTGAAGGATAAACTTAAGGGTTTCATAAATATTTGTGCATGCGCTCGAATGTGTGTACATGTGTGCACGTCTACATATATGTATGTTTGTGTTTATGTATTTTTCAATCGTGTTCAAAATATAAACACAGTTTGCTAATAGTTGCTACGATTATTACATGGAAATTAATGAAGAACTTCCAAAATAGAGATTAAATGTTATATGAGGTCGATGCAATAGTTCCTTCCATCATCTTTGCACAATGCTAGTGAAATCTTGGAAATGTTTTTGTGTTCATACAGTTCTTTATTGCAACTGTGATACTTTGTTTACAAGCCCCCCAAAATTACAAGCTAGGAAATGGGTTCCAGATGAACTTACGGAATATCGATAAGCGTTTAAATGCTTTCTCTCTCTTCCTGAGCGACACAAATAAAGAAAATCATATCTAGATCCTGGAAAACTTTCAACGTCTTAACTGGCAATTTACTCGAGGAAATATCACTCTCTGTATTTGGTGGAATTCCAAAGGAATAATTTATTATGAATCGCTGGAACATTGGAACCATTACTGCACAACAATACACTGAGCAATTGGCTCGTTTTGATAACGCACTGGAACAGAAATAATTCTCATTTGGGCTAATAAGTCGACGGATGATTTTATTGCATTGATCAAATCTATGACTTCAGGTGAAATCTTTACCGCATTCCAAGAGATCATTGAAGGCCAATCTCATATTTGAATCACTGAAAAAAATTACTCACTTGATAGCCTTCTTGTACTTTCCTTGCATATAAAAATTGAAGCCCATACTAGTGTAGAGCAGGAGACACCTGTACTTCAAACCACGTGCTTTTAGAACTGGTAACGCCAATTGGTAATATTTCATTGCTTCATGATAGCCCCCAAGACCTACAGAGAAAGATGAAATTGCACAATTCAGAGCATTTAATCAACAACTAGTTCACAAGTATCACTCTAGAATTCGAAAAGCAGATTATTTCATCTCAATCAGAGGGCTTCACTTCATATTTTCGACAAAGAAAAGAACCAAGTTTTGTGTAGCAAGCCAAGTTCAAACTCCGACTGAGACTGGCACAATTGCCCTTGGGAAAAACATGAATTAGATTCCTCCTTCCAGCTATGAGGAGCGAGTGATGCTACTTCGGTGCATGTCATCTGTAAGTCTATTTGTACAAGTCGCAAAAACCTTGAAAAACTCTGAGACGAGGAGAAACTTATACGAAGCCAGGGCATGGATGGTGGTTGCCTTAGCCAGCCTAGAGACATCCACTTACTAATAGATAATGAAATCAAAGATAAATCTTCGATGAATAGAGATAAGTTTACTCAGAACTAGTTTCATAGACCTCAATGAAGATTGACGATGGTTTTGGATATCAGGACGCTAATCATTTTACTACAGGTAGAAAGAAAATTGATAAAGTAAGATTTTTTATAAGTAGATATTTATGAAGCTTTACTTTGGCACAATATCACAATAGTAGAGCATCTAGTTGTGATTGAATTTTTAAGATATCAACACAGAAATCTGAATGAAAAACAAAGAAGCTGATGGAATTACACTTAAATAAAAGAGGAAAGTAAAATTACATCCTTAGAATAAATATAAATAATAAATAAATAAATGAATAAATAAATAAATAAATAAAGTCATACAAATCTCATTGATAGTGAGAACGCTCATCAATCGGTTCAAAGAGTAGACCTTACATCAAAGTTGAGTTGGTCCAAAGAATTTCAACATTTCTGTCTTAGAATCAACCAATGATATAATGACCATAGTCCATGGAATTACCGAAGTTTTGATACCTTTCTAATAACTTATTTTTGTCTCTTCAAATGTCTCCCTTTCGGCATAGCTAACTTTTTCATTTCGAACGTCCTTGTTCCTCTGTCAACACTTTTTAGTTGATGTTTTTGAGTGAAAAATGAGTGATCAGTTGATCTCTTACAACCGTAATATACAGCACATGTATTTTTTTGAAAATCGAGTGAAAGCGAACCAATTACAGCTCAAAAGATACAAAATGGTACATATAAAAATTTTTTTTTTGTTGATAACTCATCCATTTGTAGATTAATAAAATAATGGGACTCACCCGGATAAGCAGTGATGGCACGACCGTAAGTAGACCTCATTAAAGCTTGTTCTTCTCTGTTCCCAAACAAATATGAGCTGTCCAAACAGCCACGGAAGAAATCGGTGGCAGCCCTGGGGTAGCAGGTCGACAAGATGCTTTCGGCTTGAACGGCCATCTGATCGTCATTAATGGAAAAATCGAAACTGTTCATTTGTCAACGGTTGAAATAGCAAAAAACGTGTACACATATTTAAGTCTATATATGTATGTATATATGTATATGTATGTATATACATGTACGCATATATCTGTATATTCATATGTACATACGTATTTATATATATATATATATGTATATGTATGTATATACATGTATGCATATATATATATGTATATTCATATGTATATATACGTATATGTGTATGTATGTGTGTGTATATATATATATATATATATATATATATATACATATATATATGTATATATATATTTTATATATATATATATATATATATATATATATATATATATATATATATTTTATATATATATATATATATATATATATATATATTGATATATTTGGAAAAATTTGAATAGCAAACAACGGAGAGAAATGTTTTACTTTGGCATCAGTATGGCGATTTTGATGCTAACTGGATAACTGAATAGAAGCTTATATGACGTTTTTGGCAGCACACACACACACACATATACAGCACACACATGCATGTACTAATATGTACAGTTATAGTTATATATCAGTGTGAGTGTATATGGGTCTATTACTGTATACATATGTGTGTGTGTGTGTATGTGTGTGTGTGCATGTGTGTGTGTGTGTGAAGCCAGTATCGCTCCTCTTGTAACGGATAAAACGTACGTCTCAGCTGAGAATGAAGGCCAGATACATCTTTCATGTTTGGCATGCATAACCTCAAAATATGTCGAAACGAAACAGCATAAAAAAACAACTTTTGCTTACTAAGAGGAGACTGTTTTTTTTTTAGTTGTCATAATAACACAACAGTTCATACATGTCTGTTTATTATCTATACTAATGACAGTTATGAATAACTATGATTTACTTCCGTTGGTATATCTGCTTTGTGGTTGTAAGCGGATTATTGCTCCCACATATAAATCATTGCCTGCCCCTAAACCTCCGAACTTTAATCAGGAAAACGTACCTAAAACCTGAAAGTGTTGGGAAGATAAATTCAATTTTTTTTTTATAAGCCATAGAATCTAACTCTATGCTCAGGCACATTCAAACTTTAATTTTGTTGACTTGCATAGAAGTGTCAAATACTGGGCTGCAAAACTTGATATCAATAGTTCTATGACTGATTTCAAACTCAACTTCGGTAATGAGACATATTTACTCACCAAGGCTATTTACAATAAACTGCATCGGCGTCAAAAACTGCAAGTCAACTTCAGTTACTCTCACTGTTTGAAATGAAACTAACATTCCTATTTTTGCCAAATGCATAACCTCTATCACTTATAAGAAAGCAGTTACTCCAGTTATGGTTATCGTTGCTGACACTGATTCACAAACAATTTTTGGTGCTAATACCTGTGAGAAACTTCAGTTGATCAAAAGCCTCTTGGGGATTGATGCAAATCTTCCAGCAATCCTTTAACGATTCCGGGACTGTTTTAATGAAATTGAGATCGTGAATACCAAACATCATATAAGCGTTGACCAATCAGTTCCTCCTACGATCAACATTCCCAGGAAAGTTCCTTTCGCATTGAAAAATGAGTCAAAAGTAGAACTGGATAGAATTACCAAAATGGGTATCATTGAGACAGTTACTGAACTTACAGAAGGGGTGAATTTCTTAGTTATTGTTGAAAAGCCAAGCGGTTCTCTGTGTATTTGCCTTGGTCCCATTATTTGAATTAACAGGAAGATTATAAGAGACTTAAATTTGTATTTGATTGCATCAAGCAATATAGTCTCAAATTCAATAGAAGCAAGTGCTATTAAAATCAACTATTTGAAACATTAAATCACTACGATAGTGCTGAAACCCGATCCTTCTAATGTAGAAGCAATTATTTAAATGCCTTATCCTGAAAGTAAAGAAGATTCTTGCCGCTAAAAAGCACGTTTACTGGTCTGGAATTACGGCAGAAATTGTACATTTACATTGTACATACCTTGTCAAACATAACAAGCAACCTGGTGAAGCGTTAATACCACATGACAATGCTGAGATTGAGACTAAAATCGGTTCTGACTCATTTGACATCTACCAGAAACATTATTTGTTATTGACTGTATCACTAAGTTGTTTTGACGTACATTCTCTTCCGGACAAAAAAGGCACGCTCAGAGCATGTTTGCGAAAGTCAGCATTCCACGAAAAATAACTGTAATAATAACATAACAGTTCATATAAGCCTGTTGATTATTTCTATTACTGTAGTGAATTTAATGATTGTTTGACTGAATTTTGGAAAAAGTTACTTTTTATTTAGTTTATAGTGGAAATTATATTGTGTTTGAAATACAAATTTGAATTTCTGTTTTCTGTCAACTCAGTTCAAAGTCAAATGGGTATCAAGTCAGCTCTCCTTACCCATATGTGTTAAAAGCTAGCTTGAACTTACGAGCATCTTATGGGACGGCTGGAATGTGAATGACCAAAAAGGACAAAACCTGATACTACTCACAATGGCAAAAATATATTCCCGACATTAAAACCCCTTCAGATGACAGGAAGAAACGATTTTATCAATATGACAGTGTTGATCAAACACCACCTCCCTTTCGGCTATAATTTTAACGTATAGCTTTTGTCATACGTGTAGTTTGTTATTTTATATCGGGTATTATCATAATTCATTAACAGTTGTTATTTTATACTACACACCATCTAATTTTTTGAAACTTGGTTTACTTACGTAGCTTACCAAAAACGTATTTAACGATGAGAGATCAGTAAGAATAACAACAGACGTAACTTGCTGTTCGAGTCACTTCTATTAATTTTCGTTTTATTCAATTATGGTCTAGCTGGTGGGTTTTGAGGGGATCAGGATGTCTAGCCATAGCGCTATTAAATTGTCTAAAAATCTTACTAATTTCGCCGCCTTGATCGGCCATTCTTACAACTAAAGTAACAATATTTGGTTTAAATCAATAAATCCAAGAATAGCACCTGCTAAACATGTTTTTTTTCTGATGTCTGGCGTAAATTAATTCTGTCTTTAAATTTACTCTAATAATGAACAAAGCAATTTTTCAGATCACTATCCGTAACACTTTACTGGAAAAGGACTTTGTGCCCACCGTTTCAAACTTTGCACTCTTCCTGGTAAGTTAATTCGGTATTTGAAAACGAAAAAAATCCCATCTCAATCCAAATACATTTGTAACTTTTTCCGCTTGGATTTACTAGTAGATTATGCAAGAAAGAAATAGTCAAGGACGCACGTTGTATAGCAATGATCAGCAAGCCTATCTTGCTGGCAGTTATCAGTGGGTTCTATCCTCATTGGATCTCTCACTATTGATGGTCAATTACAAATCATCTATGTTGATAAATAATATAAAAAAATAAACGATCAGAACGCACGCCGTGTAGCAATGATCAGCAAGCTAATCCTGCTGGCATTCGTTTGTGGGTACAATCTTCATTTGATCTTCCACTATTAAAGGTTTGATACCAAACTATGCTATGAAAAAAAAAATCAGAACTTACGTGATATAGGAATGATCAGCAAGCTTTGACTCTGGGATTAAAACTTTGCTGATAAAAATACTCCCTACCCACAATTTAAAAAAATGGACTCTTCAGTGGAACAAAATCACTATTTTCTCTCTGAAAAAATCGTTTCATAGTAATTGAAATATATCAGTGAATTTTTTCATGGATATCGCCTAGTGTTTAGATATTGATAACATCTAGTCAAGAATTTTTGGAATCATTTTTAAACTTTATTGCTAAAAATGGAATGGATAACAACATTCACCTTTCTCTGTCTCTACCTCTTTCTAGTTATTTAAAAATAATTAAGTAAATATCAAAAGCAGGTATACATCAATTTCAATTTCTCAATCAACAGCAGGTGTTAATGAAGATGCGGAAAAAATCACTCACTTTCCTTTTCGCAATATTCATATCGATAGATAATCTAGATCTCAATCTTTTCATTCAATTGGACATAACTCAAGTTATACACAATGTAAGTGTGTGCTTGAAAAAATTCAATTTTACCCTCTTTCGCTGAAAATGTACGAATGTATTTTTCAAATAGTCCAGTCTTGATAATTAATATGAATAAAAATAAATGTACTCTAAAAAGCTTGCATATACCTACAATTGGACTTAATTACACTAATCATCGATTACCTTTCCATGATTTTTATTTTTGTTTTTTTATTCTTCCTTGACTCTGATTCATTAATCGACCCTGAAAACAAGGAAATTAACATTATTCCAAAGAAATAGTTTTGAAATCTTACCTGGTAATACACTGGAAATGCATTTTGATCAGATGAGAGGTGGATACCTTTGCGCATCAGACTTTCAATACTCTCCCAATTTTCGTTGATAATACCAATGGCCTCAGTCATAAGGCCTTGTTGGTAAATCTCTTCAGCCTTCACGAGGGCCTGACCGACGATATTAACGTATCTGAGTCTAATCACATCGTTGCATCGTAGATGCTTCAAACGTTCATCGGCAAAATCTCGTGCAATACGATTCATCCGAAACTCCTTCAAGTCAGCGTCGGACGTCATCATTTTTTGCTCCACAAGTGACACTAAATTATAAAACGTACTTTGTCTTTCTGTTTCAGTCATTTTAGACGCGACATCCACACCAAAGCGGCCGTCGCAACAAGACAAAATGGACAAAACTTGTTGTTGGGAGAGCGGCAAGTGAGCCACATACTCCTCAAACCGGTCAAAAACGTCTGAATTTCGATTTAAAGGCGTCGAAGAAGCCAAACAATCGTAGAAATTATCAGCTGCGTTGAGGCAATGGCACAAGTATTTGAGGGAACTCGTACGCAACAAGTCCTCAAAACGATCAGCAAGGCGCACAAGAAGACCGGGAAGACAGTTGCAACTTTCTACTAAATAATTAACGCAATCCTCAGTTTCTTCCGAGATGGCAAGACCAGATCGACGACAGAAAAGTGACTGTGAATCGGCCAGACTTAAAGGCATAACTTTGCATTTCTCATAAGCGATACCTTCTATGGTGAACGTTTTCCAACCACTCATCACTAAAACCATTCTTACAGAAGGAAAACGGATAAAGACTCTATCACAGAATTGTCGGAAGGGCGGCCAAGCACTTGGTCTTAGTTTATGAAAATCATCCAGAACATAAATATGAGGTGACGGGGCATTGGACAATAAAGAGAGGAACGTATCGAAAGATTCTTGGATTGTTGACCATTCAGTGTCTTTAGTGGTGCAGAAATATTCCCAATGGAGAGGTTGTGGCGAGATCTCAAGGCTTATTTCTTGAAGAGACTGTCAAAATGAGAAAAATGAGGATCTCTAGAAAATGTTTTTTTGCAATAATGGCAAGTATATAAGACAATCAGAAGCTTTTATCGTTTTCTCAGTTGTATAGCTATTTATAAATAAGTAGAATACAGACTCCTTCAATGAATAATACTTAAAAAAAGGGAAGAAAGCGTGCACTGAAATCAATATTTTGAACACAAACTTAAATTTCAGATTTCAATAAATAATAATATTCATTCCATAAGGCGCTTATCGTCGAAGGTTAACTATCTCGTCTCGCAGATCGATTCACAAGTGTTGGGAGTCTTACTAGGGACAATACTATTGTGGCTTTGTGACAGGGTAAGCTAATTTTGAAAAGATCCAGAATATTTCAGATTAGCTATTCTATAAAATACATATCTGGATCTACAAAGTAAACTTTAGAATGAGATTATCGTGTATTTGTTATAGAATAGCACAGTGAAGATGGAAAAAACACACACGTGATATAAAATTAGTAACTTAGTAACTGAGTCATTATTTGTATAATCAAATAAATGTATGGCTCAATTATCAATGATATCAATTTCGAATCATTATCTCTTAAAAAAAAAATAACAATAAGATGAATAGATAGATTGGGAGAGAGAAAGAGAAAGGGAGAGAGAGAGAGAGAGAGAAACGGGGAAAACAGGTAGATTCGTTATAGATTGAGATAGGTACGAACAACAGGTAGGAAGGAGTAGCAAGATGTAAAAGATGTGAAATACTGTATATACTCGTATAATGTTCGACTTTTTGAGAACAATATTTTAAAACTATGATTGTGGGGATTCGAGAAGCATTCTTCGGAAATTGAAAAATCTTTGGTGCTCGCCCCTTAATTATAGGATTAAAATTGGCCTCAAAAGCCGAACATTACTGTACATACATTATATATAGAACGTAAATACTTGCACATACACATATATTCCACAATGGAATTTTGAAAAAACTTTTATGTGTTAATGTTAGAGGAGGTAAGTAGTAATATAGTTAGTAGTATTTGTAGTAGCAGTGTTGTTGTTGGTAGTAGTAGCAGTGTTGCTGTTGTTGGTAGTAGTAGTAGTAGTAGTAGTAGTAGTAGTAGTAGTAGTAGTAGAATAACTTTTTTTTTTGATAGCTGTGCGAAGGATGATCATGTCTATCTGCAACCAGATTCACAATATCAGGCTCAGATGGAGCAAAGATACGGACCTGGAAGCATTAAGTGCCGGACCTTCAGGGGTCCATGGGTCCCAGTTTCGAAATCACTGCTCTAGCGTTAGGAAGAAAAGTGAGTTGGATGAATTTTAACTATTCTGATTGATGATGAAATTAGTACCAAAAGCCCAACAAAAACAAACGTGCAAATATTCTGTAAGATACATTTCTAGTTGTCAGATATTGATGATTCCACAGAAAATAGATTATATGGATGTAGTTATTATGCCGATGATAAAAAAGTATCCACTGTATCATATTTATTAGCTATAAAGAAGAAAACTCTTCAAATAACTGGCTGAAAATAGCTGATGGTGATCCCGCGCTATATGGAGCCTACGCTCATAAAACCTCCACTAAAGTACGCTCTATATAACTGGGGATGAATTTTCAACTAGTTTAAACTTCAAGTTTTATATACTGATGAATAATTGAAGAGGATAGCGAAATTCAAATAAAAACCGTGCCTGTTTTGACAATAGATTTTTTATTAAGTTGGTGTTAGCATCAGTGGTATTGTTTACTATTTCTTCGTTCGAAATAAAAATTTACGCAATGCATTTTGGTAAAAAAAAAATCGGCTTAGTTTGAATCGTAATTTTCTTAGTGACAGAGAGGTTAAGCAAATTTCAATTATCATAAGGATATCAGTCACCATCACCATCATTACAGGACAAAAACACTTCAGGGATTAAGGAAAAAAAAAAAGATTACAGGACAAACAGTGGAAATCTGATTTATGTATGAAAACTTTTAATCGAATTCCTCAACATCATTTCGCCTTTTTGCTGTTTTTGTCCTTGAATAGGAACAAGAGCCATTTTTCTTAATTTTGTCGTGTCAGAAAAGTATGGAAAAGTGTGTACATATGTCTAAGTATGTGGTTCACTTCACAACTTCGCGATTTTCTATCTTTCCAGTGTCTGGGTTCAGAATCGCACTAGGTGTAATGTACAGTTAAGAATGACCCTATGGAACATAATTTCAGCTCACGATCATAAAATAGACACTTCAAGGATAAGGAAAAAACAGGTGGTGAAAAAAATCTGGGAGTTCCGGTTAACCTACTTTTTCGATTTTATTATCTGTTAAGTATTTTATGAGAACTATGAGCTAGGCAGCCGTTCAACGAAACATTTATCTTTCATAACCACAGCGCTTATCGTCTCATCTATAAGAGTACCAAAATGGGTCGTAACCAGATGGGGGTTGGTTCTTAATATATATTTCGCAGTACTGTTTTTACATACATGAAATCTTGCTTGTTTCTTTCTGCACATTTTCGCGCAGTTTGCCTGTAGAGGGCAGCCAGTTTATACTGAATAAGAAGATTTGATAAGTTTTTAGTCATTCTATCGATCTTTCATTATCTTTTTCCACTCGGAAACTTTGAGCAGCTATGGTTCAGGGTTGATCTCCATTTCTTTGCCAAGATTGAAGCAAACAGAAGTGAATATGATTATGAGGTACTATATTCAAGATTTAGAAATAATTAGCACGTAGAAAGAAAGTGGCTTTTGCTTTAGAATTCGAATAGTGTAACCCAAGCATCTTAAATTAGGGTTTGGGCCCTCTCTGGGAAATTAAGATTATTGGGAGCCACAGAAATATTTAGAAATATTTTTAAACAATAATCATGTAACTAGTTTGTTTTTTATTTTATTTTTATTCATAAATACAAAAATGTACCCCTGCTAGTGCTGATTGTAAAAGATCTCTGAGCTATTCACTGAATATAAAAATAGATTTATTACGTTTTTCTCCAACTGATAGAAGTTAAAGATGAAGAATCAACGGCGAAAACACTAATCGATCTTCAAGTGAGAACGGTTTTTCATTAGCATTACTCTAGTAAGTGACGTAATTTATTACTGTTTTAGTTATTTCTCAACTGATATTCTTTCAGAAAGGTGACTGATTTCTATGTCTTTTATTGATATATGTATATAGTCTAGAAAAGTCTTACAGCTTTAAACATTAAACACATTATACAACTTTTTCAAACATTTTTTCAAATAAATATATATACATATATATATATATATATATATATATATATATATATATATATATATATATATACATACATATATATATATATATATATATATATATATATATATATATATATATATGGGGACTTTCTGATGATATAATACATTTATAAATAAATTTATGCATACGTGTGTGGGTTTGTTTACGTATAATCAAATGTCTATGTGTAAGTGTCTGTTCAGAAACAGATGGATAAACAGATTCCAAGACTTTAGTATAGGTATGCTTAACACTCAGATATAGCAGATTTTACAAATAGATGAATGTACTTATTCATTAGTGGTGAGGTCGAACTGCCACCGTTGTAAGTTAGCTTTCAAAATCTGGCTTTTATCATCACCCAAACAGTACTAAACTGCAATACTGATATGTTATACGATGAGAATGGGTCAAGAGAATAAGACAGGTACAAATCAACAAAACATGAGAGTTTCATACTTACAGTTTTGACGAGTTGCGTTTTGCCAACGTAAGGGAGGCCGTAGATCTGAATCAGAGGAATGTCACTCTCGCACAGAAACGTTTTTAATTTCTCTCTCTCATCATGACGTCCAACAAATTGGCCCGATCTAATTCCAGGACCATCTTCAAGGGTGCCGCAATAACTGCTGGCCATAATCTAGTCGAGAGGAAGAAAGGAAATCAACTGATAGTAAAGTCATATGAAATTAAAGAAATCCCCCTGGGATTAAAAATAGTCACTGTAATGAATCGAGTGAACATGTATATTCTATGACCATCTGTAGAAGACTGTAACATTTTCGTTTTTATCAATAGATATGGGGTCGAGTTTCGTGACCTATTGTGCACAGGAATACGAATACGATGGTGACAACGACAACTGCAGACGTTACAGTAATTACAACAACATATGATAAGAGCAAAAACAATAATAATAATAATCTATATTGTTATTGTGGATAATCAATGGGCTTAGCTTAGTACAGTATCAAAAGTGAGGAAATAAAGACAGGAAGTGGAAAGGATTTGCCTATCTTGAAAATCAGCATTCAATCTGGATTCTACCCAGGTTTAAACACTGATCTCTGGCACAAGTGAGAAATATACAAATATTTAAGCTGAGCCTTATCAAGATTTACGTAATTTTATGCAATCTAACTGTTCAGATAGTATCAAATATTGTCTCCTTTCTAGCAGAACGTTATGAAAACGTGACTTGTCATAGAGCCGTGATCAGTGGGATAGTCAATGACTCTGTGGGTTGAATGAATATGACCCAGAAGATAAAAGAACATGAGATAACCGAGCCTCTAAGCAAATATAAGCAAACCGAATCTCTATTGGTGGTTGAAACATCATGGTCTGGGGATGTTTGAGGTGTAATGGCACAAGTGAGCTGCATTTCATCGACAGAGTCATGAATGTTGAGAGTTACACCAATACTTTGACAGAAAATGTGTTGTCTTCAATCAGACGCTTGGAAAGAAAAGATGTGTTTGAGCATAACATTCATTCAAAACAATCCGCACAAAAACACCAGTGTTTCTGAAGAAGCGAAAGGTAAAAGTGTTCGACTGGCATAGCAAATCTAATTCAGCTCTCGTGGAATGTAATGAAACGAAAATTAGAAGAACAAAAACTCTCCAACAAAACTGATTTGACTGCCGTAATGTGAAAACATTCCAGTGTCTGTTCGTGCAAATCTAGGGAAGTCAATGTCGTCAAGACTACAAGCAGCGATGAAAAAAAGGATGTCACAGCAGATATTAATACTAAATAAACTTTTTCGTCGGGTGCATTCAATTTTGGGCAGCAACATAATCATAATTTTGTAGGCAGAGTTTAAATGCAGTAGAATTTGGGCATAAATAATACCTCATAATATCCATTTTGATAACCTTCCATTAGAAATAATATAATCCTATAACATTTCGAATCGGAGGAACTAACTTTCTTATAAAATCTTTATAGGATCGACTCATTCATGGGCAACACAGTACGTGCGCTTTATATTTTATTCAACTTTGGTGCTTTTCAGACGAGCCTTAGAATTTTGCCTCTACGGTTTTAGGAAATTATTTGAAATTGTAGTCTAGAAGGAGTTAAAACAGAGGGAGAATAGGTCTGACATAGATCCTGGTGTAGAAAGTTTATCAAAATGCCGGTACCTGACTCGGAGTAGTATTTGTTTGAAAAAAAAAGCGAAATTCTCCTACCAGGAATAAAGACTAAAGCACTTGACAAGTAAAAAAAACTCCCACAGCATGACAAAGCAGATTGTCCCGCTGAAAGATACCACTGCTATCGTAGAGGACTCTTGCCATAGAGGAATGTTTATTTTGTTTGCTAGGTAACAACTGAAAACTGAAGTGCAGTTAGATTAAAACTACAATGTAACATTTTAAAGTGTACGTACATGAGTGATTATACATACACACAGTCACTGATATACACTGAAGAGCAAAAATATCAAGGCCACTTGCCTAATAAAGTGTTGCTCCTCCATTCTGTGTCCCCGCTAAACAACTCTCACCTGATTAGTCATGGACTCTCAAAGACATTGAAATTTTTCTCAGGGGTCTAGTGCTGCGAAGTTAACAGTAGGCCATTTAATTGCAGCAAGGTACGAGGTGGGCATTCTGAAGAGTGAACTTGTTATTCCAACACACCCAATAAGTGCTCAATGGGATTGACATTAGGGATTAGATGGCCAGTGCAAAACAGAGCAAGTTCTCTTCATTTTCTCGAAACATTTCCATACAACTACAGCAGTGTGACAGGGCAGATTTTCCTGCTGAAAGATGCCACTGACATCATAGAAAACTGTTGTAATGGAGGAGTGTACCTAGTCTTCAATGATGCTTAGGTAGGTGTACGCGACAAAATAGCTTCCACATGAATGATACGACCCAGTGTTTTCCTAGCAGAACGTTATATAAATTATCATGCCACATCCATTGGTTTGTTGCTTTCTGCAGTGCGTCCTGGTACCATTGCTTCCCAAGGATAATAACACACATGTACCCTATCGTTCACCTGAATTTTGTTCCTTAGAGCGAAACTCTAGTGTCGACTCTGCTGTACTCGGAATAGAACTTAACGTTCGAACCCAGATAAAAGCTTAATTTTACAGGCTCTATGCAGATGAAGAAATTAGCTTTATACATTCTTTCCTCTAAGAATCGTCACAATTGTGTACAAGCAAAAAACTGCAATACTCACACTCAATTCTATATCTGGTTCGTTGTGCTGATAATGTATGTGTAATTATCTTATGAATCCAGAGTCTCCATTGAAAACTTTTCTCAATAATTAGCTGAATAGATTCCCTCCTGTGGTTACCTTTAGACTCTAGTGGCTGTGAAAACCCATTCGCTGTAGTTTCATTTCCTCTTTATCATTTTACTTCTTATCATTATGTAGATAAGGATTTGGACTCATGCACAAGGTGAACTATTTATGCGAGAGTCGTAGACAGGGATATGTAATGTACATTTTATGTATCATGTATAAAAATATTAGAACCATTAGTATACATATTATACCTTTTCTGAATCTGGAATATGTTATAGTGTAAACATGTTTGTATTTACCAGATATAAGATCTTACACAAAATAACAAATCAATTTGAATTACCGTTCATTGAAATTATTGCACAACGAAAGGATTTCAGGAGCGTATTTTCAACTGATTTATTCATAGAAAATGAATGATCTGTGGAAGAACCTTGTTGTTGTTGTGTATACAGAAATGGTGCTAATCCTTTTGGTAGTTAATATAAAAAGTTTTGGAGAATTGAAAGATGAACATAAAAATGAAATCAGATATCACTTCAGAATTCTCCAAGTATACAATTGTTACTGGTACAGTTTTAGATGACAAGATATGAGGCAATTTCTTTCAATTTAATTTTCAACACCGAGCAATCAGGTGCAGTACGTCGATGTCAACGTAATAATGTCAATTGTTCTCGCTCACCCCCCTCTCTCTCTGTTCACTGAATACAACTTCTTATCACGTTGTGTGCGTTGAAGTCTTTTCTATTATAAACATATAAACACCACTATTTCTTTTTGGATGTCTTCCTCTGCTAACTTTTCTCTATCTTGTGCACTGAAATGCATACTTTATTTCATTGCATTTTTTATTATTAGTTTGTTTGTGCTCTTACTTTTTCTCGATCACAAACACTCTCTCTCTCTCTCTCTCTCTCTCTCTCTCTCTCTCTCTCTCACTCACTTTCTTCTTTGTCCACACGTATGGACTCTAAGTACCACATCACTGTCTTTTCTCGATTCTTTCCTTCGTTTCTCTCTCTCCTTTCTTTTGTACAGATACACACGCACGTAGACTCACGTACGCACACAAGCACCTTCTACACACAAAACGTGTAGATCTCTCTTCAACTCTTTATGCCTACCATTCACTCATCATCCTCTCTCTTCGTATAATCTGCTATTCTTCGTCTCTCTTCGAACGTTTCTCCTTTTTCAAGTGTCCACTCTCACTATCCCCCTCTCTCACTGGCATGTTTAGTGCCCCACACTCTTTCTGTCTCTCACTTTCTTTTTATCACCATCTCCTATTCTCTCTAATTTCTTTTTTCTTTTATTCCTTTTACAAAAATTTTATTTTTCTCCGCTTGTTCTCACTTGTAGACATAATAGGTTGCTCTTTCTCTGAATCGATACACAATTCTCATCAGTTTTTCTCACTCGATTTGCTCACGTATACACGTATCTATTTCTTTTGTACTTACCAAAGATAGATTGATGTATAAAGTCCTCAAACTGAGACATACCTATTCAAAGGTGCGTACAGTTTATATGTATTAACACACACACACACACACACACTCGCATACATACATACATACATACATACATACATACATACATATGATCTATCATATCAAAGTAATGAAATTTCTTCCCGTAACATCAACAGTTTTTTTCCAAATTCCATTGTGAAATATATGCGTGTGTGCAAGTACTTACGTTCTACGAATACCGTATATGTTTGTGTAATATTCGGCTTTTTGAGTCCGATTTTACTACTTATAGATGGGGGGTGACCAAATTGTTTTCTATTTTCAAAGAATACCTCCTATAATGTTCGACCGCCCGATTATAGGTGTAAATTTAAAAAGTCGAACACTACACAAGTATATACGGTATTTCAAATCGATTTTGGTCTTTTACATCTAGCCATCCCTACCCGTTGTTAGTACCTATCTCAATCTGTTATGAATCTACCTATTTAATCCTCACCTCTCTCTGTCTGTCTGTCTCTGTTTCTCCCTCTCTCACAATCTATCTAGCAATCTTATTGCATTTTATCCACAATTATTTTTTTGTACCCGACTAAGCCTAAGCTATCAATATGACTCAGTAAGTTTTTCCTTATCCAGTTATCGAATTGATTAGCTTTGAGGGTCCATAAGAGACACTATCAATTTACCTATCTTCCTATACATGTCTTAACTCAAAGTCGAAGTCAGTAAGAGTTTTTTTTTTCAATATTCTTGCTTCACTCCCTTTGATAACTGTCATTTGCCCAAATGTTGTATTCAATTATCTATTACATGTTATGAGAACCAACGATAAAATCTCACAACGGTTTATAAACCAACCTGCAGCAATCAGTCTAATGGCCTGCACGTCAGTTTATTATTGCTAATACATTTCAACATGTAAATACAAAAACTGCCATAAAAAGAGAAAACACAACTTCTCTTCTGCGGAATTTCTTGGAATGTAAGTCAACCTAAGTGAAAAGGAAAATATCAGAATAAAAAGTTTGGTTCCCAGTTAAAATCATCCTGGATGACCACATGCGGGTTGTAAATACTCACAAAGTGTGCACAACTTGCGTCAGAATAAAATAATCTTACTTCTTGAGACGAACTTCGGGTTTCACACGGCGATTACCACCGGTCTACTACTACGACCAAAACTACCACTACTAGTAACTCTAGTACTACTACTACAATTGCTATCTATTTCACCTCTTACCGCTGCTTTCACGTGTGCTATTATTTTTCTTCCTGCGACTCTTTCTAAAAGTTCATGGGTTTTACCATTCTCGTACAGCTGCTGAAGTTAGTAGCAGGAACGAGGGCGAATGCGATAGGGGGCGAAAGACGTATAAGAGTGGAATTGAATTCTATGAGGAGAGAGTCGAAAGGTATCGGTTTCGTAGTTTCTTGCAAGTTCCACGACAGGAAGTCGCACCATGTTTTTGGTACCAAACCTTAACAAATGGTGGAATAAGAAACTGGTTGGTTACGCAACTTCTGACCCAAGAAATCTTCACTATTTATATTATTCTGCTTGCAAGCACCATCCATATTCTTTACAAAAACGAAGGAAAGGTTTTGTCAACAGATCACTCATTTCTTCCAACCTACAGACAAACAACGATTATGTGTATAGATGGAAGCAATGTGCATTTGAGGGAGCAGATTTCAAATTCGGATCCGTTTGTTTATTCACACCAAGGTTTTTATGACTTTTCAAATATCTTGTCCTGTGGAGGGAACACGATGAAAATATTTTATTAATCAACATCCACATTTCATGAATGTAACCTAATCTTGGTGGGGGAAATTTCTTTCATTGTATGATATCGAATGATTATTTTCTTTTGTTTAATATTTGTTACCATTTCGGTTAGCACTAAATCATTGGTGGAACGCTATGTTTTATTTTCTGTTTGTGATCAAAATCCCTGTAACTTCATATTTGTCACTCACTGCATCGACTACGGGTTTGGTATTATGGGTGAAGCCGATATAGCGTGGGCGTTCTGGCGTGAGTGTTCTGGCGTGAGCATTTATGCGTCAAGCCTATTTAGGCGTAAGCGCATTTGGCGACTGGCTTTGGGGAAAATGTTGATTGATTGATTCATCATTCAAAGGTGAAACTATAAAGCCTTAAAACTGTAAATTTAACTGTTTCTTGGGTGTAAATTAATCAGTAAACTTAACATTCAAGAATAGCCTACGATTCAATTAAAAAAAGAAAAAAAACTAATTTATCTTTGATTTTCATTAACATTCAATCGACTTTTATTTTTTTTCAAAGACAAAACATTTATGAGGGTTATTGTCCTTATATTGTGTGGGAGAGAGTAGATAATAGCTGTTGGTGAGATGAGGCGAGAAAATGTAGTCGTAGAAAAAAGGATTTCGTTTCCAAGTGGTTTGGTGTTAGCGGTGAGGTCACTGGAAATGTTGATGAAGGAAGGGAGATATATATAAAACATACGCGCAAAGCACAAATGAGGACGCAGATATTAAAAGGAGCAAAAGACATGCAAATATTTAGAAGTGAAAAATGAGAGATACGTTTAATGCACAAATGAAGAATGTAAATGAAACACATTCGATTGTGTAAAGAAGAGAAGAGTTAGGACCTGCTAGGTTTAGGTTATTCCTAGGCGTAAAAACGGAATATAGAAAAAGAAAAAGAATTTAAAGGACCCGCGGCATGAAAGGTCTAACGTCGTTTCGTCTATCTATCGAATGAAGCCTGGTGAGTCATGCCTGTTATAATGAATGGTACAGTTGACTAGACTAGATTATAAAAAAGGTGGATGATCAGGATAGATGCAAGAAGGAACTAAAGAGGCAAAATAATGAACGCGGCGTTTGCGTGATCGTCAAAGATAGAAGTTGCAGTGTTTGCATTTAATAGCTATGAAGTTCTTCCGAATACTCACTCCGAGGGGTATAAGTGACAAGACAATATATATATATATATATATATATATATATATATATATATATATATATATATATATATATATATAGTCACGGTCAAAGAAGGAACTCAACCAGCTGCGTGTTTAGAGAGGAGTAAAGGAAGATAGTGATGATCTTATCTGTAGGTTGATGGTGATGTTGTCTGGCCTTTCTTCGTCTATCTGATGGCTTGTTTCATCTCCCACGGGGTTACTTCTGGTAAATTGTCGAGTTGAAAGTCCCAAATGATTGGAATACTACATTTATAATGCTTTTACATAAAAAGAGGAACCTGAAAGATCTCAGCAATTACAGGCCTATTAGCCTACTCAACTGCATATACAATCTTTTCATAAAATCATCACAAACCGAATCACAAAAACATTTGATGAAAGCCAACCACGTGAGCAAGCTGGTTTTAGAAGATGCTACTCGACCATGGACCACCTGCATTCGATAGATCAGCAGAGAGAAAAAGTAGCAGAATATAAACCAACATTCGATGTGGCATTTATAGACTTCAAAAAGACCTTTCACTCAGTGGAAATCCCGAAGGTCATGGAGGCCATCACTCTACAGGGTGTAGATCAAGTATATGTCGAAGTGCTAAAACATATATACAATCACAGCAACTCCTTTATCAGGCTGCACAAAGACTTGGAGCTCTTTCAGCTCCAAAAAGGAGTAAGACAAGGTGATACCAACTCACCTAAACTCTTCACAACCTGCCTCGAGATGATCTTCAGAAGACTAGACTGGGAGAGTTAAGGAATTAGAATAGACGGCGAGTATCTGAGCAACCTTAGATTTGCAGACGACATCACCCTTTTCACAGAGAACCTACACGACTTCCAACTAATGCAAGATGAACTAAATGAAGAGAGCAAGAAAGTTGGCCTACACATTAACTTTAGCAAGACGAAGATCATGTGCAACAACCACATCGGAAATAAAAACACTGAGATCAAAATCGAGGACTCTGAACTGGAGAAAGTAGAATACTAAATCTACGTAAGACAACGAATCTTCATGAGACCCTCAAAAGGAGAAATCAAACGAAGAATCACACTTGGATGGCAAACCTTTGGCAGAGCAAGTTCAACCTTCAAAAACAAGAAGATCCTATTAATCCTAAAAAGAAGGATGCTCAGCCAATGCATCCTCTCCATAGTCACTTATGGAGCTGAAACGTGGAACCTAACCAAGAGACAGACCCACTAACTGAGAATCATGCAACGAGCACATGAAAGAATTATGCATGACCTCACTTTCTTTCTTTTTTTCGCAGTTTCTCTTCTCCTTTGTTTGTTTTTTTTTTTTTTCCTTGTTTCTCCCTTTTTTCGGCCAGGGAAAAGACGTACGTTTAATTGGAGAACGGAGAATGAAGTTGAGGTACATGTAAGAATAACATGAATACGATCGATCATGAGAAGTTATTTTAGGAGAAGAGAAGAAGAGATAGTGAAAGGTCGGAGCTTTCTTGTCTTGATAGTACTGGCGTCGGTGTCAAAGCGGAGTTTGACTGAACTGCTTGGATTCCGTATGGTTGGACCGCTCCAAGATAATACATGGAAACTGAGTTCAGTGTGTGAGCCTTATCGCCAAGTAAGTGAGTTAAGTTGGGGGCTTTTCTATGGCGTTAATAGACTCTCGACGAATAGACCATGAAAGACAGAGAATATGGAGTTTATCCATGCATTCTTCGCGTGGTAAAGAAGTCCAGGAAAGATCATCGTGACTATCGGATAGTAAAAGGACTTTGTCATTTCATTCATGAGAATGAGAGGCGATACACGTTTGTTGCACGTGGTGAAGACATGGTGGCGTAGTTGCGACATTGTGCGTATGTGTGAGGCTCGATAGCGGTGAAGTGAAATGGGCAAAGTTAGTACAGAAATAGGTCATAGGGGAAGAATGGCTAAGATCGGATCGGGCAATCGGTCGGCGAAATGATAACGATCTTAGGGAGAAGGAAAGAGGGAGAAAGAGAGTGGCCGGCCGCAAAGGCAAGGGCCAGTGGAATGACCAGCTAGGTGTCAATGAGCCTTGGACCAAGGAGAAGGAAAGAGAGAGAATGGCCGACTGCAAAGGCCGGGGCTAGAAGCGTAACCAGCTAGGGGTGCTGGAGCTGGGGGGGGGGTGTTTATTCGCTGTCCCACTACAGAAAAATATGACACAAGGCTGGGGCTTAACGAGGGGAAAATAGGATCAACCCTTCCAAAAATGGCTCCAGCCGACGCAACTTTGGTTGCCAAGCGACCGTAGAAGCTAAAACAACCTCCGCCACGAAAGCGTCTACTTGGGGACTTGCTCCTTTAAGTGCAATGGAGCAATGCTGCCCTGGGGCAACTGATCCCCCGCAGCTGGGCCGAGTAATAATAGGAGAGCCAAAGGACGAGTCCAAAGGCCTCCATTGCGCTAGAGAGCATTGGATCATGTGCGTCTAGGGGTTTTATAGGGGTCGGAGGAGGAAGTGACGTTTTTATTATATAGCCAAAAGAAGAGTTTCGTGTTCAATTCCTAATTAAAAGAATGCAGGTGCTACATTTTAATCACATCTATAAGACTTTTACTACTATTCAAATTATCTTTATTTCAATCTCAAATTGCTTAAGATTCATATCTGTTTTATTTTCAAGTAAAATAAAAAGTAGATTGAATGTTTATAAAAATCAGAGGTTTGTCGGTTTTTGTTTTCAATCAAATCGTGGGCAATTATTGGCTGTTTGATTTACTCCAAACGATGTGAAATATGTGAGTAAATTGAAATTGAAACGGCCGTTCAATTTTTTTCAACTTTAGGTTTTATCTACAGCATAGAAATATTTTTCTATAAAGTTTTAAGGCTTTTTAAAGTTTCATTTTAGAATGGTAATGAACTAATCAGCATTTCTTCACAACTCCAAAACTTCAGTTGCCAAATGGGCTCAGTAAGTTTGACGCCCTAACGCCTTAGGCCAGAACGTCCGTGCAAAATCGGCTTCGCCAAATAAACTTATTCAAACGGGAACAGCTTAATATATTCATTTGAGCAGAAAAAATTCGGCCATTTTGTACCAAGTTTGTGTCATATGTGTTGTAAGCATAAAAGGTTGAGCATGAAACACATTTTTCACCCTACTTAGTAACCATTTCGCTTTGACAAACGAGTGCCTATTTCATGCTGCATTGTATGATTCATGTTAACGTAAGCAATAAACCGTGAACATATTACCTTCTAAGCAGCTACTGTCATAAATTTTCTTGGAATAAGAAGAGAAAACCAAGCGTTTGGGGTAAGTTAGTACATTGTAAGTTGGGCCACTTGGTACTCTCTAATTGTATGTACTTGCGACAGAGGAAAACTAAAAAAGCCTGCTAAATAACAAGTCATTGGTGTCGTCATTTTTTTCTTCTAATTGTTCTTTTCCGATTTTCCACCTTATTACAATGTATCATTGAGGTCCACTCTCATATTATCCCACTTGTTCCACCAGGTAGTCATTACATATCCCTAATCTTACTTTTTACTTAAATGCATTTTTTTGTATGGTTCAAATTCTCAATATAACAATACATTTGTCATATATTTTTCCCAGACAGATTATCGAAGCAGTTAGCATAATTCACATACGAAAGCATGCTTATAAAGGAAAAACAAAATAAATATTACAAAGTCTACAATACTTACCAACAACAGAATTGTTGAATAGCTTCGAACCATGTTAACAGAAAATACAAAGCAGCGATTCAACATCTACCAACGACATATCGGTAGAGCGGATAGGCGCACAAGTAGTTCATAGCGAAATACAAAGCAATGTTTCTGTATTTTAACGAGCGATAAATTGTTGACAAGGAGTCTCACAGTAATACATTTTATATTCAGCAAAAGGTTGCCATACAACTGACGGAAAATAGTCAAGAAGGGATTTTATAATAAGGACATAAGTTTGCAATGCATCAAAGAAAAAGTAATCGAAAAAGCATCAAGTCTTGAGTACACAGGTCTACGATGCAATTGATAAAGACAGACGTTTTTTGCAATGTTTTTTTTTCCTTTTGAATTTGTGAGACCAGTGTCGAAAATATTTAGATGTTTTTTAAAAAATTTTGGTCATGTTTTAAAGTCCAATGTTGCCAATTGAAATTTTAATTTTTCGAATCTGAGAGTGACTACCAAAATCAAGAATTGAAAAATTTCATTTTTAACATGGCAACCCAGAGGCAAATGAGGTTAAGTCAGAAAAAGGATACAAATCATCGAAGCATAGTTTAATCAATTTTGACCACTAACACGCAGAAAGACAGCGTTCCGAACAAGGCAGCGTGCTCAGAGTGAGCATAGGATATCTTAGCATATCTCTTCATGTACATGAAAAGCAAACATAGTTGTAAGCAATTATATGTTTTCGAACCTTTTGCCTACGGTGCCTGAATTTTGTGTTTCTTTTCGTTTTTATTCTTGCTCGTATGAGCATATTTATCTGGCGATAACTTATTCAGAAATCATCTCTCCGTTTAATCTATCAACTGTGTATGTCTCGGTGCTCAAAACACAGAGAAAATTGTGCAAAAGTTGCCCAAGTTACTACGACTGCATTCAGTGTTTCGGCTTGTAGCCGAAGTCGAATTGAAATAAACTTTGATTTTCATTATATAATATTATTTCGTATTCTTTAAAGTTGAAAAAAAAACTAGACCAAGAAGGAAACACAGCCAGTTACATCTTAATATTGAAGGAAGTGATACAGATAAAAATGACTGCGATAAAATAGCAACAACAACAACAGTAATATTCGGGACAGAGAAACATAGTTTCTGGCTATAATTTACGGTGTTGGCATCATCATCAACAATTATGATGAGTTGAAGAAATACACAAATACTAGTATGGATGTTCAAGCTTTGAAAATATTTGCTTCCATCTAAAATTCAACAACAGCAATAATAACAATTATGGTATTCCCCAGAACAAATTGTGTGTTGTTTTGAGAGAAGATCCTATCAAAGTGTACTTTTTCATATTTGGTTAATGGAAAAATTAAACCAATGGGATAAATATAATACCATAATAATAATAATAATCAGTCACTCAATAGAAACCGTCACGTAACTGATGTCTTTTGGCAGCATGATGTGGGTGATCAATAAAAGTAATAGAAAAAGGGATGATCAATGAATAAGGTAATTCTTTCGCCTTTCGTTGGGCAGTGATCACTACAAAAATGCTGCAGGACACAAACTAAGGGACCAGTCTAGCACATACCAAATTGAGCACCCACTAAAAACCCATGAGTGGAGGGTTGTACATAAAGTTTTTCGCTAGACATAATGAGTAAATGTTTCAATTTTCAGCCCTCTTGCTCCATTGTGACCTGTCCGTAGGACACATACATAGATTGATAGCAAGTTAGCTAGACACACTTAAAAACTGAAGACGCATATGTTGGCAATTTTTGTGACAGTTTTGGTTGACGTTTTCTAATGAATCAACCTAGAGGGAGTAAAAAGACTGGCTAAGACTGGGTAAAAAGAGAGATCCACTGAACATTGAGCAAACGACATTTGATAATTGACGATACATGCCATTACCATATGCACAAATCAGAAGACGTCCTAGGGAAGAGAAAAGTAAGATTCTATGGAACATAAAAAATATAACATAGAATAAAAATATAACATAACATATAATAAAGATATGATGTAACATATAATAAAAATATAATATGACACATAATAGAAATATAAGATAACATATAATAAAAATATAATATAACCTGAAAATGAAACGGATCACCAAATCTGCACCAGGAGATTCGATCTGATCATCGAATTCATAGGAAGAAGGGAATGTCGCTGTTCCAGCAAACAAGAGAGTAAAATTGAGGAAAGAGTGAAAAGGAAAAGAATCTGGACGTTGACAAAGAACTGAATAATTTGTGGAACATGAAGTGCAACAAATCTTTATAAAAGGAAAAAAATCTGGACGTTGACAGAAAAACTGAAAAAATTGTGGAACATGAAGCGTACCAAGTCGTCACAAAAGGGGAAGAATCTGGACGTTGACAGAGAGCTAAAGAAATTGTGGAACGTGAAGTGCAACGCATCTTCACATACCTACCTGCCCTCTCCTCATTTGGTCTAGCGCTGTGTTAGGCTAAACCTGGCAAATGTAAATAAGTTTGTCTCTGGTCACTGAATGTGAGGAGATAAGTTTTGGAAACGTCTAATGGTGATTTTCATCTTTATAGGGCCGTTTCCTTGAAAAGCTGAAAGAAATAATTTTCGGCTAATCAACATTAATGTTGGCGAGTTTCAGTGGCTAATATCGCTATTGAATACAAATACAAAATCACTTAATGAGAGCATTTAATTCATAGAGAGTCGGAAAAGGATTTTCTCTTTAGTGTTTAAACAGTATACATAAAATATTTGAATAATAATCTGACATGAGAGCATAATACAAGAAATATTTACAAAATTCTATCGTTATCAACTTATATAGAGAACTTTGTGAATTTCTCTGTCCGTAACGATAGATTCTTCCACTTGGTAACAATTATTGCAACCAATTTAGTCTTTTTTACTGAAAAAAAAATTATAATAATCACAAATCAAGGATTTTTAGCAGGATCCAAATGGAAAAATATTTCACAAATAATTGCGAGAAAAACTGAAGCAGATTCTCAACATTAAAAACAGGTAAGTAACATATGATCAAGCATTTTTTTTACTTACATCTGAGTCGTAGTTTTCAACACTAGAATTGACAAAAAATAATATTATAAACATCTAATCAAAGTAATTTACCACAGAACTGATTACATAGTGCTCAGATGACGTATATCTCAATTAACTCCGTCGTCACTAAAACTGAATGAAAATCAGTTCCTGATGCAAGAGCAGGGGTAATTGTGAATAATTCCTGGATCTGTATGAATATTTGAAAATTTTTTTTCTTCAGTCCATGGCCCACTCTTCGACAAAATGTCCTTTGAACTTTTGGATGCATTTTATGGACAAATATTGGATATATTGCTACCATGTAATTGAGGAAAATTCCTTGATCCACCCCTAAATTCAATCACTTTTTTGGTAGCCTGATGCCCACCCTTCCACAAAATTTCATTGGAATCTGTTGAGAACTTTTAGATATATTGTATAGACAAACAGACAGACGAACTGATTAACACGAGTGAACGTATAAAACTCCTCCAATCTCCGTTGGCAGAGGTAAATTAAAAAAAACCCCAAAACAAAACAATTATACGTGAAACATCCCCAAATCTTTATTTCTAATATCAATTTATGATTTTTAGACAAACACACAAACCACTGAACCAATATAAATACATATACATCCTAATCCTTGATATATTTTTATACCACGTTTGATTCAAAGACTTAATGTATACTATTTACTTTAAATTTGTCTTGGTAGAAGTTATCAATATCTGTTGATTTTTATATTTTAGTTTTCGAAAGAATGAATTCAGAGTTTGAAATTTGTCAAACAAAACACGATTTGTGTTATCTAATCTGCACGTATATATCTGTGTGGTGTCGTTTTTGTGATGAATTTTGACCATATTCAATGTCATATACGTCGTTTTTCATGTGTACTGAATATTCGATTAGAACTTTCCAGTGGGCGTTGCTGCCCATGAAGAATTTGTGTCATTGAAATAATATCACCTAAAGAATATAAAGTTGGAGTTTCTAAACTGATTTCTTAGAGACCCTATTAGTGATAACAGAACAGGATAGAGACAATAAATTCAGTTGTTGAGACTGTTGCACCACGTATACTTTTACTTAAGAATTTAATACGGGATCCTTCTTTTAGCTAGATATCAAAAACGTCACTTCCTACGATGAACTCTATTAAAGCCCTGGACGCACATGGTCAAACGCTCATTGGCGCCGGCACTCCTAGCTGGTTACGCTTTTGGCCCCGGCACCTGTTGCCAGGTACTCTTTCTCTCTCTCTCTTTCCACCTCCCTAAGATCATTTTGCCGATCTCCTGGCCGATCTGATCTTAAACATTCTTCCACCGTGACCAATCTCTGTACTAATTTTGCCTATTTCAGTTCACCGATGTTGAGATATCTCACGTACGTACAGCCAAGCAAACATGTCCTCACCACGTACTCCAAACGTGTATACACCTTTCACTCTCATGAATAAAATGACAGTGCTTTTTACTATCCAATGGTCATGACAATCTCTCCTGATTCTCTTTAATTCGGAAAACAAGCATGGATAAAACTCCGAGTTTTCTGTCTTTCATGGTCTGTCTATCGAGTGTCTAACAGTGTTAGAGAATAGCCCCCAAGTCACACACGCAACTTGGCAGTTTGGCACACACACTGAAACCTGTCTCCATAATCATTCCTTGGTACGCTCCGAGCCATATGGATTCAAAAGCAGTTCATACACCTCCGCTTCGATTCCGACACCTTTCGCTATCTCTTCTCATCCCTTTATGCGATCGATCGTAGTAATGTTATCATTACATGTACTTTATTTTCATTCGTTATTTGTCATTACTATTCCTGTATTAAATGTACGTTTTATTTGTCCATCCAAATACTTGTATGTGTCCTTTTCGCTTTGTTTCGTCTTTGCGACTTCGTTCATACTTGGTGCACAATTTCTTTGTACATCTCCTTCAGCATCTCCAGTGACGTCGACGCTAATACCATTTCACATGGAACCAAAATCCATTGTCTCCTGCAACATCTTCGCGCCATCCATTCCTTAACGATAACCACGTGAGACCAACACATATAACTTAAGACCACCCACATTTGGAATCAGGATTTTCTAATTTCCTATCTTTGAAGAGGCCGGTGATGTTTTTCTTCATCTATACTTGAAAAATTCAGATTGATTGATAGAGATATCTATTCCTCCAAATATGTTTTCCAATGCACCTGTTCAATAGATGACATCAATTCTCACACTTCCACAAGAAAGCAAACTACTTTGCAATGATCAACATTGATTCGGGAAATAAATCATGGAATGCCTAGTATCTTGGATTTTGTCACTGTTTTATCAAGAAATGATCACTGTATATATATTATAGAACTTAAGTATCATAAGTTTTCAAGTCATTAATTATGCAATACAAGAACATTGCCAAAATAAGCAACGTAAAAACAGTTATCAGTCCATTGAATCGGAAGTATTTCAAGGCGAAACTATGATCAAGGGAAACAACTATCTTGATATGGGAGTAAGTTACGTCCCTTGTAGGTTTATTCTTATTAATTTTTACTAGTTATCTTTCATCTTAACTGTTCCTTTTTATTACAATACTCAGATCATTATATTCCGCGACCATTAAAGCAAGGTAAGTAAATACAGAGGTAATCTCGGGTAAGTTTCGAAATTGTATCTCATATCCTGAGAACCTTTTATTTTGGACTTGTTCATGCCAACTAGTATTCAGAGGGCTTCACTGAAATCTCACCAATACTCCATCACTCTCCTCAGCATTCTTGCTGATATTATTGATGTTGTCATCTGGGTAGTTTCAGTCCTTTCTCAGATTTCCAATTCTACCAAACTTTTCGTAAGATTATTTGTAACTTTTCTTAGAGCAGCAATAATAATGGATACCTGTGCTCACATCCCACATTCTCCCCAGTTCTCTGGTAAGATCCTCATATTTTCCTATCCCCATTCTTCTTTCCTTCTTTTACATTTGTTTTGATCTTTCTATATCTTTACCAACGGTTTGTATGTTAAAATTCCAGTCGTTTGCCATTCCCACTCTATTTTCGCACTACTTTTTTGCCAATTAGCATCATTGACTTGATATGTACACAGACATGTTTATGTTTCTGTCCTGTTTGGACTTCTTCAGGCGAATGATTCAGTTTATTTCAAATCTCTATAAGGAACATCTTGTGGGAAGGGTGTCTTTTTTTCTAGGGTGCAAGATCTTCCGTCTATTTCTATTAATATATGTTCTCTTTTTCATTTTGCGCATTGTTTCTCTGTTTGGGTAGAAACGTGAACATATTTGTGCAGCAAATCTTTTGCTTTGTCATATTCTAAGCTCCACTTTGACTCAGCTTAACGTTTAATGCTGAATGTATCGAGCAATTTAGAAAATAAACCCATCACACAATGGATATTGTATTATCATATTACACTATATCCCTGATTTGTATTATATATATATATATATATATATATATATATATATATATATATATATATATATATATAATAAATATGCATAATATATATATAAATTATATATTATGGATTGTGATTGTGATTTGGAGATTAAATTGTAATTATTGTGGTTTGGGGTATAATAATAAGATAACTAGAGTGATCGATCTAAGTATACTTGTATGTTCTATATTTTAGACAAAGGTATACTAGTCTTCTAGTATCAATTTTGAGTGATACCACCACCTACCAGCTTAAATAGCGGAGTATACCAGATACGTTCTCACTTAGGTTGAAAGTTACTCTTAGAAGATGTACAATTTTCATGTTGGCCTTAATTTCGACTTTAAAGATCCCACCCACAAACCATATATGAAGAAAAACTCTGAATTCAATATTATCACGAAATCCAACCACCTAAATATAATCATAGAAAGATCCCTAAATCCATAGAGACTAGAATAATATTCAATTCTTCTAACGAAATAATATTTAACGCTGTAAGCAACAAATATGTTAAAACTCTGAAGGACAGTGGTTCTACTGAGTTTACATTTAGATACGACGAAAAATTAAAAAACAGCAGAGTAAAAAACAAAGCAACAAAAAGAGTAGCAGTAGAAAAAATGGTCTGGTATACACCATCATTTAATCTACTGGCCAAAACTAACATAGGGAGAATATTCCTTGAATCAACCAAACCATTCTGTAAAATATCTAACAAAGACAAACTGAAACTAAGCTATAGCTGGACAGCTCTCAAAAGATCATAAATAAGCATAACAACAAAATAAGGAATAATAGTAGAAAATTAAAATAAAAGCAAACCAGATAGCAATTGTACAAATAGCAATAGGTGCCCCTTGCAAAACAAGTGTTCAAATTCTAATATTGTATATCAGGCTGGAAAAAGCCCAAATGCAGAAACACACATGTGCCTGTAAAGCGAATTGATTTGAAAGTTTCTTCCAGTAGTTTCTTGAAATACCAAATAAATTGGAAATAACTAAAGCGAAATATGTCCCCCAATCCCTAAAATTTATGAAAAAAACCAAAACGTCAACCCAAACCCAAAACTTCTGTATAACTGACCCCCCCCCCCAGAAACTTATAACAAAATGTATCACATTAATTTGTAGGTAATGTTATTGACTAGCTATACTGTAATCGACATTTACTTTAGTTAACAACTATCTGAGACAGGGTGAAGAAACAAACCCGGGTGGAATGGGTCACTTTTTAAATTGGTATTTTGAATGTGTTTATTATCGTAACTTTTGACAAAAAGCCGAAGGTGTCGATGACAACGTCTGGAATTCGTAGTATGTAATAATCTTTGGTTTAATAATGATACTAATGGGTCTATTTTGGTAATTGTGAATATTAGTGTCTTGGAAGGATAACTATTTCAAGGGAGGTAACTCTTCCCAAATAATCCAAAGGAGACAGGGCAATTAAAAACAGGAAAACAAAATAGGATTGTTTTCTGATATTGGATATTATTATCAGCTTGGATATTTTTGTTACGAAGTTTCGGTTTATATATAGTTTTTCATCTTTGAAAAACGTAAATTCAAAACTTAAAATTTCTCAAAAGTGGAAGAGTTCCGAATGAAATCAAGGTCATAAATATTCAAAACGTCAATATTTGAGGGGAAATATTTAAAAAAAAAAAGCATTTTAAATTCTTAATGCATTATTCTTATTTTTTGTTATTGGTTCGATGTATCATTTTATTTCTTTTCGTGTTTTATTGACTTTTTAGAATAATTGTAATTTTTTTTGTTATTTGTTTGGTGCTAAAATCTCTTTAAATGTATCTTGGAAATGTTATCTCCCTTGATGTAAGAGTAAGTTATCTCCCTGAGACACTGAACTTCACAATTAGCCGAATGAAAAGTTTTGTATGTATTTATCACAAGTGATTCAGAAATTTCGTGAAAATGGAAGGTTTAGGATTTAACATCTGAGCTGAGCTTGACCTATGTACTCCGGTTAAACTACAGCAGAGATAGACAAATATATTTTTTTCTCTTAATTTACAGAGAGAAGGGGACTAACTGTGGTAATTTAAAGGTAGGATTGCTTTCCCTTGAGCCATAAGAAATTATTTGAAGTTGGCGAGACATCTTACTGTTAATCTGTTTGACTTGATCTTTGTCGACTCTTAATCGTAAAATTCTTTCTCTCTCAATTTGGAGAAAGAAAACATTTTGTGTTGAAAACAAAAACAAAAAACAATCTCAGACCCCCCCCCCCCGCCTCAGTTTTACAAACTTGTTTTACAAAATTTCTTGATTTTATTCAGATTTTTTTTAAAGATCTAGGTGATTTTGTTACAGCAACAAACTCTCTTTTATTTCACTTTTTCATGTGAGCTCAATTCAAAATCTTATTCTATTTTTTAAAACTAGTTGTGTCTACGTCAGTTCTGTGTTTATAATATCTTTTTGTAAACTAAAAGGAACTTATACAAAATATGATTTTTGTTCGATTTGGACTCATTAAAGAATTATTTTTGACTGTTATAAGTTTTGAAAGAAAAAAAGAAGAAGAAAAAAAAGAAAAAAAGAGGAATTACGCCATTATAACGTGCTTGATGTTAAAATTATTCAAAATGCCCCGAAGGTGAAGAAGAACAATTGATACGAATTATAAGAAATAAATAAATCCTGAATCGATGGAAATAGTAAAAGAGAATGGGAAAGATATCAGAAGTGATGGCGAGGAGTATGGCGTTCCCATAAAGACACTACTCTGAATGGTATTTATTACGCCTTGTAGAACTGGTTCTGGTAATAAACCAATTTCAAGCCTAGATAAGGAGAGAATTGTAGTCAGTGCCCTTGGATTCCTATCAATTTCTGTGACTACACCAGGGTCAAATGATTTTATGAACATGGTGCAACCATACATCAAATCAATTGGGCGTCACACACAATTAACTAACGGTAAGCCAGGAATTGACTGGATGATACTTTTCAAAATACATCATGCTGAGATTTTAACACTTGCCCTTACTAAAGGACTAACAAGAGAGGGTACAAATAGTTTTTTTCACCCATAAGTGATGTTATTACATGATTACAAACACCTGTATGAAACTTGGACGAGAGGCAGACCAGAAGTCGCTGTATACAGCTGCTGTGATTCAGGGTGGATGATAGATGTCAATTTTGAAATTTGGTTTTTACAATTGTTGGTAAAGCATAAACGGTACACAAACAGAATTAACTCCCTTGAACTTAGGTGGTAAAAAAAGCTAGACCTGTTTTTCTTTTTATGAAAATTCTGTATGGATTATTGGAACAAACAAAATCGAACAAATTGTAAAAGTGTTATTTGTATCTTATATAGCTAAAAAAAATCATTAGATTAATTGAACTTTTTAAAAAGAGTGCTTATTTTTACAATAATTATTGAACGTTGATGAAATGAGGTTTCAGCTAAGGATAAAATCATTTTTCAAGAATATAACATGTATATAGAAACTTACATATAGATTAGTTTGAACATAGTCCCTCACTCTTTCCCACTCCCTGTGAATAGAATCGAAGGGATTATGAAGATCACTTTTCATCTATCACTAGAAGGATTACTCGAAAATTAAAAGAAATGCTATTATTGAGAAGAAAATAATTTGAAGGATTTTCTCGAAGATGGTTTTTCTCCCAGAAATCCCATCAAATTATCATCTTACCTATAATAACTTCCCTTGTATTTATGAGTAACACATGGTAGCAAACTGTCTTAAACGTTTCCTAGGAAATAAATGACTTGTTTCCCCATAAAAAAAAACGTTCACCCTTCTCCTCAAGTTTTTTCTTACAAAAATTACCTCCCTTGGCTAAATTATCTCCCTTCTGTCAAGGATTGCGCTGAAATGATTGACCGAGGAAATTTTGCGTCTCCATCACACCTGCACACCTCCTCATCCTGTTTATTCTACCCCTCTGGCTGTGGCCCCGTTTAATGGCACTCATCTATCGCCGTGAAGTCAGGATTTCATTTTAAATCGATTCAAACAGTTGCTCATGATTGAGCAGATATAAAGGTATTTTTGCCTGCACTGAAAGAAATGCTACGTAGAAAAAAACTTCATTAATTAGTTTGTCACACTAACGAGTAAATATACTTTGAGACAAACAAATTAGAGAAATTTATCGTTAAGTTTATCTACGTAAATTTTTCAAGTATGCTACATCATTTGTGATCTTTTGTGAGTCTATGCATAGTCCTTCTGATTAACCATTAACAACATTTCTTGGTCAACTAAGCAGGTGGGGATTTTTCGAGTGTTTCAAAGAGAGACAAATAATTTGTCTTCATTTCACGCCTGGAGGGGTGGAACTTGAAAGTCTTTACAACGAGATATTACAGCACCAATGTTGGAAATTTATGATTTTTCTGGATTATACATTACATCGTTATGTGAAACACGAAAATCAAAGCTTATAAAATCGCATCATTTCACCTTAAAAAAATCGTCAGCCAAAAGCTGATGACTAAACTGATTACACATGGGTAACTTATTTTTGTTGATTTGAGCAATACACACACGCGCACACACACACACACACACACACACACACACACACACACACACACATATATATATATATACATATATATATATATATATATATATATATATATACATATATATATATATATATATACATATATATATATATATATATATATATATATATATATATATATATACATACATATATACTGAAAAAACTTTTTTAACACTGACGATGCAATGTCTCGTCATATAGACTTTCACAATCCACACCTTCAGGCGTGTGATAAAGACAAATTTTTCGTCTTCCTTAGAAGCACTCGAAAGATTCCCACGCGCCCAAACCCGTCTTTGAATGGAGATTTTGAAACAAAATTGGTCATTTAATAGGACTCTTCCTAGACCGACAAAAGATCACAAAGAGCGTAGTAAACAAAAATTATTATGTAAACAAACTTTAAAAATTACACCATTTCGTCACATCTAAATTCATTAGTTTGTCTCAAAGTTTATTTACTCTTAATCGAGTGGATATCATGATCATAACCATCATCATCATCATCAGCAGCCCTTTAGCATCCCTGGGATCCACCAGATCTCTCTATTATAGGCATCGTGGAGCAAGTACATTCTGAAGTTGTCTAGTTCGTCATACCATCTTATTTTCTGCTGGCCACAGTTACGTATATGTTCTCTGGGGATCCACGTTGTGGTTTCTATGATGTCTCTTATTCCTATCTTTCTCTAATATGATGTGCTGATCACTACAAGTGATGTTGAGCATGATTCTCAGTTTGGAGGTCAATCTTTCAGTCAGATTTCATGTTTCAGCTCCATAGGTGACTATCTAGAGTATCCATTGGTTGTATATCCTTCTTTTTAGGACCAATGGCATTTTTTGTCCTGGAAGGTTGAGCTTCCTTTACCAAAAGCTTGCCAACCTAGTTTGATTTCTTCATCTCTTCAGATTACTTTGAAAATCAACTATGGCTGGTGTAAAATGCATCACACAGTGATAAACAAGTGCTAGCAATTGCTGTACACCGCTTACTATGACTCCACCAAGACGCCACGGGCTATTTCCAACTAAAACCCAGGTTTGGTGAACTTATCTAATACAGAGAATGATATAATAAAAATTCAGTATAGAGTAAAATTACATCGCATGCTGTCTGCAACAATGCTCTAACCATAGGCAAAGATTGGAATGCTACTGAACCCAAGCGGCTAGCTATACAATTACAATATGCGTGTCTTCTGCACAGTTTTATGCTTGTGTAATTGACTGTGATATTGCATGACTACAGGCATCTCTGACTAATGATATACAAGGGTAACACAGCAGTTGCCAGTACTTGCTTATCACTCTTTGGTAAAGATTTTCATATTACACCCGCCGTATAAGTCGACCCTTAGTTTTCGAAATATTTTCAGGCTTAGAAATTCGACTAATACAATGCAATTTATGGTATATCTTTTTAAAGGTCGGGTATCTTTGTACCCTTCATATCTGTCTGATGCCCATGAATGTTTTTTGACACAAAGTGCTCCCAGTAAAAAAAAAAAAAAAATAACCACCCACACACACACAGGTTCTAAGATCTAACTACCTAAAATATTCACTCCTCTAAATCTACAAAAAATCAGGCTCAATCTGTTCTTTCAAGAATTGCTCTATCTGCTTGCACAAGAAATTAATCAAAATGTTATTTCAGTGTTATTTGAAGAAATCACAGAAGTAATTAAAGTATCCATTCACTCTTTACTTTTGCACCACTCCCCGCTGTGTCATTCACGAGGAAGCTGTGACTAAAACCTTCCTCATATCGTGTTTTATCAATGCGTCATAGCTCTCGGTTTATTTCGAATAAATACTATCGGAATAAATAAATAGAAAAGCCGCTTATTTTGTTCGATATTTATGTATCGCATATCCAGTTACCAGCAGTCTAATTTATATATTGTGTAAAGTAAACTATATTCAACATGAGGATTACCATTTGTTTTTAATTAGCAAAGGTTATATCATGTTCTTGAGTTGGTTCAACTAATGGCGTTAATGAGAGTAAAGGGAGTTGATGTGAAGTTATTTCTCTTGGTTGATGGGTTCGAAAACTTCGTTTGTGGAAGAGAACTTTATGAAATAATCAAATGGTTTAAGTAAATAATGACGTATGTTCGGGTTTCAATTCTTGGCTAGGCTTGCACATTTTTCTAATCAAAATATGTGTTTCTTTTTGTTTCGATGAAAATTTGGATTAAATGACTTTTAGAAAAATATTTAAAGAATCGAAAACGAATTTAAAAAAGAAATTATTACCCTTTAAAATCAGGTATCGATTTCACGCTGGAAATTATTGTCCAAGATTGTTCATGCCTAGTATATAATGAGTCTAATATATATTTTAGATACTTAATCTCATCGTACATAAATCAAACATATAATTTAAATTTTATAATAGTTGCTTTTTTCTCCCGAATTGTAAAAATAGGGTTCCCCAAAAAAACCCATCGCAGTAATTATAGAAAATTAAAAGACATCAAAAATGATGTGAAATACAATGCAAAATCAAAGAAAGCCTTGGAATTGACTCGTTTTCTTTTCGGGGTATTTACCAGGCAGTAACATGATGAGTAAGCAACATGATGAGGCAGCCAATGGAAGTGCAGCAAATCCGGCGTCAGTCAAAACAGATTCGGGAAAGTGATTATATATAATGCTTTGAGAGAGACTATAACTCATGCGATACATACATATATATATATATATATATATATATATATATATATATATTCTCACAGGCAAGCACATGCACGCACGCACATATATATAGAGAGAGGGCGAGGGAGACAGGAAAAGTGACAGGGCGTTGCTGTGTTTCGAAGTCATAAAGAACAAAGATATGATTAAGAGTTCAAATGTAACCAATAACTCTAGCCATGAATACTATAGCTGAGACTTTGAGTCCCAGCCGTAGCAAATTTCATCAACGGCATTAAGGAAAGGATAGGTTAGGACTATAGAAATACCCTGAAAGTTACATTTAAAGTAAAAATTTTGTAGTTTCTCAAGTGAACAACAGCAACAAGAGGTTTGCGTCTGGAGTGTTTTTAAGACGAGATGATGAGGGCGTTAACCAGAGAACTTCATTGATTTTTAAAATGAAAGAACAGAACCAAAACTGAATGCTTGTTGTATTTAACATCACGTTTATCAAAATGATTCCAACAAACAGGTTACGCCCATAAAAAATGCAGTTCGTCTTTTGGGTTACACTTATCTATCTGAAGTTTCATACACTCACAAACGCACACACGCGTATATATATATATATGTATATATATATATATATATATACATATATATATATGTGTGTGTGTGTGTGTGTGTGTGTGTGTGTGTGTGAGTACGCTCATGTGTGTTTAAGATCAATACTCCACGAGGGGATTTATCATCAAATGAAAACTGTGATCATGATTATTTGTGTGAGCTGTTTCTGGTAGCGTAAAACGTATGTAAGGATATCCAGCGTGATTTGAACATTTATCTTTCAGACTCAGCCCGGATTTCTTTACTCAACAAATGTTGTAGCCAAGTTGCATGTCGTAGAGGACGAAGACAACCAGAACAGCACCACATCGAAATGCAAACTAATAAATGAAATTATAAGCATAAGAACGCAAATATATATCTAGAATTTCTAGTCGCATTGAACGTTGAGAAATACATGGTAAAAACGTGAGCATTTTAGGGTGCTACAAGTTCTTTTTAAACGCGTACATATAAAAATCATATAAACAAATTTTGATTTTAAGGATGCTTAATATTAAGAAAAGTCAAATCAACAGCATTCTCATTAAAGTATTATACGTCATTAATGTAACTTTTTTTTATTCACATAGTTCTTTAATTAAGATGTGTGATGTGTGCGTATACATATGCACACGCACCCACACTCCATTATTGATATGACAAATAATATATAAAGATATAATCCGTCCTTCGCATAAATGAATCACTGAATCATCATCATCATCATCATCATCATTCTTTTATCGTCTGTCGTTGGACAGAGACCTTCCCAGGATCCGCCACAATTCTCTATCATGGGCGTCGTGGAACCAATATTTTCTGAACTTGTCTAGTTCATCTCTCCATCTTGTATTCTGTCGGCCTCGGTTTTGCCTGAGATCTCTGGGGATCCATGTTGTGAGTCGTGATGTCCATCGGTTGTCTGCCATTCTTGCAACATGGCCTGCCCATTGCCATTTAAGCTTTTTTTAAAAAATAGATTCTATGATGTTTTGGACTCCCATGTTCTTCCTGATATACTGTGCTGTCTTTCTCTCATGAGCGCGTTGTATGCTTCTCAGTTTGCAGGCCTATCTTTTGATTAGTTTCCATGTTTCAGCTCCATAAGTGCAGCACTAATTATCTAGAGAATTATCAGAAATTCATCTAAAATCATCTGAAAAAGTAGATCTTTTCTACAAAAATTTATTTTATACTACGTACAAGATTTGGGCAATGTCAGTGGGTCTAAAATTATCATAAAGACCCCAATAGACCTTTCTCCCCCTGCAAAAAAAATAGATACAATTTTCAAGGTTATAGTCCCAAGAATGTAGCCAGGAGCACTTGGAACGCACAGACATATAGAGAAGAATCTGTAGCCCATTTGGCTGGTTGGTCAAACGGACCAGCTATGGGGCTACAGTGATTTGATAAGCAGAAAAAGTAACATCTGTACTGTCGATACGTTCTGTCGTAAGCACGAGAAAGTGTATCACAGACAATGAAAAAAGAGACTAACAGAAAGAACAGATAGACACACACACACACACACACACACATATATATATATATATATATATATATATATATATATATATATGTATATATATATATATATATATATATATATATATATATATATATATATATATATATCGTGCTTTAAAAAGTCTTTGTGATTATATTTGTTACTTACTAACATGAAAAGGGTCATGATAAAATCTTTATAAAAAACATCCTTATTGCTCGATACAAGGTAAAAATGTGAATTATTTTCAGTTTATTTATCATTTACCGTTGTCTGCAGCTTTCATTCAATATTTTTACCTGGCCGCATACAAAATAAAACGTGGTGTACCCAATTTTCAGCGCAAGAATTGTTTTGCACTACTTTTGAAGACAGGAGAAATATCAGTAACTGAACAGAACACAGAATTGCTGATTCATATTGCTGGTTGAGTCAGTTGGTTTTTCTGGATTAACAAAAATAAAGCTGTTTCTATCTAAGTATACACTAATTTAAATATCAAATAAGCTAATAATTTCTTTGTCAGTTTCCAGATTACCATAAGTAAATCGTTCCTCCTGGTCTTTTTTAGGGGGGGGGGAGGTTATGAGCATTTGAACACGACAGGGTTCAAGAATAAAATTCATTTTTCCGGTAGTCACTGCAACTAATTCCTGCCGTTTGATCTTAACTTATAAACAGCTAAAAAAGCCCCGATTTGGCACAAGTACCCCTCAGGGGGATACATACACATTGATCTCGATTACAAAAATATGATGAGAAAATCTCTTAATCAGCCTTATTCGGCAATATCGTCCAACAATCCAAATATTATAGTAAAACCTAGAATTATTCAAACCCATTATGTATATATATATATATATATATATATATATATATATATATATATATATATATATATATATATATATATATATATATATATATATATATATAAATATAAATTATGAAGTGAAAAAAAGGGAAATATGATTATATAAAGTCAGGGATGTTTTCACTGTAAAAATGGAACAATAGTCAGAGAAGTTTGAATCTATTACTTGCCTCTTGCAGTTTGAAGAAGTAGGGTGTGTTTTGGAGTCTCCCGCGAACAAATCAACGGTCCGATTGAGAGAAAATTGAATTTTTCTTTTCTTCTTGACAAAGACAAAAAAGAGAATTGTTAAACCCACGCTATGGGCTCATTTTTCCAAGTTTGTATATATTCTCGCCGAATAAAAATATATATCAATTATACAAAAAATTCACTTTGTCGTTTGTTCGGGAGTGTTCATCTGCTCCTCTCTGCATTTTGTTTCACACACATACCATTATATCGAATTTCTTTTCTGACTCGTTTATTCTGATGCCTTACTGAATCAGTTATTCTCTCCATGATCGACGAATGTGACCCCTCAAGTGCAGTTGAGGACTATGACATTCCTTTGAATATTTAACCTATTGACATAGATGGGTACTACAGCTTGTTATATATTGACAAAATAAATGAGGGAAAAAATGTTGAACGGGAATGGCGAATATGGGGGAGACTCGTTTCTTTGAGGAGCTGCATAAAGATCTGGTGTAAAACCATATTTGATGGACAAACGAAGCTGCATGAAATGAAGGGCCCAGACTTTGATAAAGGCATTCTGATATTAGTGAACTATGCTAGGAAGGTAAATGATTGCAGTTGGCAAAAGTACCTATTGGTAGCCCAAGCCAGTAACACTCACATAGGGGTTCATTATGCCTGTTAGAACAGTGCATATAACGAGATGAAGAGACAGGCCACGGCCATCAGCCAAGGAAGCAATAAAGTGAAAGTAGTTGTTACAAGACCTGTTTTTTGAAAACCTGTGACTGGAAAAAAAACGCTTCATTTGTTGTCAGATTCGTTCTAAAGACAGATAAGTTAAAGAAAGATTTTAATAGCCGCAGCTCTCCCCATTCGTGAAAAGTTCGTTAATACGTGTTCTCAATGGAATTATAAATGGACTGAAGAAGTGTGAATAAAAGTGCTAGATTGCAATGATTTTGTAGCAGCTGGAGGCCGTTACCACAGGTTTTGTCACAAAGACTTTACTACCCGAAAGAGATTATTAGCGACTTCTCCAAGTTGACCAATAGTGTCACAGAGCTTGGATAATTCCAACCGTATTTATGAATGGCTAGAATCTAAAGCAGAGCTATATTTTTTGTTGAGGTTCGCAAAAAGATGACAGAAATTGCATATGGCGAAGATTTATATGGACCAAAGTGGTTAAAAATACACTTACGGTAAAAATATGGGAATTCAATTTATTTTGCACAAATTGGTGGAAGATCAGATATAGTTTGATACAAGAGACATTCTGATTGTTTGATAAATAACATCTGGTATGGAAATAAGAAAGAAAGCAGGGAAGATGGAGAATGATAATAATAGATACTAAACTTATACTCGGAGGAATAAGAACAGCAACATATGATTGCGACATCTATCCCAGTGATGAAGAGATCGAGAATACTGAACAAGAATTGAACTGGTTATCTCGTTATCTTAGAATATTCAACGAGTCCTTGCTCAATCAAACGCTGAAACGAACCAGTATTGGACAAGTTAATATTAATGCCTCTCGTCCAAGATTGCCATTATCCTCCATTCTGTTCGGACTTTGAATTAAATTAGACAACTTGTTTGGCTCAAAGTGGACAATTACTGAACTGAACAGATTGGGATTCAGTATTGGACCACATGAAATCACACGCTATAAACAGTCAGGAAAATTAAACTATAGTAGATGCTCTAAAGGAAAACCTACCTGGCTCGGATGGGTATTGGCACAGGAATTCTCCCTGCAATGGCAATAGTATCATCCTCAACGGGTGGTGGCACACATTAAGGACGGGGTAGCATTTACCGAGTCAAGCGGCAGCAATGCAAACATATTGGGTTATATAACCAAGGATATATCAATAACAGGTTTCAGGATTATCTAAAGTTTCTTTCAGAAGCATACTTGAATTGCAATCACTAAGTCCATTTCCATAACTTTGACGTTTTTGTGGTATACTTTGTTATCTTTCAGCGAGAGCTACAGAGGTGGTCAGAGTTCATGACTTTGAACATATCCAGTCAAGTAAATAATCGATTTCCTTCTGATAACTGACTGAAATTAAATGGACATGTGCGGCAATCATTTCATATTGCGATTTTTACTTGGTCAATCAGCATAATTTGGCTTGACGATTTTGGGTGTCAGAGATTGGCGATGGAAAGATGAAAATAGCAGGACGAATAGTTGTTTTAAGAAGTCATAAGATATCGTTATAGCTTGTCTCCGACTGAGCAGAACAACAGAATGTTCATGCAGAAGAACAGGCCACTTCTAGCGACTCATGTGGCAAACGTAGCTGCAGAAGATAGTTTTGAAGATTGCGATGTCGATGGTTCTGACTTTGACAGAAATATTTTTCGTGTATACGATTGAGGAATTACTTTGAGGTATAACGCGTATCCCATGTGATCCAAAATATGATTTTATGTTCAGAGAAACCAGAAGTTAAATACGAAAATACAGCTGGAAATAAAAGCGTAATTGAATAAAGTCATCTAATGAATATTTACGAGAAAATACAAAAAATTATTCTCTTGGTCATTAAATTATCAATCAAAGATACCATCACGTGGATACTTGTGTCGAATTTGAGCATGTTAGCTTTGTTAAAACTCCTATAAGATATAGTAAAGTTGCAGGCTTTGTTTGCATAAGCTACCAAAAACAGTGAATTTTATTCTTGAACAGTGTGGTTCAAACGCTCAAAACTCCCAACTCACCAAGAAAATCCTAAAGACGGGGATTTACATGTGTTAATCTACATAAAATGAGCTTTCTAACGGTACCAAATGTGTTTAGTCACTAATTAATTCCCGGTTCAACCTTATTTCGCCTGGAATTAAGCTGGCGCAACTTGAGCTTGAATTTGAGCAAAAATCTAGGCCTAGAAAAGTTTTTTCTCATGCATTGCCCACTATAGTCAATCTGGTCGCATTCTTTTTTATCTGAAAGAGTAACTAAAATCTAAAATAATATATAAACGTGAAACAACAACAACAAAAACCAAAAAACATGATATTCATTTAGTTATCATTTTCATCTTGGTAGAAAAGTGTTGCTAGCCACCGAGTTTGTGAGAATTTCGATAAAGGACGTTGTTATGTTACAGAAATCGCAGCCTTGCTCCTACTTCTGCTGTCCTCTGGGAGGTGGAAAAGGGAGATTTTAAAAGAAAATCCATCATCTAAAAACGAAAATAAAACCTAGTCCATAGGCTGCTTATCGGTGGAGAGGTCATCAGAAGCTGTGAAAATAAATGTCCAACTCTGTCCTCGTTTGACTTTCAAACATGCTTCTAGGTCTCTCTCTTTTTTTTTCTTTGCTTCCTGTAGTGAGTAATGAAAAAGGAAAATATTTTCTTCGCATTTTGCGGCTGTTATGAAAAAGTTGGTTGCGTGAGTGATAAAACTCATTTAGTTTTTTTGCTAGTCCTTCGAACGCTGGTTAGTTGCACAGATGTACTATTAGTATTACTAGCTTATAGGTAGCCTTCGCCAGCCATTAGGTTCGATGTTAAATTACTCCCTTTGAATCAATTTTATATAATTATTTGAACTACTCTACAATTAGCATTCTTCCATCGGAGGGAAAAAGGTTTCCCCTCATTTTGATCCTATCTTGAAAAAGTATGATCAAAATATGAAGCCAGGTGAAAAAAAGCTTTTAAATAGTGTGATTGAAATATGGTATCAGGTAAAAAAACAACTTTCAGGAAAGTGTTATTACAAAAAAGAGGCCGGGTAAAAAAAAGCAATTTACAATGAAGCGTGATAAGAATAAACGTTCTCTCACAAAGTCACAGACAATGAACAAAAATTAAAAAATAATATTATTATTACTATTCACACAGTATATCTTTTTTGCAATTTTTTCAGCTAGCTTTCTGAAATCACACATAGTGTTGCTTATAGTCTCATTCTTCTATAAAGGATTCATTTGCTGTATACTGGATTTGGTCTATTTTCGCTTTGAAATAATTGGTCCTGATGTATTTGCTTTGGTTTGCATAGATAGATGTTCCTGTTCCTATCTTTAGGTGTCCTCTGTATAGACTTGTTTATGGTTGTTTGTCTAAAATAGTTCCTATTTGCTTTCGAAATTCCCTGTGGAGATTTTTCTTTTCACATTTTTCTATCGCTGTTCTCGCGTTTGCCGTTTTTTAATCTCTCGTTGCATTCCTCTGTGCAGTTTTAACGATGTTCTTACTGCTCTGTTGTGTTTATCGTATATATATCATTTTAAACCGTTTGAACACAATCTAGGTAATATAATGGAACTTTCGTTCATGTTGGCACTATAGGGATAATAATGTAAAGAAAAGAACAAAATAGATGCATGGTTCTAGTCTATTTTAATACTATATTAATGATGAGAATGGTAATAATCGAAACCAGTTCTTGTGACTGTTAGATTTTGACCATTACCATTATCATCGTTCACATCGAAAATAAAATAGACTAAAACCATGGGTCTATTCTGTTCATTCGTTTGTATCATTATCCCTACAGTGTCACAATGAAGCGAAGTTTCACAATATTACATAGATCCAATCCAGCGTCTAAGCTAAAATAAGCGTATTAGCAAAATAATGTCTTTTGTTGTTTTTATTACTTTCATTTTGGTCTAAATGCATTTCCATGGGCTCTGGTGATGTCAAAAGTATTGCCTTATAAATGGGCATTCTCAACTAAGTAGGAAATGTCATCTCAAATGTCAACTTCAACGCAGTCTTGGAATTTATACCTTTACAGTCAGACTGTGGGAAAATTTTGATGTTATCAAAAGCACTTCATGCTACAGGAAACCGCTAGGAAAACTTGTCTGCATGAATAACGAACGAGTATCTCACAGATTACATTGATATGTTATCATGCACATTTGATACTACAAGAAAACGTAGTCTAGGGTGAATTATGAACGAATGATGGACATTTCAAAAATTTGGTTGCTGTTGTGGATGACATCTTCAGAATTATACTTTCCCAGTGGTCATGACTGTTGTAGACGTTTAGAACGTCATTGAGTACACCTGATACTACAACTACAAAACCGCTGAGAAACATTTTTGTGGTGATTTTTAGGTTAAAGAGTAGATCTTTTTCATAAAGCCAACTAATTTAGCCAGACACTTGGACGCCATCTGGAAATTTATATCTTTCCAGTGGTCAGACAGTAGTAGAATTTTATGTGTTATAAGGCACACTTGACACTACTAGTAACTGTTGATGAAACTTGCCTGGAGTAAATAATGAACAAATAAAATATTTCGAACCCATCTTGGACACCTTCTTGAAAATTATACCTTTCTATTGGTCAGACAGAAGTAGAACTTTGATAGGTTATCGAGCAGGCTTGGTACTACAAGAAACCGTAGGAAAATTTATACTGGATGATTATTGAACGAGTAATGGACATTTTAAAGAATCAGCGATCATATTGGATGTAATCCTGAATATGATACCCTTCTAGTGGTCAGCCTGTGATAGACTAAACTTCATTGAGCACATCTGATACCACAGAAAACACTGAGAAACTTTTTTTTAGGGCTAAGATGTTTTTTTCATAAATATACCGTCAGTGTGATAAGTACTGTGATAAGATTACTCCGAAGGATGATGTGCATATTCTCTTCTGTGAATAGTTGGAAAAATAGGCAACATGTTTTTTTCACATCTGCTATACACATACTTTGATATTTCAGCGAGATATTGCTTGTGACATAATCAATATACTGCCCAGCACTAGATGTTTTCGCAAAAGCACGCTTCTAAAAAAAATATTTTGACGTTAACCTAAATGCATCTACTTGAGTTCTGGTGATCTCAAAAGTAATGACTGGACATTCTCATATTAACTGGAAATATCATCTTAAATGATTTTTCAATGTTGGATTCCCAAATTAAACACGTTTAAACATTAGACCTGGTGGAAGGAAGGGCATCTTGAAATTGACCTCTCACGGTCCTCAGAGATCATATCTGGCTTTTCTCCACAACTGAAAATGAATGTTATGGGACACTGAACTTTGTTAATAATTTCGTGCTTTTTCCCCAAAAGTGCACTATTAGTCATAATTTGAGAGCTTATGCGCAACATACTAAAAGTTTATAAATGTGCAATCTGTACAAATGAACATATGAATATATTTCATTGATCACAAAATGACAAAAAATGTATGCAAAAGGTAATTTAGAGTGATATGCACAAAAGTAGTTTGGTTTTGAGTCATCCATATGTATAGGAATATAAGCTCATGAGTTATTGCATCTTTATGGTGGAATGGACATTTTTGCATGAGTGTGCTTATCGTTCATGAAAAACTGTAATCTGGAAAGGGTTGATAAACACGTTGTTCATAACAAAAACTGGTAGAAAAACAGAGAACAATATTTGTTTAAAAAAATAAAATTAGTCTGCTAAGTTTTGCTGATTTCCAAATGTTTCGTTGATGACTACAGCCGAGTTTTGCGTCAGGCTGCAGCAAGTCTGAGAACCATACTAACATTCTTCCCTTTCAGAAACACTCGTCTTGCTTCTCTTCCTATACTTTATTCGTTTCCTCCTTCACCATCTTCTCTCTTTTTTTGCCATGTGCATATTTTCGCTTTCCTTCTCTCTTTGTCCTCTCTAATCCTCTTTTATTTTCTCTTTTTTTCATTTTTCTTTTTCTTTCCCTCCTTTTTACTTTTCTTTTTCTATTGACATGACGGTTGGAACTGCCACTTGATGGTAGTGACATGCAGTTCGCTGTTAGTGTTTCCTTGGGTCTTGCAGACAATCATTGTTTTTTTTTCGGGGGTGTCACAACCGAGAATCACAATTCCAACCGAGGAAGGGCAATTTGAGAAAGTTAAGACGAGAGACAAATTTCTTCAACAGGACGGCAGGAGGGAAAGATATCTGCAATTTTAAAACAAGGGTGGTCTATATGTAAATTGGACTTACGCGTTGTTTTACGGATTTAGTTGCCTTTTCATGACATCAGAGTAGAGTATGGGTTTGAAAGTAACATTTTATGCAGACACAACAACAAATAGGCGTATAAGAGACCGATGAACTGCGAGCTGATATACATGAACCTGACATGAGTGCATACACAATTCCTGAAAAAGGAATAAATACGACGTTCGAAGTATATGCTTTTTTTTTTTAGCTAACGTAAAGCCATACGGAATTCTCTTGCGTAATAATCTCGATCTCATGAATTTGAAAAATAAACTTTTTGAAAGATAACTTCTTTAACTTTATCACGGCCCCATTTACAATAAACATGATATATCCGGCTGAACTTTCTATGACTAGATATTATCTAAAACTTACAAAATAACGATTCCTAACAATCTTTCTGAAGAATGATTCAATCGAAAAAGCATTTGACTTTTTATTCGTTCTGGAAATATTATCGATAACATGGTAATAAAAGAAATCGATAAAATATTACCGATGTGCCGTTCAGCTTTTTCTTGATAAGACAAAATATATGATAACATCAAAGATGTTATGTGTGTAACAGATTCAAATCCGCACCTTAAATGTGGGTTCTTACTTTTATATGTTAATATGCTCAAAGAGAACGATATCTCTATTTTTCTACAGAAGGAAAATATTTCAAACAAATCGTGGACTTTCTAGATAAAAATTACAAACCGCAAAAAGATTGAATAATTTAAATCCTTTTAGCACATGCTAAATTTACCGTAAAACAAAACCATAAGCATCAATCACACTACATTCATATGAACCTTAATTTGAAAAAATGAAGTTCTTTCCTATTTTATTAAACCAGGAACTGTATTGAGCATTTCAAAAATTTGCTTTCTGCAAGAGACAGAGACTTTTCTTTATTTTCTTTTAGATCTAAAACAGATACATTATCAATGGCTTTTGAATAACTAAAAAATTAGATGACAATTAAAATTCTTGAATAAGTTGAAAAAACTCTCTCTTACGGAAATTGTTTCCCATTCATCACTCAAATCAATTAGTTCAGTTCCACATAACGAGTTTCATTTTTAAATGTTCAGAGACAAAATACATCCTATATCATTTCTGTGCAACATCCATCTCACTCTTATATCTCTATTTATCCTGATATATATCCGTATATATATATATGTATATATCAGGCCCGCCGTCTACTGCTGTGGAGAACTCTTCCAAGCAATCCTTGTTCGCGAAGCCAAGCCATTATATATATATATATATATATATATATATATATATATATATATATATATATATATATATATGTGTGTGTGCGTGTGTGTGTGTGTGTGTGTGTGTGTGTATGTGGTGTGTGTGTATGTGTGAGCTGAATGAAACACCCGAAATGATTAGGTAAGCAGGCAGTAAGATAGGTTAGAATTTCACAAAATGCTTGACACATTAAGTTGATTTTAATCCGTCCCAAGAATTGAACTTTTCTTCATTACTCCTACTTTTACTCTTATGTCAAAGCCAATGATCAATTTCATTGGTTAAAGTTGCCTTACAGCTGACTAAAATGACGATTTTAACTACAGAAACTGAAGACATTTGTCAAAAGTGCAAGGAAAAATAGAAAACCACTTAGACACATTTTTTGTGCAATAGGCCATATTGTATGTTAAAGTAATTAAAAAATATCGGTCTTGCTTTAAGATTTCTTGAATTTTTTCAGCCGGGATATAATCTCCGTCCAGGATATTTCAAGTAAAATGATTCGACATCACAGACGGAGTTAATTGTTTGTGTGTAAACAGAGATGGGAATAATAGTATGGTCAAGTAACCGCTTATTTGAATCGAATTCGCACTATAAATGGGACATTAAAATCATTGTAAATATATATACACACACACACACACACACACACACACACACACACACACACATATATATATATATATATATATATATATATATATATATATATATATATATATATATACATATGTGTGTGTGTGTGTGTGGGGCATGTCAAAATTATATAATATCTATTATGAAGGACAGTTCATCTATAATTAACTTTAATATTCAAAATAAGTTATGTAGCAGTCGAAATTCAGTAGCAATATTAGGTACACTAGTTGGTGGGTAGGCTAGGGCATTTTTTATCAATAGAATACATTGTTACCGAAAAAAAGAATTATAGACTGTTTCAAAGATATGTATTTTCGAAGTACTAGATCACTTGTGCAATTTCATTGATTAAAGGACGGTTTTTAGACTCAACCAGTAGGTCAAAGATCTATCATAAGTAATGTATTTATCTGGTAATATATTTAATCCTTTGTAGTACATATGGGCTGACACTCTGCTGAACACGAAATTTGTGTCTCAAAAGTTCTAAAAAGAATGAAGGATGAAGCGAAATTTGAATCGAAAGGGCAAACAGGATGTCCACGCTTCAGCACTCATCTACAACACCGCTACCTAATGAATATTTCTAAATTTTTTACCAAGATTTACCTCTTTGTCAAATTTGAAACAGAAGTGGGATGCGAAATGAAGCAGATCGACTATAAACACTCGAAAGGTTGAGAAACCTCTCTTTACTAAAAGACATATGAAACAGATTAGTCATCTGCCGTGAAGTCATGGACTGTGAACGATTGAAAAAAGGTCATTTTTAGCGATGAGTGGAAAGAATATTTGGAGGAAAATGTAAAAAAGTAGAAGAAAGCTGAAAAGAAAGGGTAAATATCTTAACCATCTAAGCAACTGCCTCACCTAACCTTTTTAAAGCTAAAATTGGTGTTTTAGGGCATGAGGATAAATTTAAGACCAGATAACATTTCGGGAAAAAACCACATGTTACATGATTGGTGTCAAAAGGGCCTGAATTTTTTTAAATGTTCATATTCACGTAAATAGGTTACTCTCAGATACTTCATGACGTCGTCATTTTTTTTGATAAATCGATCTTTCAAATCAAATGGTGTCACTTTGCTGGCAGTCGATCTTGGGTGCTTGTTAAATGTAAGTAACTGTAAGCTTTCTGTTCGTTGTTTTTAAAAAAATATCAACAATAAATATCCTGAAAATAATTGTAAGAGTGTGAAGAGATTGATTACTGCTTCGTCAGAGGCAACTAGAACACGCACAAGATATCTTTTACGGCTCTAGAGATTTGCGTAGTCACGTCGTTTTTTAACAATTATGGAAACGCTCAGGTTATTTTGAGTGGTGAATCTCACGTTTGCAGTTTTATGTTTTTGTCATCAGTCTTGCTACATAAAGTTTGTTTTAACAAAAGTTATTGAGAACAATTTTCATATTGAAAGTACATTTTGCAAGCGTTTTTTCACCCACATTTTTATCCGTGATAAATCTGCTTTCTCCTTTAGTGAGCTTTTAGAAGATGTAAAAAATGTAAGCGACAAATCACTATTGAGCACATACCTACAATAAGAAGAAACTAATCCAAGAGTTCCAGGAAATTATTGATTCCTTTCCAGCAGGAAAATACTTATTGGTGCGTACAGCTGTTGTGAATATGCAATTGTGTTTCTATAAGGCTGCAACAAGGAGGATGATGATTTAGGTAAATCCTTTGGTAGCATGGTCAAACGACAGTTGCATCAATGGCCTTTAGCTCCGGACGAACCGATTGAAATGCTGAACTACTGCAGAGTATCCACATACAATACTACGTCTGATTTTTCTGAGAAGAATGAATGAGTTTATGTTACAATAGATTCCCGCGTCAAAGCTAAAAAGATTTAGTCAATAATATCTGAGCAACCTTAGATTTGCAGACTACATCGTCCTTTTCGCAAAAAACTTACACCACCTCCAACTAATGCTAGATGAACTAAACGAAGAAAGCAAAAAAGTCAGCTTACACATGAACTTCAGTAAAACAAAAGTCATGTGCAACAATCACATTGAGAATAAGAACATAACTGTCAAAATCGAAGATGCAAAACAGGGGAAAGTACACCACTACATACACTTAGGACAACGAATCTCTATGAAACCAATAAAAGAAGACGAAATCAAGTGAAGAAATACTCAAGGATGGCAAGCCTTCGGCAGAGCAAGCTTAACCTTCAAAAACAAGACGATCCCCATAATCCTAAAAAGAAGGGTATATAACCAATATATCCTCCCGATTGTAACTTATGGAGCTGAAATATGCAACCTAACCAAGAGACAGACTCGCAAACTGAGAAGTATGCAATGCGTACATGAGAGAATCATGCCCAACCTCACATGGAGAGACTGCAAGACAGTACAGTGTATCGGGAAGAAAACGGGAGTCCAAGACATGATAGAATCTACTAGAAAACTTAAATGGCAATGGGCAGGTCATGTTATAAGAATGGTAGGAAACTAATGAACATCTCGACTCACAACATGGATCCCCAGGGATCACGTGCGAAACTGAGGTTCACAGAATACAAGATGGAGATATGAACTAAACAAATTAAAAAAGTACTGGCTCTGCGACGCCCATGATAGAGAATTGTGGCAGATCCTGGGGAGGGTCTATGTCGAACAACGGACGATAAAAGACTGATGATGATGATAAAGTGATTGGGAGAGTCTATTCACCAGAGAATTCAGTCCAAGCAGTTATAAGGCTTGTCATTCATGGGATATCTGACAGCAAGGACGTTGCAAATATGCTGCACAAATGCAATCACGCAATTTCTCACCAAGACTTAAGGATGAAAAACATAAGTGCAGACCCACCCATGATACAATGGAGAATGTGTTTCAACTAATGAAGAAAAGGAGACTATTACTCAAATCAAATCAGGTCACAAACGAAACAGCAACTTGATATCTGAGACAGCTTAGACGTTGAGCCAACTGAGGTAGCACCAAACAACACAGGAAAACGCGTTGGAACTCCTCCTATGGCAAATTAGAGGGACGATGAGAATCCACGAGAAGAACTTGATGCAAGTTTAAAAACGATGTAGCATGATATGCTGTCATTTGAATTGGATGGCAAAAAAATTACATTTACTCGACTTTGGGCCAAATGTCCAATTGAGAAATGCATTGAAGAGTATTTGACAGTAACTACACAGACACTGGAAAATCCTGTACACCATGATTTTATTATGGATATCATGGTAAATATTCCTCACATCTTTTTCCATTCTGCTGAAAGAATTTATTCAAAATAGTGTCATATCCTGTGGAAGCATAAAGACATGAAGCAAAACGTAATCTTGCTGATAGGCGGATTTCACCAACAGCGTAACAGACAAAAAGACAGCTCATGAAACGAAGCAGTTGCAGAGGATACAAGCAATGGTGCATTTGCAGGTATGGAAGCGCTGGGAACAGCACGTTAGGCCTGTGAAGGACGTCAATACTATTGATGCATTAGTCCATAAAGAATGCTTTGATGCTTTTGTCCAGTTCTAGAAAGAGGAAATAACAACTTGTCATACCAACACAGCACCAGAATTCCTCACTTTGCTCATTTCTCTGAGAGAAAAAAAAAACAAAAAAAAAAAAAACGGCCCAAGTACAATAAAAACCAACATGGTTGCTATTGGGCCATATCCCCCTCTTAATTCTATTCCGGCTGAAGATGATTACTGTCACTGTTGAATTGTGTATAGGATAAATAGAATATTGGAAATAAATATGTTTCTAATGTGATGTATTTATTCATTAGAATCGAACAAGCCCCGTTATATCCGTAGGAAAGATTTTCATGGATATGTATCTTGCAGATAAGAGTTATCAATTTGGCTCAGTCAATGAGAGAGCTGACAACCAATCATTTGGCTGTGATTTTAAGGTTGGGAAATGTTAATTTTACTTATCTGTTTGATTCAACGGGACGGTACAAACAGTGAAGAATTTGCTCTCCGAAATTTGGTGTGGATTGTGCTTATTCTGAATTAGAAGGTCTACTTACCAATCTAACCAAAGCAAAGGCTAGCTCTGAAGCAAGCATGATCATTACTGCAAAGATGTTTGCTCAATGCTTACAATGGTATCAGCTGTAAGAGAAGGAATCTGAGTGACATCTATAGTCTGAGAGGCATATGCTGAATCAAATCTCAATGTGCCACCAAAATGATGCAAAATAGTATAGCTGTCAACATGTTTATTTGCGTTCTTCACAACATGGGTTAGGGGTCATCCAGTGCCCCAAGGACTGGGAGTAAAGTGTTTTGGAGGAAGTATTGGAGGTGGGAAATTCTCGTCGAATCACGGAGATTTAACGCTGCATTAAAGTTAATGCTTCAGTTATTATGGATGGAAATGGTGCGAAAAGCAAAGGTCTATTGTATCAGTATGATTCGTGGAAAGTCCATTGCCACAACCGATGAAAAGGAAAGGTAGGCTGGATAATAAGCTAGCTGAAACGTTGCGGAAAAATATTATATTCTTCAAAATTTATTAACTTGAATGATAAGATAAAATTAGCCAATTGAGACCGTCGGATATTGCAGAACTTGCCCCAATCCTATGCATATTACACTGTTCTTGCGAGTATTTGGTAACTGTTCCGAATCACTCAACGACAAAAAGAAAACAGGTGAGAGAATAGCAGCCTTTATTCTTGGTAAAAACGATTCTTGTTCAGTATTGTCTGATCAGATGACCTAACTATGCGATGACTTTTGACTAGATTATGCAAACGAAGCAGAAATTTCTGGCCGAGTTTCCCATGCCCCAAGCTGTGTAAAGCATAGTTATGATTGATAAGGGCGGGAAGTATATCGGCAGGAAGGCAGAGATACTAATGAAATTGGTTGAATACCGGCAGCGAATAAACGGTAGAAGGTCGACAGGCGGCAGAAGTTCAGTCGAAATCTGTTTAGACTGAACACAACCAAACAAACAAACATAGAATTAAAAGGTTTTACTTTGATAAACCTAAAACAACATGAAGGGCAGTGTGAACGATTGATGAATGAAGATGTTTTGGTATCATATTGCGTGGGTGCTTTTATAATGTAAATTCAGATGTATTTGATACATACAAACTCTCTTTCTCTCTTTTTTTACCCCAGAATGAACATACTATATGTGGTGCTGACCCCTGGTGATCTCTAAAAGTCAATTCGAGGTCAATTCTGGCATTTTCTAATCTAATAGAGACGGCTGCACTTTATGGACTCCAAATTTGAATACGAAGGTAATTTGAACACATCATGAACATAGAATTCTAATGGTCAATCCAGGGTCAGATCAATTTATTCATTTTCAAGGCCAAGGAAGACGGCTGAACCCTAACAGCTACAGATTTATGTACATGGGCAACTTGATGCCAGGATGAACATAGGATAGTTGGTACCGACTCCTGATGACTTCTAAAAATCAATTCAAAGTCAAATGAATTTAGATATTTGCAGATAATGTTAATTTTGGCATTTTTGACCCATCTGAAGGTTTGAGACCCCACTTCGAGAAGCTCTGTGCTAGAATTTACTACGTGATCTTTATTGTTTATTTCCACCCCAGGGGAAATCCAGGTACCCAAACGAGCATATATATATATATATATATATATATATATATATATATATATATATATATATATATATATATATATATATATATATATGTGGGGGTTGCGTTCATGTGTGTGCGTTTGTGTACATACATACGTATTGATAAATATCTATATATATATATGTCTGTGTATATCGTTATGCTTGAATACTTGAGTGAACATGTTTCTACATACATATGCACACACACACACATATATATAGTATGGGAATACACGTATATGCATATTTATATGTACTCACATACACACAAGAGACTGCATCAAAAAATCGGCAGCCCGACGATTAGTTATTAGCTGAATTTTGATCTGGAATTTTTGCTTCATAGCGTTTGATCTATATGAATAATATTCACCACTGAATTAATTGCGTTGATAAGAAGGATATTATGTTTAAAAATAAATATCTGTTGCGTAAAATAAATGAATACTACTGAATGAATAAATACAGAGATAGATAGAGAGAAAGATATATGTTTGAGGTTTGTGAGTAAGGGTTGTATTTTTGGAAACACACATGTACACACACACACACACACACACACACATATATATATATATATATATATATATATATATATATATATATATATATATTATGACAAGAGAGAATCAGCCAGAAGGGATGCATGTTTCCGTGGAAAGAACACAAATAAAAGACCATGTTGACGTAGTCAAACATTCATCCCAATTATACTACTTCATAAGTTATTTAATACTCAGACTTATTCCTAATAGACAACGCAGACATTCGCCTCTTTCAAACTCTAACAGTACAAGTACATGGTTTCCTTTCATAAATGAACATTTCCTATTACAT
>OY735216.1:12610440-12705440 GCA_963457665.1 Thysanoteuthis rhombus | reverse complement strand
ATACAGAAATTTGGAAGAAAAAGCAGACGACAGAGCCATTTGTATTTTCGTTACGTTAAAAAATTATTAGTTGATAAAAAATCTGGGTTAAGAATCTGTTTAGTAAACCAGAGTGATAATTTATGAAAATATATTACCTTTTTTACAATAAATTGAAAAATAAAAATATAACTGATTTGATTACAAATATTATTTTCTTACAATGAATCATATAGATTAAAATAATACTTATCTTATTCAAGTTATTTCTTGTCTTATTTAAGATATTACTTATTTCATTACTATAGATTAAAAAAAATTACTCATTTTATTTGAAATATCACTCACTCTATTGAGAAAAAGAAGAGAGAGAAGGATTTTATGCATATTACTGAAAGGGTAAGAAGATAGAGGGAAATTTAGGTAGTTTAAGAGTGTAGCAAGAGAGGAGAGGAAAGAAAGTTAGGTAGTTCATTGAGGATGTTGGAAAAAGTTTGTATATGAAACTAATCGGTGTTTGTATAACATTTAGATAAAATCTTGGACCAGCAGCTAAGATATGACGGGATAAGGGACCGAAAGCTGTTCAAGGAATAAGATCACTATTATAATCGACAAGATTAGAGATGGCTATTATTTTCAATTTGGTTAGACTCTTCACCATGTATCATCATCAGTCATTGATCGTCCGTCGTTAGACATAGACTTTCCTCAGGATTCGTTGTGAGTCGTGATGTCAATTGGTTGTCTGCCATTCTTTCAACATAACCTGCCCATTGCCATTTGAGTTTTCAGTAAATTCTGTGATGTCTCGGACTCCTGTTTTATCTCTGATAAACTGTGCTGTCTTTTGATCTCCCCATGTGAGGTTGAGCATGATTCTCTCATGTGAACGTTACATGCTTCTCAGTCTGCAGGTCAGTCTTTAGGTTAGGTCTCCATGTTTCAGCTCCGTAAGTGACTTTCAGGAAGATGCATTGGTTGTATTCTCTTCTTTTTAGGATTAATGGGATCTTCTTGTTTTTGAAGGTCGAGCTTGCTCTGCTGAAGTCTTGCCATCCTAGAGTGATTCTTCGTTTGATTTCCTCTTCTTTTGAGGGTTTCATGGAGATTCATTGTTCTAGGAAGATGTAATGGTGTACCTTCTCCAGTTTTGCATCTTCGATTTTGATAGTTGTGTTCTTATTTCCGACGTGGTTGTTACACATGACTTTTGTTTTATGTATAAGCGTCAATAAAGAGGAAAGTATGTGTAGGTGTATTCGTACAGCGGGATAAGAAGTATTTGGACGCAAGCAAAATATTTATTTGATATACATTTAATGCTAACATTTACTCTAAATTTACATCGGTGATGCATTTTGATATAAAATCAATGATTACCACGAAAATGCACATTTCCAAACATATAATGCAGAATAAAATATAATAGAAAATAATGATGGAAAAAGTATTCAAACGCATTGATTTCATATTCTAATACTTAGTTACGTAGGCCTAGTTTGCAATTATTGATCGAAGACATTTTTCGTAACCCTTCTCCAGCACTTTGTACATTTTCCAGAAATCTTGAGCCACTCTCCCTTGGAAATGACGTTCAAGTCATCAAAGTTTCTGGGTCCCTCTGATATATTGAATTTTTCAAGCTTCGACATATATTTTCAATTAGATTCAAGTCAGGCAATTGACTAGGCCGATGAAGTACTTGTACATTGCTCTGAACATACCATTCGTGAGTTACATTAGTTGTATGCATCGTATAATTATCTAGTTGAAAGATCTTATCTTTTTCATCTTCCAACTGTTGCACCGAAGAGAAAAAATTAGCTTCCGAAATACTCTGATACATAACTCCATTCATTGAAGTACCCCTGTGCCATCGAGAGAGAAACACTCCAACCATGATACTTCCACCTCCATATTTTACTGTGTGGATGGTGCTTCTTTTTCGATCATAGGCGCATCCATCTTTTCTCCCTGCTTTATGGACTGGGTTCTGGTCCAAAAGATCAATATTTGTTCGATCCGGCCGAAGAACGTTCTCCAAAAATAATTAGGCTTTAAATGTTCCTGAGCAGACTTCACCCGAGTATCACCTTTTTACAACAAAGGTGTTTTCCGTTTTGAACCAGTCCAGTGGCACTGACAGGGATATCTCACATCTTTGTAAGCATCCTGTAGCTCGGACCTTCATTATGTTGCTTGATTACATTTTTTTCTGTTTGGTTGTGAATTTTCTTATTTCATTCGGTCATTTTTTGTCCAGATGACAGCCTCGTTGCAAGAAAGTGGAGTTGTGAATGATGGCTGTAATGGTGTCCTACCCTTATGAAGTATTGATGTAACATCCTAAAAGCTTCTCTGTCAGTGCACAAGAAATCTAGACCTGCATTCTTTCTTAAATAACATTTCTATGCTGAATTTTTGATAGTGTCGGATTAATTTTCCAATCATTAATTCTGTTTATGTTTTATTCTGCATTACTATGCAGAATAAAGAAGTTGATGTAAAATTTACAATTACTAAGGAAAACATATATTTTCGGACTTGTATGTCTGGAAATATACATTTTCCTTGGTAATTGTTAATTTTACATCATAATACATCACCAGTGTTTATTCAAAGTAAATGTAATAACCAGAAGTATACTGAATAAATATTTTTCAAGTTTTATAATACTTCTTAACCCCACTGTATATGCTATCGAGATTACATGAAAAGGTCCAAACTTTGTCAAACGCTCAGATGAGCTGCACTAATTCATTTATTATGCTAAACTTGGGTATGTCCCTGAGTTCACATTATCCAGATAGGTAATTGTTTGGGAGGCTCATTTCTTTCATATTGGAATTTACATGAAATAATTCAAGTAACCAGCAACCAGGATGACCATTTCTTACTGCCTGTGAAAGCTTACATAAGAAATGTGTTTACACTGAGAATGCGTGGGAAAAAAACCCTCAAGGAATCCCGATGGGTGTGACCGAAATCTGTCGCTTCATTTTATTATCTTTTAAGTAAAAACAGATTTAGCTCTTTTCCACAAATAAAAGTTAGTCTAACAACAACGTAGTCGTTGGTTCTTTCCTTTTAAAAATCTTTATTTGAATTTTAATTTAAACATAGCCCATTTAAAAACACTTACCGCATAAATATATTACAGAAGATCCGCTTTCTGGTTTTAGAATATGTTCTGGGTGAATTTAAATTCAAATTCTAAACCGAATCTGGCACAAGATAGATCTAATGCTTGGAATATGTCCTCCACATATATAATATGAGAGTGTGTGAAGTGCAATAAAAAGTTATTGGTTGAGAGTTCGATATACGACTATCACTCTACGAATATTACCTTATGTCAAAATCTTTAACGCTTTGATGCTCGATAAAAGAAATAAACAATTTCTCCATATTTTCAGGCCGTATTACACTTAGATGCACTTATAATTTCAATTCTACCCCAAAACAAAGCCTTGGACTAATTAAAGCCCAACAGACATACATACTTAAATTTACAGCTACGTACATTAAATATCGCACATAATTACAACTTAAGATTACTGACTGCCTCCTGCGATAGGGTCGCATGCAAAACAGATGTACAAGAATATTTTGAAAAGGAGCACCCAAGTTGGAACATATCATCTTTAACACATTAACCAAAAACACAAGAAAATAAACGATCGTTCAAATTGCACCTCCCATGGTATTCTCCAGGGAACCAGATCCAAACAAAAGAAATCACTGCTGCATTAACAATAATGATATTAGATCGTCTCTCGGGTGTGGAACTTTACTTTATAACGGCGGCAACACATGGCGCACAACAAGCATTAATAAATTTTGTATTCATATACGTAATTACTTCAATTGTTATTCCAAATGTTTAAGCGTTAAACATGATTTTACGGCTAGTGGATATTTTACCAATGGGAAAAATGTGCCTGCTTTCATCTTCCACAACTAAAAAGATAAGAAGTTGTCGAGCAATCAACCTGTCCCGTAAAATGTTAAAAAAAACAAAAAGGCAAAAAAAAAACATAACAAAACAAAAACAAAAAAGACCTAGAAATCAAGTCTTCCCCAACACAAACAACCCCCAAAGAAACACACCGATGCTGTGAATTATGAATACTTAATGGGCCAGGAGGAGCAGAGTATGTAAGAATACTTTAACTGTACTATTATAGGCAAAATCTGATTGTTCATGGAAAAAAACTGTAGCTGCAATTAATGATTGATATAATTAAGTGTGATATAAAATTGTAGAATCTCAACTTTGATACAAGGCCCATCAGCTGGTATCCTCTCATCATTCTGCATTGGAAGCGACAGAAAAAAGTATTGCTTTTACCTCTTTTTTATGTTTTGCATTGTATTTTCAAAAAATAATATTATCATAATGATCATAAAAATTCACCACTATACGACACATTATACGACAGGGTCACCCATCAAGATTCCAAAATTGCCTAAATGGAGCCGGGTCCCGGAATGGACGACCCTCATCTAAAAGGGCACTGATAAAGGGAACAAAGCAAGCAGTTATAGACCAATTACATGCCAACCACTAATGTGGAAAATCATGACCAGACAGATAGTATATATATATATATATATATATATATATATATATATATATATATATATGGAAAGAAGAGGACTATTACCAGAAGATCAAAAAGGATGTAGGGGAGGAACCAAAGGGGCAAATCTATCTACATCGACCAAATTATCCTAAACCGAGTAAGAAAAAGGAAGAAGAATGTTAAAATGGGATGTATAAACTATAAAAAAGCATATGGCATGATCCAACACAGAAAACACACAGCAAGTAACAACAATATTGTTGCAAACGAAGGAGCAGCACTGCAAACAAGGAAAGAAAAATGGAAAAAGAAAAAACTATCCAAAGAATTCATGAGACATACAAAATGTCGCAGACAAAAGATCATGAACTTGGCTACGAAAAGGAAACCTGTAGAGAGAAACATAATTTCTCACCATGGTAGCCCGAAACAAATGCATCAGAACAAACTATATAAAGGCAAGAACCCAAACAAATAACAAATGCTGCCTATGTGGAGAAAGGGGTGAGACTGTAAACCACATAACCAGTGAATGTAGTCAATTAGCCCAGAAAGAGTATAAACACAGACACGACAGCGTAGCAACAGTGATACACTGCAAACTGAGCAAACGAATGAGATTCAACCACGTAGACAAGTGGTATCAGCACTAACTGGAAACACCCCTGTAAAAAAAATGGAAGCCCTAGATTATTTTGGGACTTTGACATCCAAAATGACTACCCTATCCAAGCGAGAAAACCGGACCTGGTAATCGTGGACAAGAAAAGGAGAACCTACCAAATAATAGACGAGGCCGTATCTGTGGATCGAAGAGTACATAGGAAAAAGAGTGAAGAACTGGGAAAATACCAGGACCCTGCAAGGAAACTGAAGGTATGGAACATGAAAGTTAGGGTGATACCAGTAATAGTGGGAGCACTAAGAACCATACTAAAGATATTGAAAACGAGATTGGAGGAACCGTTGATGGGAGGATGGATTGAGGCTATACAGACCACGGTACTTCTGGGGACTGCACAAATACTGAGGAAATATGAATCCTACGACCCCAGCTGATAGCAATGGCGTAAGAGAAGGGTTCGGCAGAGGTAGCACAAATCACACCGCTGCTGTAATAGGTGAGGACAATATAATTGGAGGGCTGGGGACCTGAGAAGACTATCACATAGTCTTCAGCGATAACCACCAGGCAACTGGTGTGGAACCATAATCCACAGCACTGATGTGGTCTGTGAGGGCGTGAAGGGAAGGGACAGAGACTTGGGGAGACTTGCTATCATTCATTTCCAAGCGGTGACCACCTGGCAACCGGTGTAATAATAATAATAATAATAATAATAATAATAATAATAATAATAATTGGAAGAAGAAGAAGAAGAAGAAGAAGAAGAAGAAGAAGAAGAAGAAGAAGAAGAAGAAGAAGGGGAGAGAATGATCTCATTATATAAACACCATTGTCATCAAATCTTCTTGTGCCGATGTCTGTCACACTATCACGGGGAAATGGGAGAGATCAGCTTGAAAGAGAGGAAGGGAGTAAAGCGACAAGACTGTCTGCTGCAGCTGTGAATCTATGCTAATACTGGTAGTACTAGTATTGCTGCTACTGCTATTAACACTATGTGTCTGTGTGTGCGCGCCCCTTCTCCGCTACTACAACCAGTACTGTTGCTGCTCCGTATTATTTAAAGAGAGAATATCGTTTTTTTATCCAATTTTATTGTCTTATTGAATTAAAATCATCAAAAAATAGAAACATGAGGAGTTAAAGAAAATCGATAGAAAAAATAAATTTCGTTCGAGGTATGCGTTTTTTTGTTTACAATAAGTACATTTTCACTAAGATAAGTATTTGTGTAATTCCCCCATGCGTGAGAGAGAGAGAGAGAGAGGGGGCGAAATAATATAGATCGAGAAAAGGAGAGTGACGACCAAAAGCAGAGAGAGAGAGAGAGAGAGAATATAACAAAAGAAATGGAGAGAAAAAGAGAATGGGGGAAAAGAAAAACAACCAGAAAAAAATCATCGAAGAAAATGAGAACACGAAAAAAAAAAAAAAAACAAAAACAAAAGAAATGAGGAGCGAATATGTTTAAGTATGATTTATCTCTCAAAACTGGCCGTTGAAGTGTTGATAATTGTCAGGTTTATCTTACTCCCGTGACATTTTCAACAACAATTCACGTATACAAACGTTACGTCTGTACATCTATCTAACTATTGGGGAAACAGGGGAAAGTTGAACAACTCGCTTGAAATTTATTTCCAGCACTTGATAGCGCCACCGTTAGTCTTATTTTGAACAGGAAAATTTTGCTCTTCTTGCTACTAAGTTTGAGTCATATTTGTTGTAAGCTCAGATCGTTTTGCATAAGAAACGTATTTTTCACACTGGAAAGTGACTTTCCTTTTTGACAAACGAGTGTCTAGTTTAAGCTGCATTGAATAAACACTATATATACTACGTTTCAAGCAGCTTCTATCAGAACTTTTATCATGGAATTGACTGTAAAGAAAAGCGTGTGTTTGTGACTGGTTGGTACATTCTAAGTATCTACACATTGTGCGTGCATGTGTGCATGTGTGTGTGTAATGCTTTTCAATGAACGCATAGATACTGCATTCTAATCTTAGACAGAAATGCCATGGAGCGACAATTTTATCCTAGACAGGGAGCACACACAACTACACTACTAATTAATCCTGTCATTTTTTATGGGCACTATGCTGGTAATGATAATAACAGTAATACAAAGTGGTCAGTTCCTGCTGATATAGTTGCATATTTCCCACAGATTCTTAAGTTGGTGTTTGAGCTCAATTTAAGAACCAAGATCTGATATATTTTTCAAAGCAGACAGACCTTTCCCACAACACAATCTACCTCATCGTCTATGGCACAACACAATCTTCCTGATTCCATACCTCCCATTTGGATTTGCGCTGTATTAAAATAATTGTCAATAACATTAATATACAACTAAGAAGAGAGATACAGTGCTTCAACTGAAGGGTATTTGGCAAAGGGTCACATTCATGAGGCCCAAGCAGAATAAGAACTCACTAGACTAGCGCGGACGAGTGCATTTTTATTTACACTTAATGTCTACATGTACATACTTCCCCAAATTATAATCTGGTTTCCATCAATGTGAACGAAGTGCTTGTCATCAAAAATTAAAGTGGACACCTAAAAATCTAATGAGAGAACTTTTTCAGAAATTTTATCACGAAATTCGTGAAAATCTATGAAACTGTTCCTGGTTAATTTGCTGGACACACATGTGCACACGCAGAAGATCTACAGCTCAGATGAAGAAGCACGTATGTATTTGTTGCAAAGAATTTTGGTGGATTAAGTGCAGCCTATATCCTTTAATCCATTGCTTTCTAAAATTAAGTAGATGAGCAGTTAAAGAATTAATTACATACACAAAGCTAAAGCAGTTTATTAAATATCTTGATACGGATAAAATTTCATTTAATGTCAAGATTTATTTTCGAGTAATACAATATATTCTCATCCATCTATCTAGAAAAACCTTTTGAAATGATGAAATTTCACAATGTTGAAATAGCATACAAGAATGTGAAACATTTGCTTAATTTTTTGGAAAGGATCAGTTGTAAAATAAAGAATCCAGAATCAGTCTACTCTGTCACAACGCATCAGAGATTAGAAAGCACTGGGAGAGCGCATACCTCAGACAACCCAATTATCACTAAAAACTGAACGAAAATCAGTTAACAAATAGTTACAATGCAAGGGAAATGATTGCAAAGATCCCCGGATTCGTCCTAGAATTTAATCAACTTTCCATTACCCTATGTTCTGCCCTTCCACAAAATGTCATAGGAAATCATTGATAACTTTTGGAGATCTCTTATAGACGAACATGACTGAATAGATAAAAGTATGAAATGAATAACGTGAATATCCCTCAGTAGAAAAAAGATTCCTCGATTTGCTCCCAAATTTGATCGCTTCTGCCTTACCCCATGCCCATCCTTCCAGAAAATTTCAGTGGACTTCACTGAGAACTTTTGGGGATATTACAAGCACATATAACTACAATTCAAGGGAGCTGAGTGTAAAAATCTCCGCCCCAAAATTGAATTACCTCTTCCATTACCCATTTACTATTCTTTCGCAAAATTTGATCGAAATTCATTGATAGAGATATTGAGTGGCGTGAACATGTAGCTATGATAGAGGGGCGGTAACTGTGCATGGATTTGTGCCAAGATTTATATTTGAGATCTCTTCGTTATTCTTTTTATTCGTGCCAAGTTTGGTTCAGATCTGCCTGGTACTTTCTGTTCTGAATTTCGGGACAAATACCTACGATGCAAGGGAGGTAACTGTACATGAAATGGCTCCAAAATTTATAACTGAGATCCTTACATGATTATAGGAATTCAAGTTTAATTAAGATCAGCCCAGTAGTATCTGTGTGATGAATTTTTCCAAATATCTACGATGCAAAGGAGGTAACTAAGGATTGAATTTTGATTTTGATCGACTGAATAGTTTCTGAGAAATGGATTTCTGTGACAGATAGCTATGATGTATGAGAGTTAACTGTGTATTGGTCCGCTCCTTAGGCCAACCTTCCCACAAAATTTAATTGAAATTCATAAAGAACTTTAAGAGATATTAGGTGGCCCCAAAGTTGATGACCGATTCACAGTGTACGTATATTGCAAAGCTGAACCCTTATTATATGTTTACAAAGTGGGTGGAATACTGTTTTTAGCCTACATCATTTCTAGGTTCATGTTACATACTTCTGCAGAGATACCTCTAATTCGACTCTTTAACTCAGACATGCATGGACTCTTAACTGATGTCAAAATTACATACAAAAGTATAAGCTAGGACTAATACCTAATTAATTATTTTAATCACCTCCATCATTTCTGGCCATCTGTGAATACAAGTTCTTGAAAATAAAATACATCTCTGCGGACTCCTGCTCTCTCAACCAAAGATACTTTTCAACCAATAAACAAGGGGAAAAATTCTTCTTGTGGGCGTACAATGGTTGTAGGACAACATCCGAGAACAAGAAGTTATTAATAAACGCCTCTTATCAAGAGACAAAAATATCTACTGTTATCTGTTTCATTATAAATTTTTATGATAGTTCATAATTTTCGACAAAAAAATGATTTTTTATCGGTTGACGGCAAAAGATAGATTAGACGTTTTTATGCTTTACTAATAGATTTCTTCACAGACTCTAAGATAAAAAATGATAAGTAGAAGAAAATGCAAGCATGGATGATGAATGTTAGTTCCGTGGTACCTTTTGGGATGTTACATTGTCCCACTCGTTTCTCGGACTATCAACTTTTCCGCCCTAGCACAAGGTTTCGACCCATATATTTTTTGGCCTCCCAAAAATTTTAACGTGTTAGCAAGAGAACAGACGAGATTGGAAGAAAACTGTCGTTATTATGAAACTTTGGCAAACAGTCCTGTGATTGTGTTGAAGTGTAGTATTCTTGCTGAGCAGACGAAAAAGAAGAAATAAGAAAAGTATTAAGTGACTCCTAAAGACGACCTGATGCATCATACATCCATGGAAGACGGAAAAATATACGGCCTAAATGTAGAGTTTTTTTTTCAATCCCAAGATGAAAATAAGTCCGAAAAATGTGTGGATTAATTATGTAGAATTAATTCTTAATATCTGCTTACCCCTTAGAGATCATTGTTGTGGGTTTGAATTGAACGTAGCTTGTATCAAATTTGTGGAATTCTACTTCACTTCTTTATATTTCTTTATTCCTCTTTCTCTCTCTTCCTCTCTCTCTCTACCATTTCTCTCTCATCTCTCTCTCTCTCTCTCTCTCTCTCTTTCTTTCTTTCTTTTCAAGAGGAAGAATATCAAAAGATAAAATTAAAAACAAGAAAAGGGTAATGTGAATATTCCAGTTTGGTTTTTATTTAACTGGAGAAATATTTACAGACCCCACCTTATCAGCCCCAAGAGGGATGGAGAGAACAAGATTAACAAGAAAATACGAACTGTAGAAATTAATGCTCGAGGAATAATTGGAGGTGTAGTCCAGAATATTTTTGCTGGGACCAAGTGTTAGTGACGTCACCACGATGCTCCCATAACGTGCGACTATTTGTCTGGCGTGGTAATGTTGTCAAGACTCATTTGTCCCTCCAAGTGCCGCTCAACCGACTTTCAGTTATATTATTATAAATCGTCGAACTGTTTAGGCAGTTCTGCTGCGGGGCAGGCGAAATAGAGGGAGAACCTGTTGGAAGCGTTAGGCAGTGTTTATATTAATTCACCACGAGTACTGTACATATTTGGGGGCCAACGCAGTTAAGAAGGAGAGCAAAAAAAAAAAAAAAAAAAAAATACGAGGGGAAGCTCGGCGGTGATAAGGTCGGAGGGGAGGAACAGATTTGCTAATAAGGTACTCGCGCGTTCCCTGAATTCTTGAAAATATGCTGATACTAACAGTTTTTGCTTCTATGTATGTCATGAGAAAAAGTTGGTGCTTCACTTGGCTTCTGTGTACGAGTTTTTGTGCCTGTGTACGCACGTGTGTGTAATTGAAGTCCGTGTGAGGGTTTGTATTTGTCTGTGTATATATTTTTATACGTGTATTTAGTATCATCGTGTTTTTGCGTTTGGTATTGTCATTTGCTTTGTGTAGAGCTGTACGTACACCTATACTGCATATGTGTATTTATGTACTGGTTTGGGTATGTAAATGTACCAAAATTCAGTTTATATGGTCAAATAAACAAAATTTCACCGACGGAAATACACAAATTTTAAGAAAAATACTCAAACGAACATTTTCAAACAAATAAATTCGACCCCGTGTGATTACAAGCAAATGTATTAGCATGCAGACGTACATGTGCAAAGTAATACTTTAGTAAATGCATACATGTAAGCAAATACACACAAACACACATAAGTGTTCACAGTCATCATTGCACATACATACAAGATACCACACAGACGCACCAAACAAACCCGATGTGACGGATAGAAATGTTTACTATATTCGTACACAGCTAGAAGAATTCACTTATTTGAAATGATAGTACATCTGTATATAAGTGGGAGGCGTCACACCGTCTGTCTGTTTGCCTGTCACACTAAAGAAATCAACTGAAGAAGGGCTCAGTCCAACTAAATTTGACATGTAAGCGTGATGGAACTAAGAGAAGGTTTTACAGAAAAACAGTGAAAACATTTTTAAAGCATTCTGTAGGTTTGGTTCTTTTTACAATGAGTTGATAATGCTAAACTGGAGGCTTACTTTCCCGTCAATATACATATATACGTATAAATATCTTCTCATTTTATAAGCTTATATAAAATTCTTTAAAGGGTCAGAATGAAGTGAAACTTTGTCCCCTTTAAGGAGTCAAAAGTGAAGCGAGACTTTTCCCTTCATTTGAAGGAGAAGCCCACCCTTTGAAAGGTCTTAAGTGGAGTCAATAATGAGGGAAAACTTTTCCCCATTTAAGGGGTCAAAAGTGAAGTGAGACCTTTTAATAAGTCTAAAAGCTTTAGTCCTTCTTCACTCCATAAACTTTAACCCTACATAGTATCTTTAATTGTGCCTGAATACATATATTGTTCAAAGTGTTCATTAGGCAAGCCCAAACAATACACATACCCTATATAAAGTACTGCAGGTATACTAGTAGCATTAGAATGTAATAAGCGATGCGTTCATGTGCATTCGTGCTTAGGTATTTACATATTTATTTCGGAAGATGAGTTCTTGTTTTTCAGCCATTTTCCACAAAGATGGTTTCAAACAGGGCAAAATGATGGGTCCAACGACTTTTCTCCCTATACGGATGATGTTTCTCTTTCATCTGAGAGAAATTCTAATGAGAAATAGCTTCTTTCTCTCTTTGTTGCAATTCGCAGTAAAGATACAGGATAAGGTAGTGAACATTGCAATTATGTGATTTACAAAAAAAAAAAGAAAAAAAAAAGAGAAGGGACGAGCCGAGACCCACAGGTAGTTCAAGTGGAAGATTAAATGAGCTCAATCGTTAGAAAGGAAGCTTAGGCCAAGTTGTAATTTATGCTAAATATATCATCAGAAGACATTAACTTATGTCACTTTTGCAAGTGAATATGTCTTTTCCATTCACCAGATTCAGTATGATACTGAATTCATATAAAATACTTTTAAAAGTCAACACAAATTCGTTGAACTTTACTCTAACGGTGCAGCGATTTGCATAGCGAAATAGTGAACACATTCTTACATAATCATCAGAGCGTTCCCCCCATTCTTTCTAACACCAAATAAATGTGTACCACACAGTAATTTGTCACCATGTCTGTCGCATAATATCAAGCATTGATATATCATGTCATTCTGTTGGGTAGTGAGCTAAAGAGAGAATGCGTTAGGAGTGACTGAATAAAAAAGCTAACAAAAGCAATAGGTGAAACCTTGGGCTACTTCAGTGTGGTTCAATTTTCTTTTTCGCAGTGATTGGTTAATTAGAGGAATGATTTTAAAAAATGCATCATTTTAGCTAGCAGTAACCAAGAACGAAATAAAGATTTGTCCATATTTGATGAGTATTTGTTTGTTTTTACAGTTTTTGTCTTCAAATTACAGCAGAGAAATACATAAACGGATTAAAAATAAAACAACCCCCGACGGGCCTGAAAGTCACGAAGAAAGATGACATATATAAAGAAAAACAAAATAAAGCAAGATTTATTCAGTTTTGAAAATATATTCCCACCTCTGTAATGGAAGATATCTTGTCGGCTGCTAAAAGTGTGCCTGAAACACTGATATTGAAGGGACGACAGAGACTAAGTGAATTTAAAGATGGAGAAAAATAAATGTACAGAAGATTCAGAAGACAAGTAAAGCTACTAAAAAAGCCTGGCTGCTGCAAGGTCAAACTTAGGACCGACTTCTATTCCATTTGAAGATGATTACTGCAACTTCTATATTGTATATATAAATTAGTAAATGTAAGTAATACTTGTTAGTTTGGCTCAGTTGGTAAAAGTGCCGACTAACAATCAGTAGGTTGTGATTTCAAATAACGGAAGGGAAATGTTTGTTTCATATCTTTTCGGATTAACGTGGAAGAATAATGAAGAGTTTGCTCTTCCGAACTTTTCTTCCTGTTACGTGTGTGGAAATAAAGTCAACCCCAACATGGGCACTGGAGTAACATCTTGGACATGACAGTAAAAAACGAGAAAAAGTGAAAAGGAAAGTAAGATGCCTAGAACGAAAGCCTCTATCGACCTCGAAGTTAAGCCTAATTTTCCATGCTAAATATCAGGTGAATGGGTCTTGTGGCTTAAGCAGAAAAAAAGGCATAAACCAAATAAAAGGTTCAACTTGAAATATAAGATCTAACCCTAGAGCAGCCAATATATAGCTATCCACTGGAATAGCATGGAGAAGTCAGGTAAAGACCAACGACCGTGAGAGATTGTCCTTGCGTCTTCTTATTTCAAAATTTTTGTCTAAGAACGTTTTTCAGTATTGCACAATTCTTTCAAACAAACGCGAAAAGGTCACTTTTATTAGCCCCGAAACGTGTTTCGTTTGTTTCAAAAAGCTATTTTAATCTCAAAATGACCTGTGCTGGCCAATGATCTGGGGCCAGCACCACCTATTCTATCATCTTTGTCTGGCCAATTTACCTCCATGAATAAAACTCTTTGGTTGCAATTTTCAATCCAGAAAAGGTCTCTGTTGACTTCCAATGATCTTGTAAGTTACAACCATCTATCTAATATGTTTGTGCCCAGGTTCACCCAACGTACTTATTTATCTCCAAGTATGTAATTGTTTGCCTTTGAAATGTCCGGAAACATCATTTTAATCCAAAATTGGTTTCTGGGACGATTCTGCGAAAAACAATGCTTAAAATATACCACCTATTCAATTGAATTTTAACTTATTCGTTTCACAATTTGCAAGGTCAAAAACTTATTGTATCCAATAGCAAATTCAATACTATGCTATCATTTGCTATAGTTGGCAAGAAAATACTAGAAATACATCAACACCATATAACTTTTGCCGTTTAAATACATACCTCTATGCAAAATTTCTGCATCATAGGTGCAAAATTGTGGCCAACAACTATGAAAGTTCGTTAGTAAAGACCAGAAATGATATATAGTGATTTCGAATAATTCCCGATCTTAAAATCACATTTGAATACTATAGCCATGAAAAAATTTACCTCTATGCCAAATTTCAGTTTTATAGATGCAAAATTGTGGCTAACAACTAGTAAAATTGGATAGAAATTACCCAAGGTGATAGCATTGCCTATGATGCTAGCCAATAAAAAGATTCACCCCTAAGTCAAATTTCAGTTCCATAAGAGCGAAATTAGAGCCGAAGCTTGGAAAAACGAGTACAACTGAGCAGGAATGTTAGAATAAATTTAAATTACGTACAAAGCCTACTTTGCTTAGCCTGATAACTTTAAGGAGCAAAGATGTACCCTTCAGCACAATTTCAGTATCCTTGGTTCAGGATTGTAATCAACAAATTTGAAAATGACCTCAGGTGATATCTGAAGTCAGCTTCACATCGCTTGGACAAATTTCAGATGTACAACAACTTGGAAAATTGATTGAAATGACTTCAAGTGACCTCAGAGGTCAACTTTGCATTGCATATGACCTTTGTCATTGAAAGATTTACCCCTATGCTAAATTTTAGTTTCATGGTGCTAAATTGTGATCCGAAACTTGTAAAACCGTTTTAAAATAAACAGAAATGACCTTGAATTGCCTCAGTAGTCAAGGTCATATAGATAGCGATCTTCGTTGTGTGGGGATGTACCCATTTGCTAAATTTCAACACCCTTGATGCGAAATTGTGACCCACGACTCTAGAGCTTGGTTAAGATGACCAATAAATGACCTCTGGTAACCATTGAGATCAACCTCACATAGCCTATGTGGTATATTGTCCCTCTCAGTATCCATGGAGAATATTAGGTTTCGGTGGAGATGAGGTACGAAAAAACAAATAAACAAACAAATAAAAGGCTCGAGTATTTGTACAGATTGAATTTATGAACGAAACGATGAAATCAGTATTGCCAACTCAAAGATATTTTTTGTGCTAAATCGACCCAAAAACTGTCCCTAAACACCAAAACACGCTAAAAAGCACTGATAGCCATTCTATGGCCATTTTTAGAAGATAAAAAAAGTCTATATTTGCCTCAAATTTTAATGAAATGGCTGAATATTAGCCAAAATGGGGCTAAATGTTTAATTTTCCCGCTTCAAAAAGGGCCAAAATAGCAACACTGGAGGAAATGCACTTGCACAAACGCCCACGCATGTTTTAAGAGATAGATGTAGGGAGAAATATTATTATTATTATTATTGTTATTAATAATAATAATAATACTAATAATGATAATAATAATAATAATAATAATAATAATAATAATAATAATAATAATGCTAAAATGACGAGGCACCAACGAAAGAAGAGAAAACCAAAATACAAGCTCTGAAAGAAATCATGCGAGGGGAGAAAACAACACTCCCCTCCCTAAGAGACAAAGACAGAAAGAAAGTCGGAGAAGTGACCGAACAGGTCAACTGCCTCTTACAGCACATAGAAACTAACACCCTCCTAAAACTCAACAACTTAATCTACGCTGGGGCGAAAATGGTAGCACAAAGCTTCACAACACAAGATAGGACCCCGAGCAATAATAGGGAAGAGAAACACAACTGGGAAAGAAGATTACAAAGGCAGATCTCCCAACTACAGAGAGATGAAGTACTGCTTAGAAATATACCACACAGAGATAGACCACGAGTAAGACTTTGGAACAAATACAAGGTAACGCAAAAAGGCATCGCAACTTTAGTTGAAGAGTTACACCAGAAGAGATTAGCCAAAGAGGCAAGACTGAAAAGATACAGACTAAGGACGGCCCAATACACACAAAACCGCACATTCCAAAACAATGAGAAAAAGTTTTACCAAGATTTAAATGGGTTAAGAAGGCAGGACACGAAACCAGATGCCACAGAGGCCAAGAACTATTGGAATAGCATATGGGGGCACCCAAAAAGACACAACGTAACACCGCAATGGTTAGGAAACATGAGAAAAGAACTGGAAGATATAGACAAGGGAGAACCAATATTACTGAATGAAACCACATTGAAACATACTCTTAGGAAAGTAGCCAACTGGAAAGCACCGGGTCCCGACGGGATCCATGGGTATTGGTTCAAAAAATTCACCACGTTACATGGCAGTCTCACCCACCTACTTCAAAATTGTCTAAACGAAGGCAAGGCACCAGAATGGATGACTAAAGGCAGAACCAACCTCATCCAAAAAAAACCAGAAAAGGGGAACATAGCAAGCAACTATAGACCAATCACATGCTTACCACTTATGTGGAAAATCCTAACCGGTCAAATAGCAGAGAGAATATACATGTCAATGGATAGAAGGGGACTACTACCGGAAGAACAGAAAGGGTGTAGGATAGGAACCAAAGGGGCAAACGATTTACTCTACATAGACCAGATGATCTTAAGAGAAGTGAAGAAAAGGAGAAAGAATATCGCAATGGGATGGATAGATTACAAAAAAGCATACGATATGATTCCACATAGCTGGATACTCGAATGCCTTAGAATGTTCAAAATTAGCGAACCTGTGGTTAAATACATTGGTAATTCAATGGAAGACTGGAAAGTAGATTTGACAGCCGCAGGGGACAAACTAGCAGAGGTAGGGATAAAAAGGGTAATCTTCCGAGGAGACTCGTTGTCCCCACTATTATTTGTTCTAACAATGATACCGCTCAACAGAATCCTGAAAAACAGCAAAGGATACCATTTCTCTAAAACAAAAGGAAAGGTCAACCACCTAATGTACATGGACGATATAAAATTGTTCGCAAAAAACAGGGGAGAGCTTGAGACTCTGTTCAACGAAGTAAGGGAATATAGTGAGGACATAGGAATGGAGTTTGGAATAGAAAAATGCGCTATCATGGTGATGCACAAAGGAAGGCTTTCAATGACTGAAGGAATCGAACTCCCGGACAACAGCAAGATTAGGGCATTGACCACAAGACCGATACAAGTACGTAGGTGTCCTTGAATGTGACACGATAAAACGGGATGAGATGAAGGAGAAAATAAAGAGAGAATACCTCAGAAGGATAAGGAAAATATTAGAAACCAAATTAAACAGCAGAAATCTAATAAAAGGAATGAACACCTGGGCTGTGTCAGTAGTTAGGTATACAGGACCATTCCTAGGATGGACAATGGAAGAGCTCCAATCAATGGATAGGCGAACAAGGAAACTTATGATGATGCATAAAGCATTACACCCTAGAGATGATACAGATAGACTATACGTTAAGAGAAAAGAAGGTGGCAGGGGGCTCATCAGCATAGAAGATTGTGTCCAGATAGCTAAAATAGTCCTAGAAAGATATGTGCAAACAAATAGAGAAGAAATCTTGAAGAGCGCGAGAGATAGTGCAACAAGCAATAAAGTAGAAAACAATGGAACAGTACAGCAAACAAGAAAAGAAAGATGGGAAGGGAAAAATTGTACGGCGAGTTTAAAAGACAGATACAAGATGTAGCGGACGAGAAATCATGGACGTGGTTACGAAAAGGGAACCTTAAGAGAGAAACAGAATCGCTCATCATGGCAGCCCAAAACAAAAGCATAAGGACAAACTACATAAAAACAAAAATCGACAGAACACAGACAAACAGCAAATGCCGCATGTGCGGTGAAAGAGATGAGACAGTAAACCACATAGCTAGTGAATGTAGTCAACTCGCCCAGAAGGAATATAAGCATAGACAAGATAGAGTAGCAACGATGATACACTGGGAACTAAGCAAACAAATGGGATTCAACCATGTGGAAAAGTGGTATCAGCACAAGCCAGAGGCAGTTTTGGAGAATGACAACCACAAACTACTCTGGGACTTTGACATCCAAACTGACCACCTCATCCAGGCTAGAAGACCGGACTTAGTAATAGTAGACAAAAAAGGAAGGCCTGCCAAATAGTAGACGTTGCTGTGCCTGCAGACCATAGAGTAAAAAGGAAGGAGGGTGAAAAAAGGGAAAAATACCAGGACCTAGTAAGAGAGTTGAGGAAGATGTGGAACATGAAAACCAGGATAGTACCGGTTATAGTGGGCGTACTGGGAACTGTCCCCAAAACGCTGTGAGACTGGAGGAGATCGGGATTAGGGGAAGGATAGAGACCGTACAGACCACAGCACTACTGGGAACTGCACGGATACTGAGCAAGGTGCTAGAGATATAAGTACTGCAACGAATTGTAGCTCTATCACGATATGCGAAAGAGAGAGGAGACGTAAGCTGAAAACCTGAGGAGACTTATTGTCACTCAGCCTTCAACGATAACCACTGAGCAACCGGTGTGAAACTGTAAATCGCAGAATTACTGCGACCTACAAGTACTAGGAGAGGAGGGCTGGAGACTTGAGGAGACTTGCTGTCACTCAAACTCCAGCGGTTACCACCAGGCAACTGGTGTGAGATTGCAAATAATAATAATAATAATAATAATAATAATAATAATAATAATAATAATAATAATAATAATAATAATCTCATCCAGGCAAGAAGACCGGACTTGGTAATTGTAGACAAAAAGAGGAAAACCTGTCAAATAGTAGACGTGGCTGTACCTGCAGACCATAGAGTAAAGAGGAAGGAGAATGAAAAACGGGAAAAATACCAGTATCTAGCGAGAGAACTGAAAAAGATGTGGAACACGAAAGCCAGGGTAGTGCCAATCATAGTTGGCGCACTAGGAACTGTCCCAAAGACACTGAGGGTGAGACTGGAGGAATCAGGATAGAGGGAAGGATTGAGACTGTACAGACCATAGCACTGCTAGGAACTGCACGGATACTGAGGAAAGTGCTAGAAATATAAAGACTGCAACACAAATTGTTAACAGTGACCTAACAAAGGATGGGAAATGAAAGCGGGAATGTGAACCACAGCACTGGCATGATAGGCGAAGGAGAGAAGAGATGTTGGCTGAAGACCTGAGGAGACTTATTGTCACTCAGCCTTCAGCAATGACCACTGGGCAACCGGTGTGAAACTGTAAACCGCAGTATAACTGTGGCCAATGAGAACTAGGAGAGGAGACTTAATAATAATAATAATAATAATAATAATAATAATAATAATAATAATAATAATAATAATATCTTTTCGATTTCCATTTTTCATGTCACTTCCGTAAACAGCAAAAACTGAAGGCCACACACATATGGCAGTTGGGTTGAATGATTCCAAGCCAGACTTCTAGGTTTCCGGCATCACAAGAGGTGACCTGGGAAGAAGGAAATTTCTTATTTCCTAAAATCTTGAAATGCTTAATAAATGATTAATGTAGGATGTTTTCATTATGGCAGGAAAAACATGTTTCTCTGAAATACGATATAGCAACAGAGGATTACAAAACAATCGGAAATTGAAATTATTAAAAAAAAACTTGGACTTTCCTGACTGAATTCCACCCCGGCTTCTTTATTTTAGGGTTAAAGTTTATAAGTGCAAGTTGATCCATTATGTTGAGCTTCTAAGATTGAGATTTAGATTACAGCCAGGATCAGGTTACAAAATAATTTGGCCTTTGGTTTGGGGCTTCGAATTCAGAAGTCAACATGTTTAAGTACGTGAAAAGGGTGGCAAACAATAAGAATGATTTGAGAAATGCTGGAAAATATTCTTTTCCCAGGTTCAACAAGTGATTTCTTCTTAGTACTTACTAGTTCTACGAAACCATCACAAATAGATTTGATAGTATACTGCCTAAAGTGAGTTCAACACTTCCCAGCACCAATGACTTGTTTTTGTCTATAGTTTTGAGAAGAGTTATTAACATTTTGACCTTTGCTCGAACAATTGAATATCTTCTGCCAACACAACGCTTCGGTCGATACATTCAGCCCTCGTCGGGTGTATAAATAGAAAAAAGAGGTGAACCTTCCTCCTCCAAACTTATCTTTTTTTAAACTGAAGAATGGATCGTCTCAAACGTTGTGTTGATGACATCAGGGATGGGAATAGAGATTTGAACAAATGTTGGAATCGCTTGCTTGTTTTGAATTTCAACGACCAATGATTATAGGTAATTTATTACTATGATTAAGCGAGCTAACTTCTTTTCAACTTTCTAGAATATCAAAAATAGCCATTCTGACTATTATTCGAGAAATTGATCTTTCTCTAAGACTGCGTCGAAATGTTGTACTCTTATCGTTTAGCAAGACTCAATGGAATAAAGCATGATAAGATAGTATTTGAATTGGTTGATTACTAAGAGGGTGGCAGCACAAAAAATGTAATCTTCCAGGATAAGCGTAGAGTATTCGATTTCGTTCAGTTCGTTTCATGCTGTAAAAAGAAGCGCAAACTGATAGATTACACGACGTTAACTCATAAAAGTCTGGTGTCAAATATCCGATTTACAAAAATTAATAACTAAACTAACTAAATATATGGATCTAAATACTAAAATACAGAAGCTGACCAACAGCTACTGACATCATTTCCTATTAATTTCTAGCTATAAAAGCCCTGACCTCCGCTACTATTGTACTCACTTCCAGTCTCAGCTCAGCTTGAGTTGACATGACGCCCTGGTCATTGAACCAGTACCTTTTCTAACTCTTTTAGCTTCTTTATGACCTTCTAAGCTTCAATCTCTGATTTAGGTCATTTCCAACCAGCGTATTTCTTTTCGATACCGTGATTAACGTAACTCCTTTGTTAACCTTCATCAATGTTGAGAATCCGTAAGAGCTCTCCAGCATCTTACGATGTCTGCCTTTTCTCATTTGGCTCGTTAACTTCTCTACAATCAACCTGAACCAACAGCCTTTAATAATCTCATCCAGTCCATTACTACCGCACTTATCAAAGGCTCCGGCTCCGACGATAGATGAGTCAATCAGCATTAAACTCGATATGTCGCGAGTTTCCTCCCTAATTCTCTTTCTCTCTATTTAGCGCCAGCAACAAATTATCTTTCAAAGAGTTAATTATGCCGGCAAACATTATTAAATGATTTTACATCCTCCTCTTCAGTCTAAAATGTACGTATCTGATTGTTTGCTTTGTTGTACATTAAATGTATGTTTTAATGCATGTCTAAAACTATCTGCACTTGCCTTAATTTCCCTTCTTGACATTCGCATACCTTCTGCCTTTATTCTCTTTGATCAGTCTTTCATTGATTTTATTTCCATCTTTTGTTTGGACATACGTGCTAATATTACGTTGGACACGTGTTCCTATCCTATCTGAGATGGCTACCGTCAGAGGTTGTTTATTTCTGAAAATCACAACGACTGACACTTTCTTCTTCGTACGTGGCGTCATTGGTATTGGAAGGAATTTCGTGGTGACTCAATTCAGTTCCTGGTATCTTGCATATAAAACCTTCCTCCTACAACGGACTTTTTAATACCCCATCCTATTAGAGAACTATTTACCACCATCATATTTGTAACTTCGATACTTGTGGAACATTCCACCTTTTACAAAACAGTGTGCAATTCTCACGCACTGTCAATTGTCAGCCCAGTCTTCGGTAAATGCCCGTGGCTTTGTAGCAATCATATCAATCGAAATCTAAAGGCGAAACGGAATGCTAAGTGTACAAAGAGAGTAAAGGTCACACGCTATCTTACGAAGGAAGTGAAGCGAGGGGCCAAAATAAATGATCGAGAAGCACTTGCAAGCATCCATAGTGGGTTTTAAGGTGGCTGCAAGAACAAAGCCAAGCACCTCACTAAATATTAAGCAGAGAAGCAAGACGGATTCTAAGCAAAGGATATTGATTTACGGTATTTTTTCTATCACTTCAATACAAAAGCTAATGCAGAATTATTTTGGAAGGAGCAGGTGTTTTGCTGGTCTTAAACTATATATCTATTTTAAATACATCGTTTTTTTTTTCTTTTTTCATGATTAAAAATTGAATTCTTAAATCTGTATTGAAGGGTCTGTGTTGGAAAATTATGACTTTTTGTTGCTGTTCTTAGTAAGTCAAAGATTTAGCACTACATTACAACACTTAGAATCGGGTTCTGTTTCTGTCTGTGGCGAAGGAAGGAATGAAATGATATAATAAAGGTAGTCATTATCATAATGGAAAACGATTGAGCTTGATACCTTCGGCACCAACGTTTTATCTTTCTCTGGCGTATCAAGGTAAATAATAGAACAAGGGAATTTACCAGAGTCAAAATAACATGGCTGGATATAAGGTATTAGTCACAGTAGTGCGCAGAGGACAAAATGAAAGGTCAAATTAACTTACTTAATGTAATTTGGCACTAAACAGATAAAGTGGTTAACTAAATAATTCCCAAAAAGTGATGATAAATCTAGAGCTCAACCATAAAAAATGGCATTTATATATGATAGAGGAGGACCAGTATAAACGGTGTTGATTAAAAAAAATGCTAAAAAGTATGGTAATGAAGCTGAGTAAGACATTTTGAAATTTGTTCTAAAATAATTAAAGAAAGTTGTTATAATTAACCGATAATGTTAGGTTTATTAATACTTATTTATTAATACTCTTAACTAAATGTAACCAATTTTTAGGTTTAATAATAAATCTTAACTCCATGTCACCACAGAAACATGTACAGTGGTTAAATATATGCATGCATTTTCTTTGAGGAAATGGAGAAACAATGATGTCATTGAAACATTGATTGTTGATTTAAAATTTCATGAATCCGGCAGAGGACTTCTTCATAAAGAAAGTATCATCCCCACCCAGAAATTTTATAGTAATGTAAATTTACCTCAAGGGGCTGAAGCATTTTTCTCCCAAGAAATTGAATCATATACACCGAAAAAGGTTCTATGTTTTAATTACTTCACTGGGGTTAGTTTTATATTCAAACAGTTCCATGAATCTAGGAGCAAAGAGAATTTTTTGTCCGGCAAAAAACTAATTTGCATAACTTTAATGTACAGAAGCCTAAATGGGAAAATGATTATGTCCAGTTTGTAATCCATTACGCCACTATTTTCTAAACCCAGAATGAGTCGTGGTACTCATCAGTTGTCTGCCTTTCTCGCAACATGACCAGCCCATATCAGGAGGATGCATTGGTTGCATTCCCTTCTTTTAAAGACTAATGGGATTTTCTTGTTCTTGAAGTTTGAGCTTGCTCTGCCGAAGGCTTGCCATCATAGAATGATTCTTTGCTTGATTTCGTGTTCCTTTGAGGATTTCATGGAGATTCGTTGTCCGATGTATATGTAGTGGTCTACTTTCTCAAGCTTTGTGTTCTCGATTTCCATCGTTGTGCGTTCATTTCCGACATGTTTGTTGTACCTGACTTTTGTAGCTAAAGTCTATGTATAGGTCGACTTTCTACCTTTCTTCATTCAGTTCGTTTGGCAGTCGGAGATTCTGGAGTTTTTTCTGCAAAAAGGACGATGTTGTCAGCTAATCTGAGGTCACTTAGGTATTCGCCGTCCACTTAGATTCCTTATTTTCCCAGCTTAGGTTTCCTGAAGAACATCTTGAAGCAGGCTATAAATAGTTTGAGTGAGCTGGTATTACCTTGCTCTCTCCTCCTTTGGAGATGAAAGGGCCCTGAATCATTATCTAGCCTGATAAAGGAACTTCTACGATGGTATATAAGTTGCAATACTCTGACATATATGGGGTCTAAACCTTGTAGATTGATGGCATCAATTACCTTGGGAATTTCTACCGAGTCGTAGGCCTTCTTGGAGTTTATAAATGCTACAGTGAGTGGCAATTTATACACTTGATTTTACTTTTAGCTGATTTATCGAATGGAAATGATCCATGGTTGAGTAGCTTCTTTTAAAGTCTGCTTGTTCCCGTGTTTGGTTATCGTCTAGCGTTTTGGTGATTCTTTTGGAGATAACTTTGGGGAAAAGTTTGCAGATGTAGTCGAGTAAACTTATTGGTCAGTTGTTCTTGAAGTCTTTCGGGTTTCTTTTTTCATGTAACAGCATTATTATTGCAGTGTTACAATCTTCTGTGACTACTTTGTTTTAGATATCAGTTGAATAAAATAGCTAGTTTTCAAATGATGAGCTTAACAGCTATCTTGATTAGGTTGATGGTAGTGTTATCTGGTCCATGGGTCTTTTTGTTTGTTTGTTTGTTTGTTTGTTTGATGGCTTGTTTCACTTCTCATAACGTAATATCTGTGAAGTCCTCGAACTGATTACTTGCACCGAGCACATCCTGTTCGTTGTTTTGTGTTCCTTGTTTGGGGGTACAGTTTTCGAAAGAATTCTTAGGCTCGTTCGTCGATCCTGTATTACATTGGGTTATATGCGAAACTTGAAATCACTATCCCCTTAGACTGCGATACTGACTGCTTATAAAATAGTAGTAGTCATATTTTTGACAGTGTCAACATTTTTTTTTACTACTATTTGTATTTTACATACCAGCTATCACTTACTTTGTGTAAGACAGCACTTACACTTTTTTCAATTCAGATTTTTTAGTAACCACTGCTTAACAAAAGGTGAGAGAAGTAACCTATCCATTGATCGCCCCTTTTCCCCAATTTTTCAATTGATCACCCTCAACTCGGCGTACTGCCAAAAGATGTTGGTTACATAACGGTTTCCATTGAGTGACTAACAAGACCTATTCCACCAGATCCGTCCAGTTATCACGTTGTTGTAAGTGACCGGCGAGTGTCCTATTGGGCAAGTTTTCAGCTCGTAATTGTACAGCTATATCTTTAATCTCTGTCTGTGCTGACAAACAATAAAAAGTACCAGATGATTTTGCTTAGATGAGATAATGGCATTGAATAAATCAATAAAAGAACAATATCTTTATGGCAAAATACTGTCGTATCATTATAACACAAAAAAGAGTCACTCTTTTCATTGACGTTTAGACGCAGATATGATGTACTATAATTTATTCTTAAAATGATAATACAGACTGTTGAAGAACTTTCTTTCATTTACTAATCAGTACACAGGAAGCACAATATTCATCTTGAAGGAAAAGGAATGAATTAGGTGTCCTAGTAACCCTAACCATCTGTTTTGAGGCAATATATCAAGTTGAATGATAAAGTGACCTATGACCCAATGAACCCAAATTATACTCAGCTTTATTACATCTGCTTCCTGCTTATGCCAGATTCAAGGCCTTCCGGGAAATCAGTGTCGCAACCACACGGCCGTTATTTTTAATAAGATGAAGTTCGAGGCACTAATTTTAAAATAGTCTAACTTCTGTTCTTACACGCATAATCATATCTATATATGCATCTATCTGCTTTCCTGCTATTCTGTCTCTTTTTATATACATATATATATATATATGTGTGTGTGTGTGTGTGTGTGTGTGTGTGAATGCATGTTCCTCTTTGTATTTCTTTTTGTATTTAAACGACAAAAAGATTATAGTTGCCAGAGCATGACTAAATATAGTCATTATGGGTCCAATAGAAACGAAAAATAAAAAAATAAATAAAAAAAGAGAATGAGTCAAATAACAAGAAAGAATAATATATGGAAAGATAAAGATAGGATGGAGGGGAAAGAGGGAAGAAATAAGATGGTGTTGGCATGGATGTATTCATTTGATTATCTCCTTTCAGAATCTGTCATCATCATCATCAGTCTTTTAACGTGCATCGTTGGACATAGACTTTCCCCAGGATTCGCCACATCTTTCTTTCGCGGAGTCAAAACTTTTTGAATTTGTCTCGTTCGTCTTTCAATCCTGTATTCTGCAAGCCTAGGTTGTGCATCTGATCGCTGGGGATCCATGTTGTGAGTCGTGGTGTCCATCGGTTGTCTGCTATACTTGCAACATGACCAGCCCATTGTCATTTGAATTTTCTAGTGGACTCTATGATGTTTCCGACACCTATGTTCTCCCTGATATATTGTGCAGTCTTGTGATCTCTCCATGTGGGGTAAAGCATAATTCTTTAATGTGCTTCGCAGTTTGCAGGTCTGTCTCTCGATTAGGTTCTATGTTTCAGCTCCATAAGTGACTATCAGGATGATGTATTGGTTGTACACTCTTCTTTCAAGGATTATCAGGATCATCTTGTTTTCGAAGGTTGAGCTTGCTCTGCCGGAGGCTTGCCACCCTAGAGTGATTCATCACTTGATTTTTTCTTCGTTTAGTTCAACTACCATCAGTTGGAGGTCGTGTAGGTTCTCTGCGAAAAGAACGATACACATGCATACTTAAACTCCATCCAATTAAGGGGGCAGGAAACATATTCATCATCTGCTGTAGCATTTATCGAAAAGAAAATGTGATTTTGTGGTATGAAAGTATTTCTTTCATGTGCCGTATTTTTTGTTACACTGTCCTGACAGTTTACATGAATTAATCATAACTTACATAATTTGAATCACTGTTTTGTTGACATCCAAGTGACATGGTTAACATATATCAAAGTCAGTATATCTTATTAGCAAGTGGTGTTCTGCAATAACTGATAATGTTGCGGACGATTGCTGCAATTTGTTAAAAAATAGTTTTTAAAAAAATCAAAATATTTATTAGCTGTCATTTTTGGATGACTGTCTTTTAAAAATTCAGTTTTTAATTTTCTTAAAAGCCTTCCAGGAAACCCAAGGTCGTACTTCACATCCATTGGAATATGATAAAAAAATCACTTCTTTAAACAGTTGTAGTTTTGTACAATAAATACATTTTTAATAAAAATTTGTTGCATGGCTAATTATTTCACCATTCCTGTTTAACACTTGGATATGGAGTGATTGAATAACATCTTTAAAATCTGCACATTGTCTCAAAGTAGGCCCATGTTCTATGTATAACTCAATAACTGTTATCTAATAGATAGATAAATAAAGAAATAAGTACTATAATGATATTGTGTATAAATACATATTTCTGTCATATCATTATGAAATAATGCATATTTTCAGAATACTAAGCTCACTGAGACAAAAGCATAAGTAAATTGATGAATTTCAATATATTTTTGATATTTTATTTGCAACCGTCCCTGATAAGTATTGCAACGGTCCCCGAGTTTTAGTTCAGTTGCAAAACCGACTTCCCCCATTCAAATAAATATCGTGAACGATATGTTATATGTAATAATCTTTAAATTGTATGAATAATTATCAGACAGATGTAAGTTTGATGTATAGAAATCTTTCTCAGTTACTCAGTAACTATTTGGACTAGACTCTTGTCCAAATAGTCTTTGAGTAACCGAGAGGAATGTAAAAGGTGTTGCAACCGTCCCCAGTCAACCTTTTCACGCTGCAAATAAACCTTTTCCATGTGAAAGTTGAAATATTATTATATACCGTAGTGGGAGCTAAATTTGTACTCCTGGTAAGGGTTACCTGAAGTTTTGGGCGTTTAAGGACTTGAACAATTTAGATAGGATTGATTTATTCGAGATGCCAGTAGACTGGTCCTGTTTAACAAGAATAGTCGAATCTCTGTGTTCATAACGATTAATAATAATCGCTCGCTTAGATTCATCCAACGAAAATTATTAAACAGTAACAATTCGCCTCTTTAAGGTAAGGGTTGCAGCATCACAAAGTGTAAGTTCAGAAAACAATCCAATTCATTGTCTCAAACTTCCTAACCATATACTGTATGTGTACATACCGTAACTTAAATTCATAAATAAAAATATATGATAATCGTCATATTGGCATAATTCAGTAGAGGTGATATTGGCATCCTATATATTCTTTAAAAGGCGATTTAATCAATTTGGGTAAAAGCTCCCAAGAAAAAATATCAATAAAATACAGTATACGGTTAGCTCTCAAGAAAAAATATCAATATTAATAAAGTATATTGGTGCTAGTTTTAGTTGATGAATTAATTTTTTGGAAGTCACGTTTTGTAATGCTTCAACACTTACCGTCAAAGAAATGAAATATTACTGTGTAGTGATTAGAGATGGGTGTCGCTAAGCAAACAATCACTGTAGATCGTTGCAAACATAAACATTACAATACTCCCGTTAAATAACAACCCCTATTATGGAGCTACCTGAGTACACTACCTCATTTCAAGAGTTGTAACATTGAGTATTTCTTTAAGTGAGGGATCTCAAGAACGGGGATTACTACTATCTACCAAAAAGTGTTTACACTCAATGGTCACGATCTAATTATAACATTATGGGTTTTGTTGGATTTTTTTATCCATATATTGTCACAAATTGATTTTATGTTAAGGTGTCTTATAAATGCCCCTAATACGGTATTTTAACCAAGAAAAACTTTTATGAATACCAGTCGATGTGAAAACTCGACCAAGTTGTATCCAGAGCACAGGCATCAATAGAAACACATTTAAAAAAATAATAATATGACAAATTTATTAGACTTTTTATCCGTGTTTTTGTTTAGAAAACTTTTAGTTTGGTGTTCAATCAATATAATTTGTTGTTCACATGACCGTCTAGTGTCTAATGCGAATGAAATCGCTAATTTGATGTGTAAAAAAGGGGTCAAAAGAGCCAAATAATCCAAACAACAATTTCAGCATTACCACTAATATCATTCATCTTAATATGATTGAATTAATAAATGTTTGATCGATGCAAAAGTTTCAAGCTGTTTTTTTAAATTTTTTTTGACAAAATATTATATTTATGAGAATTCATAGCATCAGTAATCGAAGTATTTTCACACTACTTTTCAAGTAAATAGAGATCACGAAAGAACGTTTACACCTACACGTGAGTGTTTGAACATACAGAATGAGTTCGTTTGATGTAAATGGGTACGCATATACGTACAGAGAAACGTTAGACACGAATCCAGATCCACAAGTCTATTTGCACAAGGTGTGCATTCCTTTGCGAGGCAAATTAGGCGATCATTCTAGAGACTCATCACTTATATAGATATTCACACCACGTAAGTATTTCAGATTTTTACTGTACACGAATTCATTGACTGCTACGGGAGTATGAATCCTGTTTTTCAGCACCAATTTTTCAATTGAGGGGGCTTCGCAAATTTTGGCTTTTGGTACCGGAACCCTGACTACGGACACCGAACTGAAAAACTCAACTCTATTAGCCACCGAAGACGGAGAGATAGAAAGCCTCTCAGCAACAGGAGCCCCTAGGTCTGAATCTTATGATCGTAGTGATGTAGTGAACCTTGGAAGACAGCTGTTGGGAAATGATTATTCGTGAAATGTTTCTGAATTTCGAAAAGATTCTCATCAGAGAGTGGTTGCAGATGAATTCTTCAGAAAAAAAGCAATTCATCAACATACCAGTTTACCTTGAAAGTACGATACAGCTTTTCTTCTTGCTGTATCTCTCTCTCTATCTATATATATATATATGAGAGAGAGAGAGAGAGAGAGAGAGAGCAGAGGAAAATGAGTTTTTTTTTTACATTGGCTCGGTTAGTTCCTGTTTTTATCTTCCCGTTCCTTCCACTTTGGCTCAATTCGTTCAGATTCTGTACCAAAATTTGAATAAAAGTCAATCATTCGGTAATACAATAAGCTCCATAGCCGTAAATTTCTATCAGTTTTGAAGATACAATCGAAGTCTTTGGGTTTCTAGCTGTCAACGTTTTTAAAGTCCATGAACATCTGCTGAATGTAGGTTCAGCGAGACTGGATTTACTACAAATTATAATAAAAATTCATTATGGGTAACAACAACTTGACACGGATATAACATTTAGACCTACTGAATGGCAAAGTCCTTTGTTGTTTTAAGGATGCATATGACCACATGTTTTTTCAACTGGCAAAAAATGATTTTTCACTCGAGACTTCTGTGCTCTCTACAGCACACTGTTTGAGTGATAGATGCATACCATCGCAGACTCTTAAAAACCGTATCATATGTTATTGAGTCAGCATTGATTTTACATGATCCAGTAAAATGAGATCAAAGCAAAGATTTCAGTTGAAATCGATATCCAACGTTTGCATGGGATTCTTAGTTTACCGTTCTCACCTCAGTCGCTGAATCATAGAAGAAAAATAAAAATGGGGAACATTGCAAGTTTTTGATATCTTTAATTTGTCCCATTACATTCCATCTACCGCAAGGCTTCTGTTAAAACCACTAGAATCAAACGAACTGGCGACATGATGCATGGTACTTCGAAAAAGGGGAGTGTTCAGGTCCATTTTTATGGGAGAAATTATTACCATCAACTTAGATATAAATCCACTTCCTAAATTTAGAATCGATTCAAAGTATTGTGGGAAGAACAAGAAGGAAAATGTTAGCATAACTTTCTTTCTCAATGCTCAAGACTTCTGGTTAATAGCAATATGCCCCACTGTATAGATTGGGGAACTCAACGGGAGAGAATGGCATATAGATGCGTACCAAAAAGCTTGTGAGCCTTTTAGGAGCGAATGAATGACAACTAAATATTTATGTTAAAGAAGTTTTTTTTCGAAGATTCAAATCACATTCATTAAGTGTGTGGATGTATAGAAAAATCGGAAGAAAACCATAAAAATAGGAAGGCGTACAGATGAAGGGAAAAATAATCAGACAACCACAGAAGAAGTAAAGAATGAAGATACACATTAATAGCATATTAGGAAAAATGCAAAAAATAGAGTGGCTCCCATTCAAGAACATGCCTGATAAACCTTTGATTGGTCCAAATAAAGTCATACTGAAATAAATGTTAGAGGTAAGAAGAGTCGTCTGTATGAAAAGAACCTCACACCACTTTAAAAGGGTAAGTAAAAAACAAAAACAAATTGAAGCAACAGAATCTTCGCAAACGTTGTGGCTGTTAGCTCTCTGTTTCTAAACCAGTCACCATCGAAAGTGTGATCGTGTAGATTCATTAGAAACTAAAATGGTTGTTTTCTTTTTCTTTTCTCAATGCCTCTCAAAATAACCAGACTGCATCGAACAATTTTTGTGGGTCAAAGTTTAAAAAAGAATTAAAAAGCTCTGTATCCACATATAAACTGTCGCAAAATCTGCTTACATTATATCTATTTATTGTTTTTGCTTGAAAGAAATGAGTGGTAACTTTATTTCGGATTCTGGTCGGATGCTAAGTTAGTTAGACTCAAACACACACCAACAGTGAGAGAGGGAGAAAAAACACACGTATGGACGGGCGTCCTGTGAAAAAGGAGCAAACGTCAGCGAATTTTTTTCCGGCTCTAAGTGTAGGGTGTGGGAATAGAGTAGGACGAACCGCTTTAAATAGAAATGAGGGTAAATGTGATCCGCAAGTATATGTCGCCGGGTAAAGGAAAAATAAGTCCATCGGAGAAGGGAAAAACACATTCTGCGCCATGAAGTTGGTAGGAGCGTGGTAAAGAGTTGAGGGACATTTCGAAAAACGAAAAAAAAAAAAAAAATAAATAAATACAATTTCTATTCACTCATAACAACATTTACATATAGCATTACATTCACACACACACACGTGCAAACGGTAATGTTTCCTATGAATAAAGTACATTCTCCTATTTTCTTCAAATTTCTTTATCTATGTATGTAAGTAACACATACGCGTATATGTAGAACTCCCCATATTATGTATACATGTGCCTCGTGTGCACGCGTGATTATAGGATGGGGTACGTAGTTTGGTTCAGCAAATTCTGTTGTTGAGTATATGAGCATGTATCAATAAGTACAGTGTTATTTACACACACAAACACACACACACGCATATATATATGTATGTGTGTGTGTGTTTGTGTGTGTGTGTATGGAGAGAGAAAGTTCAATTTTATAGGCAGTATTTAAAGTTCATAACAAATAGATTTCCAAATACAAAAATGAAACACTTTATACATAATCTCGAAACAAATGCCTACATACACGTGCGTAGTTACATAAACTAAATAATGCCAACATGATGTCCTTCTTTGTCTCTGCACCTCACCTAACGTTTCTCAATTAATCATATAGATCAAACATTATACTATGGAAATTTCAGATTAAACTTTGACTAGTAACTGTGTCATTCTACGCACTTATTGATCAACTCTCGTATGCATGTTTCGGTGCATTGGAGAGTGTACAGATTTACAAAAATAAACAAATGCACACATATTACATGGTTAAGAGTCTCTACATATAAATTAATTTCATCTGTCCACAGTATGCATACTTTAATGAACTAGAGTGTCAAGCACATATGCAAGTCTATATATGGAGAGTCATAACTGCGAAAAAGAAGCGATATTTAACGAGATAAGCTTAGTCTTGCACAAGGCCATAAACCTCATAGAAGCAAGAGTATTCATACTGGCAAATGCACGTACGCAATAACGATAGATAGTTAGATAGATAGATGGATAGATAAATTGTAAGAGAAAGTATATGTGTATACCAAATGTAAATGAATAACCAGATTATAGGTGTATATTAGTGTGTGCATGTTTATAACTGTCAGCTATATTATACATTGAATATAGAGTGGCATTCTTTTCTGGACGCTTCTACTGTGATATTCACATTAATTTCCAATTGCGCAAACAATATGAATCTTTCACTGCCAATCATTGCTAGAAAACAAAACAAATTGCAAAAACAAATCGTTCATACAGGTGTAAATGCTACGTATTAGTTTGATCCTTATGTTTCAATTGTATTTTTAAATGTAAGTTTCTTTGATAAATTATAAATGCATCTCTTTAAAGAAGGTTTATAACTAAAACCTCCAAAGATCCTAAATAATAAAATCTGTATTGTTCATTTGTCTATCTCTTTGTTCCAATCATTAAATCCAAGAACAAAAGACCAAAGCCTTGATTAATTTTCTCTGTTGGATGGCTCAAATGTTAATTGAAGTAAATGTTGTAAGAGCTCGACCATCAAAATTTACGCAAACTCCCCGTGTAAATTTACAAGTTTGTACAAGTTTAAACCTATTATAAGGTGATACCAACTGCCGAGGGGAGAGATATGCCAAAGGGGGTCGATGGGATATAAATGATCAATCGATGGGAATTTATTTTGTATTTAAGTTATATGCATGTGTCTTTCTGTGTTCTCTTTCTGTTCATTGATATTCACGTTGTACTGATCTCAACGATGTTGGTGGCAGGAATGTTTCACGTCGTCACCGAAGAAGCTATCATCGAAATGCCAAACGGCACAAAAATATGCCATTTGTTTCATGTATAACTGCCTGTATGGTCGATTCTATTTCTTTACTGATGAACATGCTCTCTCTTCCACCGACCTTGGTGGCAAATCTACATAAGCAGACGACCAGCTAAAAACTTTCGGCGTTAAAATAATCATATCGAAGGAAATAAATTGTCCAATTCAGTTTCAAGCCTAGTATATGTAAATTGAGATTTAGATAAATTTGATAAATCATTAAAATGTAATTTTCTTTTATAGGATTCATTATTCATGATTATGTAAGTTTTCTTTCTAGAGCATATACTCCTCAGGTTCAGCCATGATGCGATACAAGGCGATATTGCATTCTTTACATATACTTTGTGACCCTTATAGTAGACTAAAAGAGATGTCATGGAACAGTTCGTGAAGAAGAAAGGCCAATTTTCAGAACTATCAAGTGCAATTGATTCTCCACAGACTGAGTCAGTTCGATGAAATACCAAGTTTTCCTAAAAAAATACTCATGACACATATTTGATAACTATAAACATCAAAAATATCCTGGCATTTAAAAAAATGCAATGGGTAGGTACCATCTCGAAAACTTGAGAGTATGTATCTACACAGTTCTCTGTGTTCGATTACTATGTGCAATCTAGGGTGGATTTGGAGTGTCTGCAAGGGATTTCAAACACAGATTCCCACACCAACTGTTGTTGCTGAACAAATACACCCAGCCTTTGTAACTTTATTCGATAACAACTGCATTAGTTATGTTATTCGCTACCATGCGGAAATGGTTATTCTTGGACAGTAATCAAGTATTCAAGTTCAATCCATGTGTGTGTGTGTGTGTGTGTGTGTGTGTGTGTGTGTGTGTGTGTGTGCAGAAGAACATTTTAGAAAAATAAGCGGAATGGATACCAGAACTTTGTATCTTCTTCCGCCCATTGCCCTGGTGGGATGGGTGGAGATTCCCATCGTCGACTGAAGACAAGGCATTAGCTTTCAGTTCCAGTCTTTCGAAATGGCAATTGAGCGTGGAATTACTAGTCTGCCAATGGTTGGCCTGAAATTCACACGGAATAAGTCAAAGTGAACGGGAAATGATTTTTTAGGAGTCATAAACGGTAAAGAGTCTGCATTCGGCATGCGGTAAGTGTTATGGAACAGAGCAGAGAATAGAATTGTTGAAGCAGATATCAACACTTCATTTTTCGTTTTGTATGAGAGCTCCAAGCAAATATACAGGAACAAAAGGATTGCTGTGGTATAAAAGAAGGTTTAAATGATAGACAAATTGAAAGGAGGAAATCAAATGAAATTATAAAAAAGAAAGAAACAGGTGTAAAAAAAAAGAAAGAATATCAGAATTAAAACTAAAAGGAAAAGGAAATAAATGAAGGATTGTCAATGTAAAGAAGGTAATTTAACACAGGAAGGGTAAAGAGAAAAACGGGAGAATTAAAAAAAAAACAGAGACAAATGTGGGGAAGAAGGCTGAAGTAATTCAAGATATATTATGGAGTTCGTCAACACGCACACGCACAGACACACACACTTGGAGAAAGCTACAGTAGAGTAAAGTGAAGTTGTGAGAGTGGAAGTAATTTTTATGAGTAGAAAGAGAGACACGAGAGAGACAGAAAATAAAAAAGAAAAGAAATGAAAACGAGAGAAATCCAAAATTAAGTGGGTCGGGGCACATAATAGAAGTAAAAAAAAAGCAGATAAACGTAATAAAAAGACAGGAAAAGGAGACGGATACAAAGCAGCTGTTGAAAAAAAGATAACAGAGAGAAAGCGAGAAGATGAGAGGTGGAAAGGGCCGAGAGAAAAAGGAATGATGAGATGGTAGGTTGAGGGAGAGAGAAGATTCGGGAGAATGGAAAGGAACGAAAGAGTGATTCAAAATAGAGACAGAGTCAGAGAGAGACAGTGGGGAGAGAGAGAGGGGAGAGAGAAGGAGGTGGAAAGTTCATTATTAAATATTGCTTACTTGGTCAAAATATATTTGCTTTGCTTAGCGTTAATAAGCATTTTTCCCTTTCTCCAGTGGGTGCCCTACACCCAAGGAGAGAAGGGTGAGGCAAGAGAGATCATTGGTCTATTAAATCTCATGAAACTGATTCTATTCATTTGCCTACCCTTGAGAGAGACATTTAATCAGCTGTTCTACATTTGTATGTCCACCATAACCACTGAATACCCCAAACTCCATCACTACTACTAGTACAACTGGTTATAGTCGTTATTTCAGTTTTACAGTGCGAGTTAAAGATGAATGATGAATACTCGTTAAATGGTTATATTTTGAAAAATTAATGTAAAAAAAGACAATATTGTTAGCTATACCAACTTCTTTGCTACCTAAGATTTTAAAAAGCTCAGTGCAGAACTAGCAGAAGACACGTTCTATAATGACTTTTCTTTTTCTCCAAAACCAAAGGAACCTATCTTATATGTGAAAGGAGGAGAGAGTCAATGAAATAGATTACTTATTGAAAAATAGTGTCTTGCTGGCTAATGTCAGTAAGACTTCAGTTAACACATCTTCACTTTTTGGAAAGAATTTGTAATGTACTTATAGACCACTGGCTAGTAAAATCAGCATTGACTATACAAATAAATTGGAATAGGCGCCAACTCAAGAGTGTTGGTAAATCTCGTAAGCTACTGATATTTTTCATGTTGATGGACAGAGTATTGATGAGTTGTAATAGGATAAAAACGGAAGATAAAGTTAAGGCAAAAGACAAGGGTGTATTCAGGTAAAAAGACGTGTTCAATACTTCATTGCGTGTAGGTAAGTGGCGTGACTGTAAAGGGACGTTTGATGTTCGTTAGTGACAGCAGCTTTATTGAAGGTTAGAAGGGGTATTGATATGATTATATAACATCCTTATCCTTGGGATAATGCTCTTGTCTTTGAGTTGGGAGTGAGAGGAGAACGTGTGATTGCTTTAATAAATATGTTTTGTAAGAGTTGGGAATTTGAGAAAATTTCTTATTCAATTTTGAATGATGCTGGGGACATAACTTCCTTTTTTGAATTTTACAATCCACTTTGTTTGGATCTTGTTTATAGAGTCATTTTTATGTTCTATTTCGAAAAAGTTATTTACGGACCCTCGAAGGAGTAGTTTCCGTCCATTATGTGTTTTTGTCGCCTTATTTGTTGGCTACAACTGTTGTGAGTCTGCAATCGGTTGGTATGATATTTTCATAATCTAATTTGTATGTATTCTTTCGTTTTGAGTAAATGACGTTGATTTCTTTTCATGTAATTCCCTCCTTCAGTGATTATCAAGTATAAGCGAGGTTGTTTTAGATTTCTCCTTTTTTACCCTTTCTATTCCAATCATTTAGGAAAATTATGAGCACACTATCATTTGGCTTGAGTGTTGGCAACTCACGAGCTTCTCTTTTAGATATGAGTATTTTTTGGTATTGTTTATACTTAGGAGATTGTTGCATAAGATTCTGTTCATGATTTGTTTTGCAGAGGATGATGCTCAATTTCTTAGTAGTGGTGTATGTAAAGCTAAGAGAGCTAAATGCAGATCATTGTTATTCTTTAAAGCTTTTTGAGAGTTTTTATGTGAATAGCGCTTTCTGTCATTTTATTCGATTGAGGGTAATTTTAACTCGATTTTAAATGTTTGAAATCCCATTGATCGGTGAATGATTCAAAATCATGTAACTTAAACTCCGGTCCGCCGTCGCTAACAACGATCTAAGGAGTGTCGAATTTTACGAACATGTTCTTTAAACATTTTATTACTGTGGCAAATTTGCAACCTTGACCTTGAGGTAGATCGAAATATCTTGTGGTTTAATCCACAATGGAAAGGTATGATTTTCAATATAAATGGAATATATATGTTCCAACTTTTGTCCATGGTAAGAAAGAATTCCACAAGGGAGTATTGGCTAAACTGGCTATTGATTATGGTGATCGATGCATGTTGAACAACTGCTAGCCATATCTTTTATTTGAGAGCTCATGCCGGGAGAGTAAACAGATTCTTTACCTCTTGCTAGACATTTTTCGATACCTAAATGACCGGCACGTGTACATTGTAAAACTTCATTGCGCTTTACGATTATTTATGCATCTTTGAGTACGAGTCTTTGTACGACTAAGACTTGGTCGCAGATAGAATCACATGGTTTAAGAGAGGAAAGGATTTTTTGTGAAGCCAATAATTTTTTGTGTCCCCTATATTTGCAAGTTGGGTCTCCTATAGTGGTTTCCTTGTGCACGTTGAGTTTATTGCCACTCATAGAAAAATATTTCACAATGGAGTATATGTAACTTTCCATATCAATATCGGACATTTCAGCGTTATCATCCTGGAGATGAGCACGAGGTAATGTGCCGGTAAAGACTGTATCGCAGACAAGTGAGTAGTTCAGTTTGAAATTGTAATGTTGTAAAGCAAACAAGAATTTTTGTACTCTTGGAGATTACTTATGAATTATTTTCTTGGAAATTCGCTTTAACGGTTTATGATCTTTTTCAATTATGAAATGAGTTCTATAGATGAATTCAATACAATGCTGAAGGCTTAGTAGTAATAGTTTTTGCCGATTATTTGTTTGCTTGAGTTGGTCGTTTGTTTTCAAGGTAAATTTTGATTTTAAAACTGTAGGGTTGATTATTTAGTAATATTCTCTTTGAGTTTTGTAAATGCATCGATCTGAGGTTTATCAAACGACCAGACGATGTCATTCAGAAGAAAGAGTTGAGGGTTCCATTAATTCAGAGTTATTTAGAGGAAATTTCATTTGTCATGCGTATAATTCTTTGCAAGTCTTGTTTGTATTCAGGTAGTGGTATTTTGATGATAGCTTCAATTTTCCTAGTGATGTGATGACCCAAGTATGCGTTTTAAGATTGAGCAAAAATATATTTGGATTTGTTCAATCTTAGACCTTATTTACGTAAAATGAGTTTCAATCTCTGAAGGTGTTTTTCTAGAACATTAGACCATATAATAATGTGAGCTTTTTCTCCCTTCGATTACATGTGCTCCTTCGATTTGTAACGCTTCACTTGGGTTATGTATTCCCTAAGGTGATCTAGTCAAACGATATGTTCCAAAGGGTGTATTGAATATAGATGACGAGAACTTTCATCGTCAACTGGGATTTGCTAAAATCCATTTGAGGCGTCCAGTTTGAAGGAGTATTTTGAACCGTGCATTTCAGCGAATATTTCTTCTGCCGTAGGGAGTTTATAGTGTTCCTGTTTTATTGCCTAATTCAAATCGCGTGGGTCTAGATAAAGTCTTGGTTTCCTATTTGATTTTACAACGATAACGAGGGAGTTAACCCATTGAGTGGGTTCTCTTACAAATACAATTATTCCCATTTTTTGCATATTTCAAGTTCTTTTTTTAATTTGCTTTTCAGGGCCAAAGGAACTTTCATTGGGTGGGGTGGGGAAATCACAGGAGTAATTTTTTGGTCTCCAGTGATGTGGTGAGTGGACGTAAAGTGTCAATTTCACCGAAATAATCATCATACTCTAGTAAAAGATTTGATAAATCAATTTTAGACATTCTTTGGATTAAATTCAGTTTCACAAGTATTTGTGTCGAGCATTGGTTGAAATTTCGTATGTGCAACGATAAAGTATACAGGAATTTTACGATTATTTGATGTTGGCTAGTACCAATAGTTTTATTGAATATTAGTAGGAGTATCAATATGATTATATAGTTCGATCCTGCGATTGTAGCATTGTGCAAGACTTACGTAAACTTTGTAGATATCAACAGCTAAACTGGGATTTCTCAACCAACTCTACACCATACCCGTAAAATCATTTTTGTTATCAAAATGTCTTGCTTTTGTTAAACAATCTAACAGTAAATGCCACAGAGTGAACTGCAAAGAATGAGTAAGAGTCCATTAAACATATGGCGAGAAAAACACATCGGGTAGCAGAAAATATTGTGGATAAAATATCATGGCTTTGGTTAAAAGAAAGTGGGCACAGAAGAAGTAGACTGAATTATTCATATGGTTAGGGCTTACTCAAATAACAAAGAAGTCGCGAGACAGATGGATTTGCAAGTTGTGAGGAGTGAGATAAAAACAACTAGTCTGCATTTACCGAATAAAAGTGTGGTTGCGGGCAGCGTAGCCCCCCCCCCCACACACACTTAGGGAAAGCACAATTAGTAACTGCCGAAATTTCTTTTACATCCTTCACAAGTTATGTAACCAAATACTTCGAAACAATAAAATGGCAGAAAGTAAGGATTCGGGTTAGCAACATACTTACATTGTAAATAGAATTCCACTTTATAACTTTAGAAATTAATTTTCAATCGAAATGGTATTCAGTCGCAGCAGACGACATAAAGACGCATCAATTAGCGTTGGAATGGTGTTGATATATCGTACATGAATAAATAGATAATTCAAAGAAGAACAGGAGAATGCTTGCAGTGGATACATAATCACATTAATAATTACCAACAAATATCAAACTAATTGAATAATAACCAATAGACCATAGGAATAATCTGAAAGTTAGAATACAGGAAAATACCAATAACGAGAGAAAATACCAATAAGAGAGAGAGAGAGAGAGAGAGAGAGAGAGAGAGAGGTGTTAATAGTAACTTCAATCATTGATGCAGTGGAGACACCTTCCAAATTTCTAGCGGGAAGACTGAAATGAATGAGAATTTGGAAGGAAATAGAAACATTACAGTCTGCTACACTATTAAAATGAGATTGATCAAAAAGACAATATATATATGTGAATCTTTCTGACACTTTGTGGTTCGATCATGCATTCAATACAGTCAAGATCTCATTCATGTGTCATACTATTGAAATGTTTTTTTTATCGGAGTCATTTGCGTTTTAATAACGCAAGACGTCATCGACGACTTTTACTTATAGAAGCAGTTGTCTGACATATCGCCTCATTTAGCTTCAATACTCACCGCTGACGCCTTTGTCTCGTGGAAACTTATTATCTATTTATTTTTTTGTTCAACTTCTAAAATATTTTATTAGATTTATCATTTCTTGGTTAGTAGTGAATCACTGGAAATAAAACAAATAGTTCAGATACGAGCAGTACCCCCACTTGTTACCCTAGCAGAAAATTCTATTTTGTGTCCATTCAGCCACACAACATGCATGGAACAAACCAACAATGAACATCCTCTTAACCCCATTTATTTTATTGTGCACTTCCAATTTTTAGTTACATTCTCGCTTTGCTCAGTGTATCAGAGTATTGGTCGGACTCACTGACCATGGCGCGCTATCCATTGTTCAACTCTTCTGTGCTTGGGCGTCGTGCGAAATAACCACCATCTATACTTGCCTCAGTGTAAAATTAATCGCTGTGACGACTAAACATAAAGTGTTGCATTTAGTATTAAAAAAAAAAGATTATACTCTGCTTTATATCTGCAATGAAGTAACCTTAAACCATTAACAAAGGATACGACTGTAAATAAATAATCCAACAGTGAGACACGAGTTTACATAGCTATGGGAATGCTTACAATTTGCACAAAGAGACATTATAACCAATTCACTGCTATTGATATACCGAAAGCAACTGAATTATGCGGTTTCGTTTATCAACCAGTGAATGGAACGGAGTTTTATTTTCTCGAAAAGAAAAAATGAGATTTGTCATTAATCTTCAAACGAGACAAAATTGATAAAGCGAATACGATTTAGAAAAAAATTTCTTATAAGCAGTTAACATCTTCGTTAAAACGTGAGCAGGTCGAGGTGATTGATAGTTCCGAAAATAGTTGATTAATTTTAACAATCATATCATGTAGTCTACCTCTATCAATTTCGCTCAAGAATACTGCACAAGACTCTGAATCTCGAGACGCTGCACAACAACATAACCTCATTAGATTTTCAAAGACCCGCCAAATAAGACAGCATCCAGATAGTTGTGTCCAACCGAAATCATACCTTAACTGTCACATTTCATTCCGGATTTTACTTCGCACGGATATCACTGTGAACCATCAATAGACACTCTTAGTTTATGCCTAATCTAAGAAACGTAACGTTGGTTGATATTTGATATTTGGGAGAAAAGTAGAAGAAAAAAAAAAATCACAGAAAACACACACATTAATATCATATATCTAAACACTCCTCCTGCACAAATCTCAATTCATTTCCCACGGGCAAAGTTTTCGAATGATTGTCAAATAAAATTACGCGATCAATTCTATCTCTGATAGAACTCGTTTTCTTCCATACACCACCAACAGATATCAGAGTGAATAAAGGAAACTACATTTTGTTCAATGAAAAGTTACGTGCTTTGGCATTGATATAGAATCCAAAGTTTCAAAATTTAGAAAGAAAAATGTTCCTTCTGATCAATTACTTTTTACATGCTGAAGATCCAATCTATATCAAAATTAGTTTTTTATTTTAAGACATCAATTTACCAGCCTCAGGTGTTGTTAAGTATCATACTGGTTGTCAATACTGCGATGAAAGAATTTGTTGTATAGAAGTCATTGCAACCGTCGTATATATCCTTCTTTCTTCATAATGAACAGTGTATTTTTCTGTTAGTTTATCTGTCCGTTGCAATGGATTCTTCCACTGAAACGAATGAGTAGTTTATTTAAAAAAAAAATAGTCGTAAATTTTCACTGTGAGAAGTTTGTATATATATATATATATATATATATATATATATATATATATATATATATATATATATATATATATATATATAAATATATATATATATATATATATATATATATATATATAATATATATATATATATATATATATATATATATATATATATATATACACAAACTTCTCACAGTGATAATTTACGACTATTTTTTTGCTCAGTGTATCAGAGTATTGGTCCGATCTCATCTCATTTGTCAACCTCCTCTGGAGCCTCTATTATTATGATGTTTTCGGGGACTTTATCAATGAACAAAAGTTTTGACTTTGTTCTGTTCATCTTTAGGCTTACTTTTTTTTACTTTTCCAGTTTAGATCAGTCAACGAGTTTGCAATTCGTCTGATGCTTCATAGAAACATTATAGGCGAATCTCAAGTTGTTTAAATATTACCGACTATGTTTGTTCCTATTCTCTCCCAGTCAATTTCCGAAAGATGCTTTCAATAGTAGCGAGTGTTACTATATTATAGTTATATATATATATATATATATATATATATATATATATATATATATATATATATATATATATATATGGTTGTCTGAAATCACGTTTGTGTGCACGCCTGACAGTGGTAAAAAAATAGCAGCAATAACTCGCGAGCGACAGCCCATTTCTTTTCATCAGATGAAGTATTGTAAACTAGCGCTTCTCAAACTAGGGGTTGTGTAAACATCATTGCGTTTTGGGAGAACATGTAACAAGTTTTTTAGATCTAAATGTTGATATTTATTCCTATTGGTGCTTAGAGTGAAATGATTCAATACTATCTAATAATTTTATAAATACACATGTCATTTCTGAAACATTTCTAGCAATTTTTCCATTATAAACAGTAAACACCGTAATTATCATTTTGCAATTTTTCTTTCTGCTCAATACTTAGCTTCATCTTGATTTTTTTAGTTGATTTTTAAGTTATGATTTCTCAGACCAGTAAAAGAAAAAAAATGTATCAACTGTTTATTTTCCGGAGAACTTTTTGTGCTTTCAATTAATAACACTTCTATTACCTTTGAATTGATGATAGTTGTTGAGAAAAAATTGTTTCGGGATGCTATTTACGCTGTGACTATAATGCTGAAATGGAAACTAACGTTCGGTCTATCGTATGACCGCCTGAAATCATTTTTCAAAAGACACCGCAATTTTCTGAACATAATTAAAAATGAAAACCCTTAATTGATTTATTTTTATATCGGTAGTGATATAAATACTTACTTTCTTACAACTGGCGTAAAGTAAGGGTCCAATTCAGCATTACTGTCAAAACATGAATAGAATACCCCACCAAAAAGCAATAATTAGAAATGTGTTCTTTTCAAAAACTGACACTTTCCAAAACGTAATGAGGACTTATTGGAAGTATCATAACTTTCCTCTTAAAAAACAAAACAAAACAAATCTTTTCCGGTTTTAGTAGTTAAACGAATGCTAAACCTTCTAAATTACAACATTCGATATTCTGTAAACAGACCATATCGGGGTTAAATAATAAGCTCTCGGTGTAAATAATCTTTCCAGTGTATTGTCACATTTGAAGTTATTTTACCTATGGCAACATCAGATATCCCCGATAGTATATCAGCAGTGTATGGCGCTCTGTATCACAGGTGTGCTCTGAGCTATAGATGCACAAAAGCGCAAAAATAGTTCAGTGTCTGTAAAAAGCAATGGACAGAAAAATACTTTCTAGTGAATTGTCGGTAAGGTAGTCTCGATTGTTAATTGTAAAGTTTCACAGATAGAATATGAAAAGTCTTTCAGTGGTACACAATTTTAAAATCCACAAAATTAGAGGATACGTATCAAAACAAAAGAGGAGGAGAAAAAAGTTTTAAATCTGCTTTTTAAGATGAATCCTAAAAAGCTTCTTTCGACTGACAAACATTTCAGAGGTTACCCTTCAGAAAATGTTTATACTGAGGGGCAATAATTTGAAAAACTTCGAAAAATGTCGTTTAAGTCGGCAACCAAACATGGTGAAGACATTTTTTGGTGGGTTTTTGCTGGATAAGTGAGTTTTAGTCGAAAGAAGCTTTTAAAGAATATTTTGAAAAACAAAACAAAACAAAATAAAACCTTTATTCTCCTTCTTTCGTCATTATATGCAGTCAATATACAACACGTCTTCATTTTGGCCTTGTTGTAGATTCGCATATGGTTCTCAATAATTATATCAATTATATAATGATGATTATTAAACGATACACCATTCGAAATTTTGTATGACTCAGAGGAAGAAACAAATGTTTTCTCAACATTCTGAATATTTCTAATACGAATTAAAGCTCAAATGTTTTCAAGTGCTTAACATATAATTGTGTGGGCTTTGAACTACGTTTATATGGTTTGAAATAATTCCCACGGTTCCACTAGAAATATATTTTAATCAAACTGTAGCTATTAAATTTGAGCGAATAAAAACATGAAAACTGCTCCAATCAGTGTTCTGGAACCAGTTTTTTAATCGGTTCCTCATCATTTCCTTTTTTGCTTTCTTCCTTCTTTTGCTCATTTCCTTTTTTAGCGACTGATTCTTATATGGAAGCGGGAAAGTTCACAGCTACACCACTTAACCAGCTTACAAAAAGTGTTAGAAATAAGAGGAATTCATTGAGGCATATGAAAATGGAATGCCTTAGGGCAGTGACGGGAAGTGTGACTTAATGCCTCTCATAGTTCAAATAAGTAGCTTACTGATTATCTTGAAATTGATTATGTTACATTCAAGGCACTAATTCACTTTTATTGTATTATGCTGGACGACGTCCCTTTTTACAAGTTTTATTGCCGGTCATACTTTCTCTGGTCAGACGTCTCCTCATTTTTGGCAAAATTGAAAGTAGATTTGACTTTAGGATAAAGTTTAACAACCCTGTGAAAACGTCGCAAGATTTAAGAAAGAGAACGATAAAACGAACTCGCATGAACATATTTCAGAGAAGTTTTTATGTTTTCAAGAAGAGATACGTTAGAGGATGAATATAATGAAATAGAAATGAGCATTTAGATTATTCACTCGATTCCGGCGAAAATTTGAGAATGTGAGTGATAATCTACTTATTTCATTTGCGACAGATTTTGATGTCCCTTCTTCATGGTTCAGGACTAACTAACAGCATTAATTTATTCTCATTTATACATTTGATCCCCATCTCTGATTTGCCGTGCTTATTGTCTGCCTTTAAAATAAAATGTGCACGAATAAAGCACTTGTTTTGTACAAGTTGCGTTCAGTAGACCATCTGGCAGCTTTGTCCAATCTGGAAGCGATAACAGACGAAACTTCTTTTTCGTCTAATCCTACTTTGGAATAGCATCGTCCAAATTTAGGAGCTTCACATATATTTGTTCATTGGCAGAGAACAGGTAGGATATTACATTTGATAGGAACTCGAGTGCTAATGCACAAACGCATATACAAGTTCATACATTTCTTATCATAGATACATGAATGTATATATATGTGCCTGTGTTTACATGCTTACATGGTTTTATGCAGTAGTACATAAAATGTTTTACGTCAGCTTCCTAATTGCTTAGGTAGTTTTGCTTTGCTTCCCAACTTTGTAATTGATTTTCCACTTTTAACTATGATTAATCAAGCCATATACAATTATTTTTCTTATTTGTCGCTCGTCCAAGATCTGAGTTTGGTGGTTCTCTCTCTCTCTCTCTCTCTCTCTCTCTCTCCTTTTTCTTCGTCTTTTTACAACCACGTCAGTGTTATTTTTGAAATAAAGAATTTTTTTGAGAATTATTTTTCTCCATCAGAAAGTTGTCGAACGAAAAGTCAGAAATAATTCAAAATAAATGAAAACAATCTGACTCGATAACATTACTTAGAAAATAAGATTTCGCCTAGAATTTATGCAAGGATGGTTCGTTTTTATGCAAGTGTACTTTCTTTTTGCAAAGATAATTCGAAGCAAAACATCTTGCTTATAACTTGTCACTCGCTATTTAGAAATGGTGGGACAAGCAACAGCTCTTTGTTCACAGGATCTAAGGATGTCGGTTATAAAAATGGACGCATACACACACGACACAAATCCACATGCACTATACATATATATTCAAGACCATAAACTTCTTCTATCACATATGTTTCTCCCAAGTTGAAGATTTATTTTCAGCCACCCACTTTTGAAATCTCTCATTGCTACTTATTTGATTCGTTAAAGTTATGACACTGAGTCATGCATTTCCCGGAACGCCAAGTAGCACCGTTTTCCTTGGTGGTTGGTATGTCCGCCAATAATTTCTGTATTTGAAACCTGGCCTATGCTAATCTCAAATAGAGATCGCTAATGACATAAGCAACCTTACCAGTAATAGCTTTGCATCAATTGATTTTGTAAGATGTTTCGACTGATAATCTTGAGAATTTCGTTTTCGTTTAACTGGACTAACGAACTTTGATAATTGATTCCTTAGCAAGAATATATTGTCTTTTATCTGAATAGTTTAAATCATTAGTCTCGACTTTCTAATGTCCACGGACAAGATGAATGGGCCTGTTTGGTATTGGGATATCATTCTCAGTACTCTCATAGTGTTGAATCGTTTCTTTGGTCTTCAAATATATCCAAATACCCCTTTTGACCATAAAAAACAAGAGATTTTGCAAGAGACACTCAGTAAAGAATACAACAAAATATCTCTTCATGAGTCAAAAAGAAACTCAAATTACGACTTATTTCATCGTCAAATAGAACTTTTTAAATAATTAGATCATATTTCCTGCCTGGGGTTATTTCAGGGCATTCAAGAGTATACAAACTCAGTAGCACTATTCAATTCAGACTGCTGCAAACTGATGGGAATTTGTTTATGATTTGCATGGGAATAGCCAGCTATACACCCAAAAGAGAAATATAGAGCTTCTAATTAATCACGAAATTATAAACAAAAAAAGTTTCTACACAGCATATTTCCCCTTCTTCTCCCTCTTCTTCTTTTGTTACTACTACGACTACTACTGATGTTGAGTTTTAACAAAAGCAGCGACCTTCATCTCTAATCAAATGACTAGCTATAGTTTTGTCAAGAAAAGAAAAAAATTCATCTAGCAAATTTGCTAGAACTCTGGTCATTTGAGATCAAGAATCATTATAAGTTGCATAATCCTAGTCCATATAGATCTCCTCCTCGAGCAGGACCTCCCCAATGCACTAAAAGGAGTATGGCTTGTGCTATTCCTTAATGAATGCCGATGGGACGAGGCAATATTTGTTCTTCCTCGTGCACATATAGATTCACATCAAAAGCCCAGTGCTGCAATTCATTCTGTTGAGAGAATAAATAAATAATCATTTATAGAGTCGAATCATAGAGAAGCTCATTATAACTAGAGGTATGTTTCCTTGTAATTCTGACCAGAGAAATCGTGAGCCTTACGAGATATGACGAGAAATCCGGCCAATGGAGAATCTCTGGAGTTCTGCAAAAATAGAAATCATCTTGCTATCATTGAACTTCCCATTAAATCTTACAAAATCCAACTGCTTACTCCAGAAAAGAGAACAATGTGTAGTCAAATAATTTAGGAGGCCTTCACTGCAAAGAATCTCACCAGGATTGCCAAATTAGCAATTTTCTGGTTAGATCTGGTTGTTTTTCTTTTCAAATGAGCCGATAAAAATCCACGGTAACCAAAAATCTGACGAATTTAAAAAAATATTTGGTAAGTTTAAAAAATTATTCGCTTAAATCTTTTGATTAAATTTAGCAACCGATCGCTTGTAATGCTTAATACGCCTGTCCAATGCAACCAATCTAAACTGGATGAAAATAAAAGTAATTTGAACGTAAGAAGATGGGAAGGCATATATATATATATATATGGATTTATGGAGGCTTCTATAATTGTGAGCGTCCGGTTGTATGCCACTTTGTTTATCAGCATTAATATAAATATGCACTGCATTGTGTACAATTGTAAATACTAGTTTAGGAAATGCACCGTTGAGCGTTTCTACACAAGTTTGTGGCTGAACGTGTGCGATGAGAGCCCCCATTTATTCAATAAAATATATCCACGCCTCCACCAGTCGTGCGAATCCAAGTTTCTGGTCCTGTCGAGTGAAAGTAGTGCTCCTCCTTTCTCAGCAAAATCTTCTTTTACTTTTCCTTTTGTCAGTTTCCTTTTTTAAATTTCTCCACAACTATGTTAGCATTAATCTCTACAAAATAACTGATTTTTACTGCCAGACTATAAGATGAATGGTTTACAAGGATATTCGGAGGCCTGCCTCTCATTGTAACTATTCCAAGTCCTATACATATCCATATCGAACTTTGGTAGACGGGCCTCTCGTCATGATACCAGCATATTGACCGCATTGTAATATTTGTGTATCTTTTGAAATTAAAAATCCGTCTTATATACTGACATAAACGGCACCAGTAGTATACGATATGCCAACAGCAACCATTATTCAAACTAACGAGAAGATTAAATTCGGTTAAATTCTTTGCCTCTCCCTTCGTGGCAGTTCTTTGCTTCTCGACGTGAGAATGATAAATTGTCTCCGGCACTGTTGAAGTCATCATCATCATCATCATCAGTCTTTTAGCGTCCGTCGTTGGAAATAGACCTTCCCCAGGATTTGCCACACTTCTCTATCATGGGCGTCACGGAGCCAGTACTTCCTGAACTTGTCTAGCTCGTCTCTCCATCTAACATTTTGCCGGCCTCGGTTGCGCATGTGGTCTCGGGGAATCCATGTTGTGAGTCGTGATGTCCATCGAGTGTCAGCCATTCTTGTAACATGGCCAGCCCACCGCCATTTGAGATTTTTATGGATTCTATGATGTCTCTAACTCTCGTCTTTTCCCGGATGTGCTGTGCTGTTTTGTGGTCTCTCCATGTGAGGCCCAGCATTATTCTTTCATGTGCACGTTGCATGGTTCTCAGCTTACGGGTCTGTCTCTTGGTTAAATTCCATGTTTCAGCTCCATAAGTGACTATTGGGAGGATGCATTGGTTGTACACCCTTCTTTTTAGGATTAATGGGATCTTATTATTTTTGAAGGTGGAGAATCCGGCTTTATTTCCCATCTTATGTTCTTCTCCCTTTGATATCTCTTTCGAAGTGAAAGTTGGCGATTAGACCACAAAAAGAAATAGAAATAACCCATACGTGACTATTGGGATGACGCATTGGTTGAAGACCATTTTTTAAAAAATAATACGATTTTCTTGTTCTTGATGATTGAGCTTGCTTTGTCAGAAGCTTGCCAACCTATAGTGATTCTTCGCTTGATTTCTTCTCGTTTTGAGGACTTCATGGAGATTCGTTCTTACAGGTAAACATAGTGGTCTTCTTTCTTCAGCTCTGCATTTTCGATTTTGGTCGTTATGTCTTGGTCCTCAACAAGTTTTTGCGTAAGAGACTTGTTTAACTGAAGTTCATGCGAAGACCAACTGTCTTGTTTCTTTTTTCATTCAGTTCGTCTAGTATTATCTGGAAATCATAAAGTTTCTGAGCAAACATGGTGATGTCGTCAGTAAGTCTGAAGTTTTTTCCGTTCATTCTGATTCCTGTATTGTCCCAGTCTAAGTTTTGAAAGATCATCTCGAGGCATGTTGTGAAGAGCTTGTCATTTTCCATCTGAAAGGGTTCCGAGTCTTTATGTAGCTCGATAATCATTTAGATAATGACAATGATACGGTGATTGGTCTGACTTGTCCTGATGCAAAACAGAAAAAAATTTCCCACGTCAAAAGATTGGATTGGTAGTTTATATCATGTTCATTCCCACGCACTTGGAGTGAAGGAAACGGGGATGCCAGCCGACAGTGGCGGTCGGCATTTCGCGAAAAACCCAGGCGTTGCTGAGAAGACAAGAGATTCGTCAACCCGCCTCTCCTCTCTCCATGACATCCCATTTTTTCTTTTTCTGATTCGTCAGCCTATAAAGAATTTTGTTCTGCTTCTGTACCCCAAAGAAAAGATTCTCTTGTCGAATGATTTATGCAGATCTTAGTCAATGAAAGCAGAAACATTCCTCGAATGCAAATATAGGGTACAGATTGCAAATGACTGACCCCGATTAGATGCAAGTTCAAGCTTTATTTGTTCCTCGAAGCTTTGTCACTTTACTAACGACCCATATAATATTTAGAATATCCCAGTAAGATTTGACATGTGTACACACTTTTAATGCTGTCTTTCGAACAAATAGAAATAGATGATTTTGAGCCCAGTTGAATGAATGGTTGAGGATGACTTTTCAAAATGGTGTTTTCATAGCAGAATTTGATTAAAAGGGCTACAAGATCAGATAAACCGAAATTCATTTAAAATCATCGCAGCTTATGCCCCCCTTCGAATGTACCACAGTCCCCAAAGGGCTAAATGGCTCTTGTTGAGAATGACTTATCTGAAATATAGCCACTATCCAATTTTACGATTGCTTAATGTGTTTAAATGGGTCTGAATAGGTATCTTTAAGCAGATGTTAGGGTATTCGAGAAGGAATGCTTTATTCGTAATGGTTCTGATTATCGCCATCTCGATGCAAATAAAACGAAATCGCAGTTTTATCGTCTAATACCAAGTCGATTACTTATTCAGAATGAAAAGAATTATAAACTGCGAATGGCAGATATTTTTTCAGTGCAAAGTGTTTCCACTCGAGACAATATTCCAATCAGTTTGAATTCCGACCCGACTATCTTCAAATGATTCTCCCACAGAGCTGAGACAGTACAATTGTCCAACTCCAAGAATCAGGTCTTTCCAGCATACTCAACATATTCTATATTCAAAAAGTTGTTACTACTTAAAGGAACCAGAGCGATGAAATGCCAACCATGTAAACATCCTTCAGTAAAATTTAAATCTAGAAGGTAGCTTTAGTATGTCAGATGAAAGAAGAAAGTAAAAGAGAATATTTAATGGTACTCATGTTAGATATTCACCATATTGGTCAGACAAGAAATTGTTCCCACCCTTAGTTGTGTGGAAAACTGATACCTGTTCATGAAACATAACAGATGTTGGCTGGATTTTGAGCAAACATATCAATTTCATATCCATCAATTTTTGTGTAGATTCGATTTATGTCGGTGAGTCTTCAACATTTGCTTAAAACCGCTACATTTCATGATTTTGTCATTAGTTAAAAATGTTGAATGCAGCTCTTATTCATTTCCATGTGTGTCTGCTTGGATAGAAAAATGTGGTCGTCGCATTTGAGAGTGGATTTTGAGCATCTCACGCGGGCTGCGTCTCGGTCTGTAACCTAATACGGAGCGTTCTCTACAACTCTATATCCCGTCGAATAACACCTTAATGTCTGCTACTTGAATTGAAAAAACACATTGTGTTTGTTTCTTGCATAGAAAGCCAAAAAATGAGATAAGGAGTCGGTTTACTCGAGTGGATTCGAGAGGATAAATTGAAAAAGTATTTTTCAAATCAACAGAACTGAAGTGTATACAAATTTTCTTTTGGCTATTCTCTTTTCTTGCTTGAAATTAGATGTTTTTGACTTAATTCTCCGAATGTGTCAGAATTTATTATGGGTGGTTTGGATATTAGATGGTTTAGTCATTTGGCCAAGTTCTGCTAAAATATACTCCTTGCTGTTTCTGCATTGGATACAGCGAAAAACATGCTTTTTATTACCGACTGACTAAATAAAACAATCAACTCTGGTTACAAGTTAGGTAAAGCAGTCCCGTAAAAATAATTTCAGCCCCACCTAAAAAGCTTTATTTCTGCATCTCATATTCCAACACTGCCGACTTTACTCTTGTACCACGTTAGGATTAGGTTCAGGTGCAGAGTTAAGGTCAATTGTTGGGTAAGGTAATTCGGGTCAACTGTCATAACCCACACTGCATACGCACTCTAACACACACACATATTATTATCATTTGCAATCTCACACCAGTTGCCTGGTGGTTACCGCTGGAAGTTGAGTGACAGCAAGTCTCCAGCCCTCCTCTCATCTCTCCATCGCCTATCACGCCAATGCTGTAGTTCACATCGCTTCCATTTTCCTTTCTCTGATAAGCCACTGCTAACATCAAGCGCCGTAAACCTTATACTTCTAGTACTTTCCTCAGTATACGTGCAGTTCCTCGCAATGCTGTGGTTTGTACATTCTCAATCCTTCCTTTTATTCTGAGCTCCTCCATTCTCCCTCCATTATCTTTGGGACAGTTCCTAGTGCGCCTATCATTACTGGTACTACCTTGACTTTCATGTTCCACTTCTTCAGTTCTCTTACTAGATCTTGGTATTTTCCCAGTTTTTCACCCTCTTTCTTCTTTACTCTATGGTCTGTAGGCACAGCTACGTCTATTATTTTGCAGGTTTTCCTCATCTTGTCTACGATTACTCGGTCCGGTCTTCTCGCCTGGATGAGGTGGTCTGTTCGGATGTCAAAGTCAAAAAGTAATTCGTGGCTTCCATTCTTCAGGGCTGTCTCCAGTTTGTGCTGGTTCCTGGTGTATCTTACTACCGATACAGCCCAAGTGTTCATTCCTTTTATGAGATTCCAGCTGTTTAATTTGGTCTCTTATATTTTCCTTATCTCTTCTTTAACTTCGCCTTCATTTCTTCCCGTTTTATCGTGTCACATTCAAGAACTCCCTGGTATTTGTATCGGTCTTGTGCAAGCTTTCCTTTGTGCATTACCATAATTGCACACTTTTCTATTCCAAACTCTATCCCAATATCATCATTGTATTCTTTCACTTTGTTGAACGGCGTCTCGAGCTCTCCCTGTTTTTTTTTTGTTTTTTTTTTTACAAATGATTTTACATCGTCCATGTACATTAGGTTGTTGACTCTTTCTTTTGTTTTCGAGAAATGGTATCCTTTGCTGTTTTTCAGGATTCTATTGAGCGGTATCATAGTTAGAACAAATAATAGTGGGGACAGCGAGTCCTGGAAGATTCCCCTTTTCATACTTACCTCTGCTAAATTTTCTTCTGTGGCTGTCAAGACTACTTACCAGTTTTTCATAGAGTTAGCGATGAGTCTCACCACTGGTTCGCTGATCTTGGACATTTTGAGGCATTCGAGTATTTAGCTATGTGGAATCATGTCGTATACTTTTTTGTGGTCTATCCATGCCATTGCAATGTTTTCCTTCCTTTTTCTTACTTCATTTAAGATCATCTGGTTGACGCACAGCAAGTCATTGCCTCCCCCCTGGGTCTTCTCTTGCATCCTTTCTGTTTTTCTGGTAATAGTCCTCTTCTTTCCATGAATATGTACATTATCTCCGCTATTTGTCCGGTCAGGATTTTCTACATGAGTGATCAGCACGTGATTCGTCTATAATTGCTTGCCACGTTCCCCTTTTCCGGGTCTTTTTGGATAAAGATGGTTCTGGCTCTGGTCATCTATTCTGGTACCTTGCATTATTATTATTATTATTATTATTATTATTATTAGTATTATTATCATTATTATCATTATTATTGTTGCTGTTGTTGTTGTTGTTGTTGTTGTTGTTGTTGTTGTTGTTGTTTCCATCACTGACAATTTTCATACTTCGGAGTAGGATTGAGTGGTGATGGGTGAAAAATATTATATAGTACGTAAAAACAAGGAAGAATATAAAGGTGGTAGGGATAGAGACTACTAAGTTTGTGAAGAGGGGGAAACCGTGTCTATCTCTTCTTAAAAAGAAAAAAAAATCTTAAATTGACGGTCAAGGAGTATGCTAAAAGGAGAGTGGATAGGAAGAGGAAGTACGGACTTATATTCTTAAGACTTAATAAACACTTTTCAGGGGAATAACTCTAACTTGGGCCGAAATCTGCAGAGGCCGCTACACTATTGGTTTACTTCGCTAAAAGGGTAGCAGACTTCTGCAATCAGCGCACATCTGCTCAGTGTGGCAGACCCCTATAACTAACTCAGGCATCTTCCAGGAGAATGAAACTATCAGACCTACGACTTATGGGTCCTGCTCCTCTTAATGTAGACCAACTTGGTCGACTAGAAGATACAAAACCGTGGTTAAAGGGGTGAGATCGGCCCTGTGCACGTCACACTCCAACCTAAAATTCCATTGTATAAGGATCTGCCGTCTAAGGATTTCATTATAGTGGGAAACCTTTCTCAAATCTCCATCTGCGAAGCCACGCCATTATACGAGGTATCACCGACGAAACCACCATACCAGAAAGACACAACGAAGCATCAAACCAACTAGCCATGATAAACACACTCATCATAAAATCATCAGACAAGGGTGAAGGCACAGTCACCATGAACAAAGTCACCTACTACTGAGAAATCCTTGACTTCACCGACGACAACAACACCTATACTCAGATAAACATACAAATCATCAACAAGGGAACCAGTAGGTAATAAATTCTTTCAAAAAATTAAGAGCTGAAGAAATAATCCTTGACCACACTAATTTAATATCACCCCCTCAAACCCTACAGTCTACAGTTTACCCCAAACCCGCAAAACTAACGCTCCATGAGACTTATAATGTCTGGCATTGGCAGTGCTCCCTGCAAAATAGCCAAGGCTATTGCAAAAACTTTGACGCCCTATTAAGTACACATAAGAAACTCAGGTGACCTCATCTACAAACCACCAAAAAATCACATTAGCAACAAACAATTGGCTGGCCTAGACGTCAGATCTCTCTACACCAACATATCATTTAAAATGTCTATACTTCATCAGAATTCGTCTTGAGAAATCTGAAACTATACTACACCTAATCATAGATAGACTTATCAAAATGTGCACACACTGTACAAATCAATGTTCCCTCTATTTTAACAACAGATTAAAAAAAAAAACAGACAATATATGGGCTCTCTCTTTAGCGGAATGCTTGTATGCTTCTTTTCAGAATTCTTAGAGTCCGGCCCCTATAAACGAATTCAATCTAAAGACGAACACTATTTTCGCTATGTAGGGGTATATTAGGTGGGTATCGTCTAAGATATAAACTTAATCACCTAAACACAAAAAATGAAATCACTTGAACCCATCACAGACATAAGAAAACAACTACCACAAGTACCTCAGCATCTTACTGCACAGAGCCGATATCAAACTTTAGTTGAGTGTATGCCGGAAATTAACCAATAACAATGCCCTAATCGATTTATACTTACACTGCAACACTAAAATCAAATCGGGGACCTTCATAGAATTCTACCAAAGTGCCCTAAGGATATGCAGCCCTCAACATTTAAAAGATGAAGAAAACTGGACTTATAAGGACCATCAACTCCCCAACCATTTCGTGTACAAAAGTGAAAGAAAAGCATACAAGAAACATTACATCTGCAATATCAACAAAAACAACACCCAAACACCACCCAACAATTATATCACACTTCCCAAAGTTCATGACAATTGCCAACAATATTAAATGCCAAGACATTCACATTATCAGAAGCACATTTAAAATAATCAAAGGCTTCATGCATCGATTTCATAAACCCTCAGTTGCCAGCAAACACACATGGCCAGAATACCATCACTGACTCCTATCCTTCAAAAAAACTTCCCTAAACTCATTTCAATCACACTAAACTGAAACAAATTTTCCCTTTTGACCTTATATTAATAAGATTTACAAGTACATTTACCCAGTGAATGTCAACGTTTCAGGCCAAACTCAATCCTCTGCAACAGGCAATATATATATATATATATATATATATATATATATATATATATATATATATATATATATATATATAACTGGTTCTATTTATCACTGTGTCCCCTTTGAACACTTTGTACCCTTTTGGTACACATACCTATTATAAGAACTTCGACTATCTGGTTTTTCAAAAATAATTTTTAAAGGGTTATAGAGGTTAGGGTTAGATTTGAGTATATAGTTAAATGACAAGAGTTGAAGAGGGGGTTCTATTTTCATGTGGCTATAATGCAGAAGTGAATCCTTACTTTACGTCTATCGGGGCAGCTCAACCAATTTGGGTATGCATACTTAGCGGGCTTAGAAGAAGAAGATAGACAATTTGCTTTTTTCTAAAAATATTTGATGAGTTTCAGAAGGCGGGTTCTATTTACGTAGTATATTATGCTAAACTGAATCCTTGTTTTCCGTTCAATATACACATGTACATATACATACTAAGTGAAATTGCCGGATAGAGCAGATTTTCAGCAATCCCAGGGAGAGCTATGGCTCTTCTCGGAGGTGGGGCGTCGATCTTTCTTTCGGCGGTGTGCAGACAATATCTATCTATCTATCTATCTATATATATATATATATATATATATATTTGCAAATATGACTACGTGTGTATACGAGAGATAGGAAATGAAAGGGATAAAAGAGAAAACCAAGATTGAAATAAGGGGAACGAATTCTAGAAATTCAATTCAAGGACGTAATTTCGATGAATGGATAGACATGCACTTATATTGCATTTCCCGATGTTTAACCGACGACTTAGACATTTGTTTTTGGAAGAGGGTAAAAATAATGAAGTTCAATTGTTCACACTCTTTTGTTCACCTAATTCTTTTCTCTCAAAAAATCCAGCCCATATCAACTAGAACGTTTTTGTTAACCAATAATGTTGACAAATTCATCTTGAATCAGAGTATAAGTCATGCAAGTTATATAACGATAGAAATCTTATTCTTGCAATGTTGGCAACATTCTTTGAATGGCGATTTTTCATTGAGTGGATTTTGTGGAATTACATGTAGCTTTAACAATTAAAAGATCTTCCGGAAAATATACATCCCTGCGCTTGACAAGTCTGAACCAAGGAGAACGAATATCCCAGAAAGTTTTGCTGAGAAAAATCATACAGGCGTCATATGGTTTCGGCTTTTCGTCACGGGTTGCTAAACTGCCGGTACCGGATGTTAATTTCTCTTAAATTTTATATGTATTAGATCATAAGTAATAGATGATAATCATCAATTACGGGTGCAATTACATGTTGAAAAATACTTGAAAAGACGACACGTCTGACTTATAGAGGAAATACAATCGATTGAAGTGTTTAATATGTATATATATATATTTAGACATATATATATATATATATATATATATATATATATATATATATATATATATATATATATATGTATATATAAAATTAAGAAATAGGTATATAATCCAACAAAAAATATTATTACATATATATGCGTGTATGTATGTGTGTGGGTGCGTGTATGTGTGTGCGTGTGTATTTCAAATATTTAAACTAATGAAAACTAAAAATTCTTCTACCACTCTTGGGTTTATGAGAAATTATGAACCAAATGACAACTTTTATCCATTTTTTAATATATTTCTTCGCGTTGAAGTGAAAAACTGTGACGCCCTCACAATAGACAATGTCCTTCCACATTTTGAATTGTTCAGCTTTGAAATCTGAGTAATGGATGTGTTTGTTCAACATATGCTTTCACGCAACGAAATAAATTGGACAATGTTGAAAAGAATTGTACCAATGAATTGTATTCTTCATTTTTTCCGTGTCTCTTTGTCTTCCATTTCCTTTCTTTAATATTTCTTCCTTTCTTCCTCTGAGCTTTTATTTCTATTTTTCAATGTTTGTTTATCCTTCCTGTTTGCATTCACTTCTGTTATTTTTATTGGCCATCTTTTTTAGATCTTTTCTCGCTCACTCTTTCTCTCTCATTCTTTCTTTCCCTTTGCATCTCTTTTTCGTTATTAGCTTAACTCTTTTTCTTCTTACTTTCTATTTTCTCTGTCTCTTTTTACTTTATTCATTTCTTCTTTCTTTCCTTTCTTTCTCTCACTCTCATACAGGTCTCGTAAATCATTCTTGCTATTTTTCCACTGTTGCTTTCGCCATTAGCCAGGGATTCCTAACTCAAGCCATCAGATCTCAGCCATTCCTCTTGCTTGAATGTGAGCAGATAATGACTCCACCAAAACAATTTGACGATCCCAGCAACTACAATTTCAATAAACACCGCTGTCAAAAAGCTACATATAGTTATATTGCATTTAGCATTCTGGTGAAGATCTTGAAAGAAATGGCGTTTTGGTTAGGTCACCACACCTACTCAAATGTGTTTATTTAGGTCTAAATTTCGATTTGATAATAATAAAAGTGCCCACAGTTGTTTAGAGCATCAATTAATCAGTGATTAACAAGGTAATATATCCTCTCCCAACCCACTTACTACCCACCTAAGTGTAATACATTTTGTTTTTTTTGTATCATTTTGAATCAGCATCAATTGCAGATAAGACAATGTTTGACGCTGTTCAAAATCACATCAAATAGACAATTTACATTTCATTTGATGTCTCCTCTCACCTTGTGTCTCCAGGTGTCACAGCTATAATAGACTAACGGGTAATTATGATGTGGAAACGTTCTTCTCTATCTTTTGCCTTTCTTTCACGCCAAGGAACTTGTGTGTGTACATGTGTGCATATACCGTATTTTCCGGTATATAACTCGCAGGTTATACTCCAATTTTGACCACTTTTGAAAGGGGTGTGGATTATATGCATGTACAGGTTATCTGGTAATAATTTTTCATGTAGTTTTTCAACCCATAATTTGGACATACACCTTTCTCCTTCAACACATAACGGTGATAGAGGTTATAACTCAGCAGACAGGTGACAACGGATATTGAACATAGTATTACCTTACTCTACCATTTCACATAGGTAGACAACTAAAGTAAATGATCATTTGAAGTGGCCGACTTTTTTCAGCTCAACAACTGATATTCATTTCTTTGAAGCCACATTTTTTTTGATACATTAAAAAGTAATTCAATTTTAAATGCTGCTTATTAATAGACTGTTTATTTCATATGAAGAGATGAGCAGTGCATTGGGAATTTTGTTTGAAGTATCAATGATCTGGAATATTTTGAATGTTGAGCACAAAAAACGTTTCCCTCCATCTAAATTTGGCTCTGGGTTATAACTGACCGTGGAGGTCAAAATTGGTCCTCAGTTCGGTCTATTGGTCCGAATTTATAAAAAAAAGTTATCCGTTAAAAGGTCAAGACAATAAATTGCCTCCCCTCAGAGTGCAATAGGAAGAGACGACGGTGGATGAAAAATGTAATTACTTAAACAACAAACCAAGAAAATGTCAAGAAATGAAAACAGGAAGCTAAATAGAAAGCTGAAAAAAGCAATAAGGGTTCCTCTACACTGTTTGTTTTTCCGACTGAAATTAAGCTAACTTCATTTTCAAGATGAAGTGATCGTTCCCGTCATGCTTTGCTTCCGGGGTTAGCGTCTAGTAGTAGTACAATTAAACTTCGAACAATTTCCTTTTGCTCTCTTTCTCTCTCTCTCTCTCTCTCTCTCTCTCTCTCTCTCTCTCTCTTTCTCTGTTGTCTGGGTCAGTAAAGATTGGTTTCTGTCTGCTTTCAAAGAGAACCAACTGTAGATAACGTCACTAGACACTCGCTGAAGGCTTAACATTTGGCCTTTGAAGAAAATAGAAAAAAAATCTAGATAGGCGAAACGGGGAAACGCCTTTAAAGTACATGCCACCAAGTTTGGATAAATCCGTCAACGACATTTCCATCAGTTTAGGCGAGGGTCGCGGGGGAAGTTTCGCCTCAAATTACATACACACGAAGACGAAGTAACGAAAAAGAGCATTCGTTTATCCGACATTTCTCTATTCAACTTCTTCACTGTGCACAAATGTCATTAAGATTGTAACTATCTTCACATTGATTTCACTCCGATTGATCGGTCTACTGCACTGAATTGTTTCCGTTTAGCTAGAAGAATCTTGTCCAAAAAATACATTTTTTATTTGATAGGATTTTTCCGTCTATTTTGTTGATGCAGTGAAGATCCTTTTGGGTCCTTTTGTACCTTTCCAGTAACTTTTTTTATTCTTCGGGTTATAATCATCTAATTTCCATAGAATTGTGTGTATATATATATATATATATATATATATATATATATATATATATATATATATATATATATGATAAATTTGTCTTTTGGGAGTACCTTAATTCTATAACGCTGACCATGACGCACCATTTCGGCTACCCAGAGGTCATAAATAGACAAAAGAAATCCTACTTTTAGTATTACTAGCAGAAAATGGATAGGGACCGAATTGTGAAACGTGCCCAGGGATTTTACAATGAATGGACGCTGAAAAATGAACAGAAAACAGGAACCGAGAGTAATCAATTCGAGGACTCCCCAGAAGTTACTCTGCAGAGAGTAAAACAAGCCATCAAACAAATAAATAAAGGAGTGTTCCCTGAACCCGATAACAGCATCAACCAACTCAAAAAAGCTAAAAAGTCATCACGAGAAAACTAGCCATTCTCAAACGAAGTAAAGTCCCAGAAGAATGGAACACCGCAATTATAATGCAAAAAAGGAATCCCCCAGACCTCAACAACTACAGGCCAATAAGCCCACTCAGCTGCATCTACAAACTCTTCACCAAAGGGGCCATCAATCTAATGAGCAAAACACTTGATGAAAACCAACCACAGGAACAAGCTGGCTTCAGAAAAAAGCTACTCAACCATCGACCGACTCCATTTGGTAAAACAACTAAAAGAGAAAGAAGCAGAATATACAATGCCACTGTATCCACTGTAGCATTTGTTCACTTTCAAAAAAGCCTTCGATTCAGTGGGAATCCCCAAAGTTCTTGATACAATAATACAACAAGGTGTAGACTACGTATATATCAGAGTACTGCAATATGTCTACCGACACAGTTGCTCCTTCGTCAGGTTTAAGACTTTCAATTAGAAAAAAGAAGTTAGAGAAGGTGATATCAGCTCACCCAAACTCTTCACAGTCTACTTTGAGATGATCTTTCGAAACTTACAGTGGGAATACAAAGGAATCAGGATAGACGGAGAATACCTCAGATTTGCTGACGACATCGTACTCTTTGGTAAGAACCTTAATGATCTCCAAATAATGTTAGACGAACTCAATGAAGCAAACAAGAAAGTTGGTCTCTACATGAACTTCAGCTAAACAAAAGTCATGTACAACGAACGTTGGGAACAAAGACACAACAATCGAAATCGAAATTGTAGAGCTGGAGAGAGCAGACCACTACATCTACCCAGGACAGCGAGTGTCCATGAAGTCATCAAAAGAAGAAGAAAAAATCAAGCGAAGAATCTCACTAGGTCGGCTGGCTTTCGGTAGAGCAATCTCGGGTTTCAAGAACTAGAAAATCCCACTAGTCCTAAAAAGAAGGGTATACAACCAATGTATCCTACCGATAGTCACATATGGAGCTGAAACATGGAGATGTTCGATGAAAGATCTTTTAAAAAAAATACCCCCTTCAGCTCCATAAATAGTTTATCATTTATTTCAGTTGAATATTTGCTTCTACTTATTTTCCTTGTGATTGAACTGTTGATTCGTAGGAATGAAAAAAATACAAATGAATAAAAACAGTAGTAGTAGTATCACCAGCAAGTAACAGACGCACACATGCACGCACGCTCAGTGCCTATTGTCTTTGTCCTTTTCCCGTGCTTCTTTCTGTTCATGCAACGTAGTTTTAGTTATCCTTATGTTAGTTACATTGTTAATACTTACAGAAAATCAGGAATTTTCCATAATAGTTCCTGCAGAAGTCATCATATAAGTGTGTTTTTAATTTTAAATGATATATCTCCACTTGATTGATTTGGTATAATTTTTTAAAAATTAACTAAATATTAATAACTATTTTAGTTTCGCACATCGGTAAATGGGAGAAGGGGTAGAGGTTAAGGAAGATTGTGTGAAACCAAATTTGAAAAAGCTGGGAAAAACCTGCCTGTCTTCAAAAAATAAACCCAGAAATACATCCTGGTCCAACATGACCTTGAACACCGATCATTTGCATTGATTTAAAATAGTTAACAACTTCAGACACATAGTAAATTATGTGTTGCTTACTAAGAAGAATATCCGTCATAAGGATGTTATTCGGCTGATACATATGATGGATAGTGCGATTCTATTTTGTCTGTTTCTCTTTTCATAAATTCAGGTAAATTTAACAATTTTGTTAATGAAAATATCTCAAACAAATTATTTGGAACAAGTTACTTATCCGCGTTTTGGTTACATGTCCTCACGTTGGGGTTATTATTAATACGGGTAGTTAATAAACCGCTCGAATTCTGGTCCTCTGCACATAGCAATACCAAGCCTTAGTGGATCTTCATCGGGTATGATAAAGCCTATGCCAAGATATTTTTAATGCGATTGGATTTGAATAGCACCATCGATGGCATTATAAAGCCCGAATAAATGTTGCCGATATCTCGCCTAGGATTGTTTATTTGCATGTATTTTATCAAAAATACAGAATAATTAATTACATTTTAAGAAATATCTACAGGGAACATGACTGATCATTGGGTAAAATATCATCAACTAATTCTCATCAACAATCTGTTAATTCTCGAATGGACTGATAGAATATTGCCGACAAAGAAAACTTCATTCATTTACCAACAATATAAAGCAAACTTACGAATGGAGCAAACATCAATCAACAGCAACAGTTTTGATTACGAATCCTTACCAAAGACCCATTAGTAATAGGATATCTAAAAAGTGAGGAGTTACCACAAAACAATATATGAAGGAAAAATAATACTATCAATAACGATAATTATTATTTGCGTTTTCATACCAGCAACAACCGGTGGTTTTCACAGGAGATAAATTATCATCATCAGCATTTTCATGTGTTTCCTGATGGTCATCGGTAAAGGTTGAGTGACAGAAAATCTCTCCAAATCTCCAACCCTCCTCTCTACGTTCTTTCTGTTCGCAGCAATGCTGTGGTTTGCAATTTCACACCAGTTGTCAGGTGGTAATCGTTGGAAGCTGAGTGACATTGAATCTCCCCAGGTCTCTAGCTCTCCTTTCAGTGTCATCATAGATCACAGCAGCACTGTGGTTGGTAACGTCTCAATCTTTTGTAGCTTTACTTACAAGTGCTTTTTCTATTCTAGTTGGTACACCACTGTTGACAGCTGGCGGTTGAAAGTCTCCTATTTCCAGTACCCTCTCAGTATTCGTGCGGACCCAAGTAGTGCAGTGGTCCGAATAGTCTCATTCTCTCCACTTATCACCAGATCCTCCAATCTTCTTTTCAATGTCTTTGTTCTCAGTCCCCAGTGTACTTATTATTACTAGTACTACCCAGACCTTCATGTTCCACACGTTTTCCAGCTCCACTGCCAAGTCCTTTTCACTTTCTTCCATATTCAATCTGTGATCGTCTATTATTTGACATGCTCTCTTTGCCTTGCCCACGACTACTACGCCCAGTCTTCTTGTTTGGATAGGGCTGTCTGAATATCAGTTACCATTTGTAGTTTCTACGGTTTGTGCTGATATCATATATTTTCATGATTGAATCCTAGTCGTTTGCATAGCTCCCAGTGTATAGCAGTTTCTAACCTATTGCATCTGTTCTGTTACTCCTTTGAGTTAGTTTACTACATTCGCCGGTTATGTGGTTTACAATCTCAGCCCTTTCTCTGCATAGACAGCATTTGCCATTCGTTTGGGTTCTGTCGATCTTCACCTTGGCATACTTTGTCCTGATGCATTTGTTTTGCGCCGCTATGATAGGCAATTCTGTTCCTCTCTTCGGGTTTCCTTTTCGTAGCCATGTCCACAATTGCTCGTCTGCAATATTTTCTATTTGTCTTTTGAATACCTCGTGTATTTTTTCATGTTCCCATTTCCCCTTCCTGGCTGCCTTCCTTGCTATTCCCTCGTTTTTTTTGTTGTTTTTTTTACTTTTTTCATGGATTGTTTTTGTTTGTTGTGCTGCATATCTTGATTGCCTTTTAGAACATACTTTTTTTTATCCCCGTTTTGGCCATTTTGACGTAGTCGTCTATGCTGATGTGTCCTCTGTCGCATTCTTTCCTCTTCTCATACAGTCTATCGGTGTCATCTCTTGGGTGTAAAGCCTATGCATCGTCATGAGTTTCCTCGTACACCGATCCATTGATAGGACTTCATCATTTGTCCCTCCAGAAAATTGACCTGCGTATGCTATTACCGATACTTGCCGTGTGCTCATTATTTTTGTCAAATTTCTGCTATTTGTTTAGTGTATGATATTTTTCTTATTCTTCTAAAGTTTTACTTTTTTATCTCCTCTTTCATTCCTTCCTGTTTTATTGTCGCATTCGAGACCCCCAAGTATTCATATTGGTCCTGTGTGGTTAATTCTCAAATTCTTTTGTTTTCCGATTCCTTCTGCTTTTGTGTAAGCTTTCCCCGGCGCATTACCATTAGCGCACATTTTTCTATTCCAAACTCCATCTGAATGTCATCATGAAATTCTTTAACTTTGTTGAGCAAGGTTTCAAGCTCTTCCCTGCTCTACGTAATTCTACGCATTACTTGCCTGGTTACTGCCTGTAACCTGAAGCAAGCAATTGTGTTGTGATATACGTATTTACCCAAATCAAATTATTTGAGTGAAAATATATAATTGTTTATATAGATTAAACCTTTTGTAAGATATGAACTGTATTTGTTAATACTCCTGAAAGCTTGTTTTTCCTCGAGATTTGTTTACAAAAGTATATTTTTTCTATCTCTCTACAAAGGTTTCTTTACTAGGAGATCTTATCAAATTCCTCCACTGCTACGTTTTGATCTTCATGTACTGTAATATCTATCTGTGAGCAATACATCTCTGTCTCAGATTTCACCACAACATCATGTATATTGGCATTTATTGTTCTATCATTGGGAATTGAGAAGTCCCAGAGAATCTTTATATTGTTTATTTCAGTCACCAGTTCTATACCAATTTTCAATCGATTCTACCCGAAAATGACAGCAGACGTCCAAGTGGATGTATCAACCGACTCTGTTGTGCCTATTCAAGTATTCATTAGGCGCAAGCACAGAGCAGCCGTCGGCCACAAGGTAATCAATTGTTTCATTTGATTCGTCGTATATTCTGCATTTTGGGTCCGTTCTGTTTCTCAGAGTATCGCCAGATAATTTCTAGTGTGAAGGCTCTAATCTTGAGTGGCCAAGATAAACCCCAGTCTTAACTATTAAGTATGTGTTACGTAACCACTAATAGGTCTGTTTCTTATCTACGTCGGCTTGGTTGGTACAAAAAGGATATCAGCCGTGAGGAGGTCTGGTTTCCCATTCTTGTTTAGCTGCTTTAGAGCTGCAGATCTCAATGCTTTCTTTATTTTTTTCAGCTTCTGTGCAATAACTTCAGCAACTGGGTTAATTCCATTTTATTTCTTTATATACATATATACTGCGACTACTCTTTCGATTGAATAATGTTATCATCTTTATTTTTCATGATCACGCACAGAGTGCATCATCCAATCGCTGATGTTTCAATATACTTTTGAAGACTGAATCTTTTCTTATTAGGTCAGTTTTCTACCAGCATTGATACTGAGGAGGTATAGGCAATTGCAATCAGCTCTTGGATTATGAATTCTGTGTAACGAGAATGGCTTGCAATTCTTTACATCAATGTATTTGAGGTTATGCGTATTCTACTTCAGTATGTTAAACCCACACTGAACAACTGGAATCGCAAGCGTGTTGGTCACCTATTTGTATATTCTCTCTTCATTGTTTTTATACGTTCAATATCAAGCTTGATGGAAGAGCCTGATCTTGAATTCCCTCTCTTATATGAAGATTAAGTGCAATTGTCTAGGTCAAATTCCATACCTATGTCATCACTGAAGCATTTGACAACTTCAAGGAGTTCCTTGGGCTCATTATCGGTTCGGGCGCCCATGAATAACAAATGATTGATTTTGTCCCTTATTACACAGCAGGCTATTTCGTTCTTCAGTTCGTTTCTAAATGGAATCAGATTCGATACAAAAAGGAATGAAGGAATGGAGTCTCCTTGAATTTTTCTCTCTAATCGTCATCATGTATCACAGCAGCGCTGTCCAAACCTTCCGCTTTTTTTTCTCCAAAACCCATGCCATGTTCTTTCTAGCTGTTCGACCGTTTCTGGGTCGTCAGTTCAATAGTTCAATAGTTTTCAGTACTCTCCTCAATACTCTTCCTGCAGATCCAAGTAGTGCTGTGGTTTGTGCAGTCGAAATATTTCCTCCTATCCCCAACTCCCCTAATCTTGAGTTCAATTTACTACTCCCACTACTTCTAATTTTCCACACTTTTATTAGCTCCCGAGCCAAGTCCTGGTACTTGTCCTGTTTTTCACTCTCTCCCGTGTTTACTCTGTAGTCTGCAGACAAAGCTACAACTATTATCTGGCAGGTTCTCATTTCTTTGTATACAACGACTAGATCCAGCATTTTTGCTTGGATGGGATGGTCAATTCCGTTGTAGATTAATTAGGTTAATTTATGGTTTTTACTTTCCAGGATGATCATTAGTTTGCACTTTTACAATTCGTCTACATGATTGAATCCTACTTGTTTGCATAATTATCATGACAGTTGATAATTCATCATGCCTGTTCTTGACAGTTGCTTCTCTATCGTGTCTGTTCTAGTGCCCATTCTGGACTAATTTGCTACATTTGCTAGTTATTTGGTTTACCGAATCATCCCTTTCTCCACAGAGGCGGCATTTACTGTTATTCTGGCTTCTGTCGATCTTCGCCTTGATATATTTTTGACCTGATGCATGATGGGCTGCCATGATGATGGATTCTGTTTCTCTCTCCAAGTGTCCCTTGCGTAGCTGTGTAGATGATCTTTCATCTGCAATATTTTCTGTATGTTTTTTCAATTCTTCATTGAATCTTCTATGTCCCCACTTTTCTTTCCCCTTTTCACCACAACCCTCTTTGCCACCTTCGTATTGTTTGTTGCACTGCATCTAGCGCTTTAAAAAATATTTTCATTGCTTGCAAATGTTTTTCAAAGATTTTTTTCCGATTTGGACATAATTTTCTATGCTGATCAGTACTCTGCATTTTTCTCCTAGCATTTTTCTCCATATCGGTGCCTACAGATCACTGAGTAGATACGAAAGAGACTGAAAAGCTGCTAGGGAAATACTAGGACCTGGCGAAGGAGCTGAAAAAGGTGTGGAACATGAAAGCCAGTACTCAGAACCGTGCCAAAGACGCTGAAAACGAGATTGGTTGAACTGGGGATAAGCAGAAGAATTGAGATAACACAGACTAATGGGGACTGCGCAAATACTGAAGAGAGTTCCGGAAATATGAGATTACAATTCCCAGCTGTTAGCAATGACCAAGAAAAATATTGTGGAGGTGGTAAAAACCACAGCTATCACACTGCTGTGGTAGGTGAGGACTATATGAGAGGAAGGCTGGTGACCTATCGAGACTTACCCTGTCTTCAGCGATAACCAACGGGAAACCGGTGTGAAACTGTAATCCACAGCACTTTTATAGACGGTGAGAGTACAAAGAAGAGGGCTGGAGACTTGAAGAGACTCAATGTCACTCAGTCTCCAGCTGTGACCACCAGGCAACTGGTGTAAAAATGTAAACAACAACAACAACAGCAACAGCAACAACAACAACAACAACAATAATAATAATGATAATAATAATAATAATAATAATAATAATAATAATGATAATAATAATATATGGACATGGCAACGAAAAGGAAACCCGAAGAGAGGATTAGAATCGCTCATCATGGCAGCCAAAACGAATGCATCAGAGCAAACTATATCAAAACAAAAATCGACAGAACACAGACAAACAGCAAATGCCGTTTACGTGGAGGAAAAGATGAGACTGTCATTCACATAACTAGTGAATGTAGTCAACTAGCCCTGAAGGAGTATGAACACAAACACGATATAGCCGCAACAGTAATACACTGACATCTGAGTAAACGAATAGAATCTAAACATGCGGGAAAGTGGTACCAGCACATGCCGGAGACAGTCCTGGAGAATGGAAACCACAAATTTCGTTGGGACTTTGACATCCAAACAGACCACCCAATCTAAGCGAGAACACCGGACCTAGCAATCGTGGACAAGAAGGGGAAAATCTGCCAAATGATAGATGTGGCCGTACCTGAAGACCGTTGAGTAAATAGGAAAGAGACTGGAAAACTGGAAAAATACCAGGATCTGGCAAGAGAACTGGAGAAGATGTGGATCATGAAAGTCAGGGTAGTACCAGTAATAATAGGTGTACTTGAAACCGTACCAAAGACACTAAATGCGGGGTCAAAGGAACTATGGATAAACAGAAGGGTCGAGACTGTGCAGACCACAGCACTTCTTGGAACTGCTTAAATACTGAAGAAAATGCTTGAAATATGAGATATACGACCCCAGCTATCAGCAGTGGCCTAATTGTGAAAAAGAAAAAACAAACAACAAAAAAAGACAAATGGTGGTGGAAGTATGAGCACTGCTATGATAGGTGAAGGTGAGATGAAATGAGAGGGCTGAAGACCCAAGGAGACTTCCTGTCACTCAGCCTTCCGCGATAACCCCCGGGCAACTGGTGTGAAACAGTAAACCACAATACTGTAAACCACTGTGGACTATGAGAGTGTGGAGAGGAGGGCTGGAGACTTGAGGAGACTTTCTGTCATTCAACCTCCAGCGGTAAGTACCAGGCAACTGGTGTGAAATTAATAATAATAATAATAATAATAATAATAATAATAATAATAATAATAATAATAATCAAGGAAAAAATACAAGAATACCAAACTTCACTAGTAATCAAATAATCTCGAGTCAATCTCACATGTTAGAAGAATGCAATCTAGGAAACCGTTTGTAATATTTCTAGACCCTTCATGATTCAATTATATAAAACAGAATAAAAAGAAATGCCACAGACCACAATATAGATTTCACATGGCCTTCATTTTTCATTTTATTGGGGTAAGTCAAGTGGAATGAATCAGGTTTTTATAATTGTTGTTAGATACAATGTCGCCAACGTATGTGCCATGCTCTACTGATTTGATCAATTGGTTTGCACTGATAGAATATAAGAGAAAGAAGGTCGTTAAGCACCATTATAGAAGAAATAATGCTGACTTTTTTTCAAACATTATTTTTCATATCGTGCTAATCTTTTGTAGTATATTGTCCTTATCATTTTTGGATGTGCTCCGACGTGACTGCCGGTCACTGAAAATGGAATGTATAAGATACATTGATTTGTAAATAACAGAAATAACTGGAAGTATATTTAAATGGATACGTTATCCAGGGAACAAGGAAAAAGGAATTTATTGAAGGAAAATTAGGAGTTATGGAATAATTATTACTTCTTTGTAAAATCATGATTTTGTTTCTCTTATATTGATGAATAAAGTTATATCTAAGAGTTGAACCAAGAACAAAACATTTGATTTTTGTGCAGTTATGATAGACCCTGTTCGTGTATTAAAGTTCCCTGTTATATATTTTACCACTGTTTTTATTGTTCAAAGGGTCAAAGAGGTTGTATAAGCATGTATTTACGTATGTACTAACGTAGGTAAACTTTGCTCAGTTTTTAGTGTTTGTATATATATATATATATATATATGCGCATACCGGAGAATGTTTTCACAGAGCCCTGCCGTCTAAACCACTTTCTACGAATGATTCAATATCCGAAATCTTTTTACTGTTGTAATCCACGAAACATGTTTGTGCTCGAAGCTATGCGCATTAACGCAAAAATATGGCTACCTATTTATTCTGAAAAAGCATAGAAGAGAATTTACTCGGGAAATTATCATGACATTATAAGGAAAACAAATGTATTCAAACTGATATTGCGGAGACAATAGGTAACTGGTTTGGTATAGAGATAAATAGATTGGGAGATAGATAGATACAGAGACTGAGAGAGTGTATGTCTATGTATATATGTGTGTGTGTGTGTGAGAGAGAGAGAGAGGGTGCTATAAACCCAATCTCACATTTAAAAGGATGATAATGACCAACCAAAATGGGTAATAATTCCCCATACACATTCACCCAACATGAATATATACATAAATATATACTTTTGAATGTATGTTCATACAATCATACACGTTCATACACAAAACATCATGCGTATATAATAAACGTGCTCTCATTGCATTTATACACCCATACGTATACATACGGAAAGTTTTTTTGGGTGAAGAGATTAATGCAAACGCACATAGCAATGTCCACAGGCAGGCATAAACTACGTACATAATATGTAAACACTTGGTTTAGCGATGAATCAAGAATGTAGGTTATGTTAATGAAAAATCTGACTTTTATAGCCAGACAAAGACAAAGCCAATGCGCTTTTGTGCAAAAACTATTTGCTCCATGCTGAAAACATTTGTCGTTTTGCTCCTCCTTTGATTGGTGACAGGTTCGATTCCGTATAATGATGGGGGATCATTTCAACTAAGTTGCTATACAATATAACGTAATTTATAATCATTTTGTTGGATCATGTATATCCATTTCTAGATACACACACACACACACATATATATGTATATATGTTTGTGTGTGTGTGTGTGTGTGTGTGTGTGTGTTTGTGTGCTTGTATGTACTAGTGTTTTCATAATCGTCGAAATCCACTTGTATATGTATACCTTCGTAATGACTAATGAAAGCTTTTATTTAGCTCATAAAAAAACTGAAAAGTTATGTTGTCCCAAATGTCAGTGTAAGTCGTCATTACATATGTTTTATTTGCTAAGAGAATTAATTTTATTTATCAAGTTATCTAATAAACAGCAAACTGTTTCTACGCAGCGTTAACTAAAAACACACCCAACAAATGACAGCATTAAATAACACTTGTTTATACAAAATTCTTGGTGACAGATCCTGTAGTGACGTGTGAAAACAGGCGCCCTTTTCATTAATGTTCTCTTCACCGTGCAATCTCCGGCCGCCCTATCAACAGCTCCTCAGATATATTTCTCAGTTCACTATTAGTCATCAAGAAAGGAGGTGAAGTGATTTCTTATCGTTTGAACTCGGACACGAATTGAGAGAGGAGCAAGACGATAATAAGGGTACAAATAAACAAAAGGTCCTGTGTTTAATGTTGCCATCTTATCCAAAGCCTAGATTTATATATCGAGACGTCAGAGACACACAATCACACATACACACACGAGCGCATGCATATCTGCATACATACTAAGATAGCGCCTGGTATTTGGGGCCAAGATCCAGTACGATTTTCAATTCATAAGTACCATCCCAGAACGATTCAACTCACTTGGTTACCAACTTGACCCCACAAAAGATGGAGGTGTCTACGGAGCGCATACACAGTGTGATGCTTCATATGCTTAGAAAAGACTATAATTTAGGAAAAGCTACCTGAAATATTCATGGTGTTTATCGTATAGATTCTTTTTACAAAAAAATTGCCGAAGAAGGTTTTAAAAGTTCAGAAAATGTGACCAGCTTAATATATGTAAACCATGAGCAGGTCATCCTACTGAACTTAACGATGATCTGGTTTTGTCGAAATCAATAGAAATAGTACTTTTACAGTTGGAGATTTGGCTCAGAAACTGAATTTAAGCCATTTAACGGTTTACCGTGATCTGCAACCATTTGGAAAGGTGCCTTAACGTGGAAAATGAGTTCCTCGATATTTGACAGAAACCAATCGTAATGCAAGAATGAACATTTGCACTTTTCTGCACTCTCATGAATGCATCTCGTCATTTTTGGATTGGTGATGAAAGTTGAAAAATGTAGCGACGCAGACGATGGTTTAGTGAAGACGAACAGGTTTAAAGAACGACCCAATAGTCACCTTCATCCAAGGAAGGTTCTGGTTAGTATTCAGTGGGATTGTGCTGATCTGATTACTATCTGTCAATGTTACAATCACAGCCGACATCTGTTATGAGGAGTTGTTTAAGCACTGCTCTGAATGAAACGAGACCCAGTTCGATCAATCACAAAGGGGTGATGCTGCACAGCCCCATTAAGCAAAGATCATATTTGGAAAGATTGAACACTTCGACTTCCACACCCTCCTTATTCTCCAGATCTTGCTTCTACCTATTCCAAAGTTTCTAAAACCATCTTGATAGACCAGTACTTGCAATTCGAGAAGAGGTAGAAACTAACCTCTCTACATTCCTTTCATCCAAACTCAAAAAGGTACAAAAATGATATCATGAAGCTTTGGAATCGTCTCAAGGAGGTTATTAATAATGTCAATACCTACGTTAATCAATTTCTAATTAATCATGAATTTTTTATATTTTTCTGGTCTTGTTTATGAGATAACCTGAAATAACACTATTGGATAGCAAGTATGTCATTTGTTACAGGATCAGCTATGGGCGTCGTCATTCACAATATCTGTGTACAAGAACAGATATTGTGAAGTAATATCCGTATAGGTGCGGGTGTTCGTGCTTAATCACGTGCGTCCCAGTTTATTTTCTGCAAGTAGTTTTATAGATGCATATATGTCCATGCTTTATACACACTTACACACTTCGATACACATATACGCATGTATTTCTTTATACAAACATATACATATTCATCAATAAACACAGAGAGAAAAACGGATAGATAGATGCATCACTATATTCACAATCATGACAATTTTTCTGTCCCTTGACTATTCTTTCTGTAGTCAATTTACAGCTGAATTAAAAAGTTTCCTAAATAGAGCAATACTTTTTAGTCTAATTTACATTTTGAAATACTATTATGAAATACACAAACTAAACAGGTTGGGTAACTATACAAAGCCAAAATTAAGGCAATTTAATAATTACTTTTTTCAGCTTTACAATTCAAAGAACATACAACGAAAAAACTTGAATAGTTGGAGTGCAGTATTATGTATACACTGGTTATCAATGCATTCTTGATGAGATTGATAATTAATAGTTAGTGCTTAATATCATGAAGGTGTTGTATCATTGTTCTTCCTTGCATAACAACTCATTTTTTAATTGAAGCAGCTCAACCTTCAAAAATAATAAGATCCCATCAATCCTAAAAAGAAGGGTGTACAACCAATGCATCCTCCCAATAGTCACTTATGGAGCTGAAACATGGAACTTAACCAAGAGACAGACCCGTAAGCTGAGAACCATGCAACGTGCACATGAAAGAATAATGCTGGGCCTCACATGGAGAGACCATAAAACAGCACAGCACATCCAGGAAAAGACAAGAGTTAGCGACATCATAGAATCCATAAAAAATCTCAAATGGCGGTGGGCTGGCCATGTTGCAAGAATGGCTGACAATCGATGGACATCACGACTCACAACATGGATTCCCCGAGACCACATGCGCAACCGAGGCCGGCAAAATGTTAGATGGAGAGACGAGCTAGACAAGTTCAGGAAGTACTGGCTCCGTAACGCCCATGATAGAGAAGTGTGGCAAATCCTGGGGAAGGTCTATTTCCAACGACGGACGCTAAAAGACTGATGATGATGACCAACTTGTCTCTTGTCCGTATCATATAATACTGAAGTTTCATAGGGACCATAAGTGCGTAAATTGCCATGGGAAAACCTGAAGAATGGGGTCAAGATTTCCTATAGCGTTGCGAGCAATCGTGCTGATTCTTTCCAACAGCTTGAAGAAACTATGTGAAATTCCTGGAGGAAAAGCTAAGGTTTCCAGCAAAATGTTTGAAATTGGGCCACTCAACAAGACATTGATTCAAAATCGCTTCTAAATGAATGATTAGTTGACTGGATCAGAATAAAATTGAAGTTCCAGAGTAAATGTCTCAGAGTTCTTATCTCAATCCTATACAAAATATCTGGAAGGAGCTGAAGCGTAAGTTGCACAATACAAAACCAGCAAATCCAACCGATTTAATGCAATTTTTCAAGAAAAGATGATGAAACATAACTCCCGGTTAATGTAAGATTTTGATTGGGAATCGCAAGAATTCCTTAGTTGTGAAGAAATCTATCTAAGTCCTGTCATTTTTACGATATATTGTCTATATTGTAGAAACTAAGCAAATCAATTTTGAATTGCTTTCTTTTTCTAAATTTTATTTCGTAAAAGTAATGCAAATAGAATATAAGATTAATGGTCAGTAAAGAAGATTTTGATCTCAAGTGTAGGTACGATTTTCAGTATTTCCTTATCCCTTCTTGTGTTTATTTGCAGTTTTCTTTGATAAGCATGGTTTTACAATATAATAGTCCTGTACCGATAAGTGTATGTATGATGCTTGTTTCTATAGGTTCAAGTATACGTAACTTTGTGCGCACCCATTTCGACTTGTATGACTGATATGGAATACATTTGGTGATAGATTAATCACATTGAGTTTGGTGTGATGTTAGACTACCATATCTCATGACGAATACGAGTCTGATAATCAATAAAAATGTAGCACAAAACCAGTGCGCCATGGCCGGGAGGTGTTTCCTTGCCGGCCAGCTGTGACTTTCGGCCACATTTCTTCCTTGTGCAAAATTGAAATACTACAGGAGGGTCACAGCCTTTATTATATAGCTTTTGAAGAGAGAAAAAGAATAGAAAACAAAGCGAATAACGAGTTGGAAATGTATTGTTGCTTCATGAAAAGTAATTCATCCATTACAGTTTACAGAAAACGAATGTTAGCATTTTAGAAATAAAAGACCCTGCTGGAAATATCGTGCCAGAGACTTGCGTATCAACCTAAACAGATCTTGAAAAGAATCTTGATATCAGATGTAGAGCTGCACATTATACAGAATGTCTTTGAAAAAGCGACAGGTAAAAAATGTAAACGCTGCAGACATCATAAACGAGGGAGGGGGCGAAAAGAAGTTGTCAAACTTGAATTCAAAATCAGCACAAGACGCAGAAACAACAACCCCAACAGAAAAAGAAAAACTAAATGACATGAAATACATATTCCTAAAGGAAATTGAGCAACAAGAGCGGACTACACACTAGACTACAGAAAATATAAAAAAACAACTAAGCGTAGTGGAAGAAGTAAGACATGAAAATCAACCGAAGAAAGGAGACTGGAAAGAAAGAATCGTTGGATTGAACTTCAGTCACAAGACCGGATGTCTCAAAATGCTGACGTGAGTTTTTAAACAAAGAGTACAAAACATAAGGATTAACACAAGAGACACACAAAAATATTGAACGAAGTGTGGGGATGAAAAAAAAAGGGGGGGATAATTAAGGGGCGAAATCACTGACAAAAATTTTCCAAAATATTTCTGAGGAATAGAAAAGGGAGGAAGCCACAATATATGAATAATTCCATGCGCTGTATTCACAACCCAATTATTTATTCTAAATAGATTTGGTTGGAACACTGTCTTCTACATCCTTTTCCTTACATTACTGCCTCTATGTCTATTCCAGTGATCAGCTAATGAAACTTATTAGATTCTTTTTCCGCCATGAGATTTCGATGGCTTTGATGATTTTCTCTTTGCTCCAACAAATATTGTTCTGAGATTGACACAATAAACATCAAATCATAATAGTTATTTCCGTGGGCATTATTCAAATAATCACGATTTCTCGGTGTATTTTTCGGAATTACTTTAATTCCATGTTTTATTCATTTTTTTGTGAGTGTGTGTGTGCCAAATGGAATGTCACTGCGTATATATACATACATACATATATATATATATATATTATTCTTTTACGCGTTGGTTCCAGTTAACACTTCTCCAACTACCCATTCACTAGTTGGAGAAGTGTTAATTGGAACCAACGCGTAAAAGAAGCTGCCGGCCGTCTGCAACCTATCTTTGCTACTAGTAAGGCTGTGTCACCCACATTCCGGTCAGGAAATGCAACCTAGTGACCCAATCTACATGCATTTGATAAAAAAAATCTACAATCCAATTTCGCCAGTGTCGGTGCTGTAATTCGAAACCCGTCTCTCTTTAAGGAATTTTCTATTCAAATAAAGAGAGCTGTCTGTTTCAGGGCAAACGTCACATTCTTCTCAATACTCGTATATTTCAGATGTAATCTCTCCGTGACTTAAATCGCTTAACATTTTCCGAATACCGACAATTAGTGGCGACTATGAAAAAATTGCTTCCTAAACAAAAACCGAAAACATTTTCCTATCCACTGCTGTTAGGCAATAATTATCGATATTCCATACACGCCGAATATTAAGAGTACTAGAGGACAAGCAGAACTTTTGCAGAAAACAAAAATCCACGTAGCAACAGTTAAATTCAAGAATTCTTAGATTAAGGCCAGATGGAATTATATTCTGGTTTCAGTGTTGCATGCACAAGGGTTGTCAACTATGATTTTCCTTCCAAAAGCAACGATTTTCAACCAGGGTTTCTAATGTTCTCAGTTGAGAATTTTGATCTTTAAAATAGGTTTAAACACAGCAGAAATTTCGATGTATCTATTTCCAGTTCCTAGATAAAGAACCACTTAATCAACATAGTTTAATGATTATATACGCATCTTAGGTATTTTAGATTTTACTGGTACTTGAATGTAAATGCAAATAGCCATTGTTTAATCCCAGCTTGCAACCACAGGTATTGTTTATATGTTTATGGAATGAATGAACTTCTCAATCTCTTTGATATACTATTTAAAGATGCTGAATGACTGTTCGACATAATGGGTTGATAGATAAATTTTTCGATTATTTCAAGGAACTTTATATATGAACATCTACCATATATTCATTTTAGTTTTGTTGAAGATGTATTAAAAGAGACTGATAAATGAACTAACGGATAGCAAAGAATAGAGATGCTGATAAATTATTTTACTGACTAGTTGTCACTTTAAAGCAAAAACATACTTAATGCAAATATATTTTAAAAGGCAACAATAAATTCATTCTTACATACTGATTTATTCGAGCTGTTGAACACTTCTTGGTTGGAATAGCCACAACAATATAGTCAAACAATAATACAGTCACAATGACAAAGTCAGTCAGAAATTATCATGGAAGTGTTGACCTGATGTGATAACGAATGTTGAGCCATCAATAGACATTAGATTTAAGCTCCAAAATAACTCTGTTTATCTGGTTAAGAGTGGCAGTTTTCGTGGTGATAGTGAGTTCAACCCTGAGAGCACGTCGGGGAATCCATATTCTTTGATTCATCAGGATCAAGCAACAACAGCATACAGGGACGAAAAGCAGAAGAATTAGCAAATGCAAGATATCCCCCAGTATAGAGAGCAAAACGAGAACAACTTGCACCGAGTGCACATAGTGGAAAACTTGTGACAATATCAACCACGAACAGTTTGAATAATGACTATTCCTCAACTTTTAAATTCAGACAGAAAAAAAGCAATTCAAGATATCTGAGTTGTATTTGGAATACCGGAAGAGATTGTGAGTTAATTTTGAATATGTATATTCGCATCCTTGTAATGTGAATGTTTGAAAATATACACGAAACGTTGTTCCTAAATATTCTTCCAGCAAATCCCCTCGAAGTTTCAGTTATTTACTAAATGTGGTCGGGTTTTGCAAAAATCGTCGGGGAATCAAATCCAGATTGAACTCATTACACCAATGAATTAGTATTAGAAATGAACTGACAAACCATCGCGCCCAAACTTGAACTTTTGAACTTCCATCAAAAAGATTATTAATGGAGAATGGAATATTATTCAAATGATAAATGAATCTGCACTAACGAATCATGATAAAAGAATAAAAGGATAACAATTATCCAGCCAGAGAACTTCAGAGGTTGTGGAATATGAGAGAGAGAATTGTGCTATGAATAGGTAGGGTATTGGGAACGGTCTACATATGATATTTTACTGCGAGAATCTGGAACAGATAAGGGTCCTACACCTCCGAGAAAGCTACAAACAATTATGATGACACAAGATAGAGGGACTATTAAGAAATGTGTATTTAGAAGACAAGACATTTCCCGGCTTTTAGAGAAAAGAAAACCATGTAAAACATATTATTACATTACCTTATCTGCTACAAATATAGAAAAAGCTTCTTACATCTTGAGTGTACAGTATTGTTATAAACAAAATGAGAGGTTCAACAAGCAAGCGAGTTGTGATATTTTGATGTTTTATTATCTTCATAATTATAAATCAGGGAAAAAAATTTCAAAGGAAGTAAATCCGAAAATTCTCAAATCAACAATCCGTATCCATGCTGACATAACTTCTTAATGCTTTCCACCAAGGAAAGATAAACGCCAACATTAAGTACTACCACCTGACAACAAGGGGAGGTAATCATGTATGAGGATTTAAATGAATCTTCAAGTAATGAGTCATAGTTCTTCGAGCTTTCGTACACCCCCCCATACACGCATACACATACACACATGCGTATATTTTTTCGAGAGTATACGACTAGGTCTTCATTGCGTGTGATAGACTTGCGTTTACAGCCGTTGTTATTATCAGGTTTATGGGTATCTGACTGATCCAGACTTTACTGGAGTCAGCAAATAAAACAGTTTTCATGTAAAGAGATTGGAGTAAGAAGTTACAGGCTGTTCTTGATAGTTTTCCTATTTGCTGGACAAAGTACTAGAGACTAATCCTAAATTTTAAACCTTTTCTATCCTCCCGTTTTGTATTCTTTGCTAATTCAGGCCATCAATCATCCCCGACTTCGCTTAGTGTTTTAAACATTATAGAACGTGTGTTTTGATTTAGAGTTATGTCGGTGAAATGTTTTCCATCACACTTTGCATTCAGATTGATTCCAAATTTCATTTATTCATTGATATCTGTTCTTCTTGGCCTTCTTTCTTATGAATCCTACCTGTAATTATTGATAAGATCTTTTGCTTCTTTTACTCAAAAATCTAAATTTAGATATAAGGATTATCAAAATAACATTTTATAGATTCAAATATGGCGGTAGATTTATACATTCGTGACTTACAAGATAAATACATGCCAGTAGGAATATATATGGAATTGAATTGAGACTAATTTGTACCGATTATTCTAAAGGCTAAAATTTAGCAAAAAGCTATGGAAGCCGGATTTGAGAGACGCTTTTTAAAAACTTGAGGCATGCCCTGAGGATTATTATCATCCGAAAATGCTATTCTCCTGTCCACTTCATCCATTTATTGTTGTCTTATTTCAGAAATCTGCTGTTGACGTGTTATTTTCTTAGTTGAAGCAACTGTTTGTGCTGTTTAGAAGTGAGTTGTTTCCATTTGTGAATTTTTACCTAAAATAACACTGAAAAAAGAAAAAATGCTCTTAGCAGATTCAACTTATATATATGAATCTTTGTCTGTGAATAGACGGCAAATACTTAAGTAACCTCATGGCCTCAAGATAATGCTAGGTGAACTGAATGAAGAAAGTAGATGGTGTGGTCTCGACATGAATTTCAGAAAAACAAATGTCCAGTACAACGAACATGCTGAAGACAAATACACAACAATCAAAGTCAACAATTCAGAACTGGAGAAAGTTGACCACCACATCTACCTAGGATAGCGAATATCAATGAAATCTTCAAAAGAAGAAGAAATCAAGCAAAGAATTGCTCTCGGATGGCAAACTTTCGATAGCGCAAACTTAACTATCGTGAACGAGAAAATCCAAATCCTAAAAAGAAGAGTATACAACCAATGCATCCTCGCGATAGTCACGTATGGAGCTGAAACATGGAATCTATCCAAAAGATTAACCCTCAAACTGAGAACCATGCAACGTGCACAGAAGAGTATCAAGCTCAACAAGATCACAAGACATCACAATATATGAGAGGAAAAACAAAAGTCCGATAAATCATAGAATCCATCAGAAAACTCGAACGGCAATGGGCAGGTCATGTTATGTGAAAGGTAGACAACCGCTGGACATCACAACTCACATCGTGGATCCCTAGAGGTCACAAGCAAAATTGTGGCCGACAAAATATAAGACAAATTCAGAAAGTATTGGCTCCGCGGCGCCCATGATAGAGCGGCTGGTGAATCTTGGGGAAGGTCTATGTCCAACGACAGACGATACAAGGCTGATGAAGAATAAGATCATTATTATTATTATTATTATTATTATTATTATTTTTATTATTATTATTATTATGATGATGATGATGATGAATCAGATTTGCGTGTACGCCCTAAAGTGATTATAGAGAGAACAAATTTAACTGACATTTACAGCACCAGCAGTGACAGTTTACTAGAGGATTAAATCGAGAGCAACAGCCTATTTATTTCTAACGAAGTATTGTAAACAAGCATTTCTCAAAGTAAGTCACGTTAACATCAATATTTTGGGGGAAAAATATTAAAATTAATGATGCAGCTATAGTTTTTCTTAAATTTCTATACAGATATTTACTCCTTTTGGTGCTTATTGTCAAAAGACTCTATGTTCGATAATTTTACGAATACAAATTTCGTTTCAGTTACATTTTACTATTTTTTCGCATAATGAACAGTAATTGACACAATTAATTTTTTCAGGGTGCGTTAAATTACAGTAAGACAATCAGTGAACCGTGAAGATCGTAATTAAAGAATAAACACTATGTAAATAATCTCATCTTTTTCAATGTCATACTTCGTACGAAGAAATATGTTAAAGAACATACTTTCCACTGTGTTGTCACATTTGAAGTTTTTCTCCCTAGGTAATGCCGTGTATCCTCCCTAGTAGTTAATATTCATGACATAAAACATTTCAGTTATATACATTTTGAGACGTAGAATTCAGCTACGATACTCTCCTGTCTGCAACATATCCAACATAGCTGAAATCACTCAGATCAGTTGAAGTGTTTTGAAGTCTTCAAAATACAAGACATAAACACATGGATATGCCCACACATACATACATGCACATGTGTATGCGTGTATCAATCAATGCTACAGGTGTTTTTATGGCTTATCATGATGTATTTTTTGAAATGTCCCTCTAAAATACTGTGATGATATTACGTTTTCGATCATGGACTCAGTACGGAGACATTAACAAAATCAATAGTCTACGCACATACACATGAATATCGTATGTTTTTGTAACTAAATTCTAACTAAATTATAAATTCAAACAACTGAGCTAAGGTCATGGATAATTTCTTTCAAGCTTAACACCGAAATTGGGGCCTGTTTGAATGAACACAGGGGAATATTCTGAAAATAAATACTTAATTATATAATTATATGAATATTGAAAATAATTAGAAACACACACTCGCATACACATATCCCTCATTCCCATCCATAGCTTTTGTTCTGTGTACTTTTAAAAACTTTCGATATCCCTACACTCAAATTCTATTGCCCACCAGTGCCATTGATACGGCCTTCATTGCTGCTCTTATTCCGGTGTATGACTAACGTTCCAAGGTCTTTCCGTTAGCGTGTGGTCTATCCCCCCAACCCCTGTCCAACATTACTGAAACTGTTGAAATCAGCACCATTAAGTCTGTTTCCTCCGTGACTTGGCCATAATCACTTCCAGGCTTTTTACGCTCTCAGTATCCTGACAGCCATTTTGTCAATATTACTGAAGGCGTTCATGTGGTCGAAAAATTTACAATAGCTGCTTTTGAATTCCATAGGAATTCATGGGTCTACAAAACAAGTTAGTAAAAAACAAGCTTCAACTTTTATAACCTATGAAGCCAACCACAGGAAGGATACAAAAAATATTCAAAATATTTGTTCTCAATTTAGAGAACGATTTCACTAAGCAGCTTATATACTGAATCATTTTTTTCTTCTTTTGAAGTGACTCAATAAAAAGTACAAATCAACGGCAAGTGTTGTTTAAATGGATAACGTGGCAGGGTAAAATGTAAAATACGTCTGCAGAACTGCCAAAGTTTAGAAATTCTCAATTCTAGGAGCTCTAAAACAGCTATATCAGTGTATTGAAAACCTGACGAATTACTGTAGCTCCACTAATGGCTGACCAACTAGCTGAGTGGGCAACTAAAACTTTTCGCTTTGAGTGTCCGTGTGTCTCCGGTAATCAATGCATCAAACCTTATCAGAATCATTACTGGGACCATTAGAAAGTTTGCAATTTGGAAACTTTTTTTGTTGTTGTTTTTTCTGTACGGTCATTTTGGAATTTTTTTGATAATTTTAGATGAAATATCTCTTCATTAGAATTGTTTTAAATGCAGATCTATTTTCTAAGATAATTTTTGTAGATAAATTTTGGCATGTGCGCAGGCTATAGTGATTCTTTTATATAAGCTACGGATATCTTAACAATTTTAAATCGTGAAATGCGGGAAACTTCGCAGGTCTGCAAATAGGACAGAAAAATGTTTGACAGGCATATTTTTTCAAAGCAGGATATTCGTTCAAATTCATTCCATGCAGGGGTGGGGACAGCAATGAACTTCAAATTGTAGCAATCTCCCATGCGATGCGAGAGACTTGGTAGGTTTCAGACCTGTCGCCAAGGAGAGGGGTTGATAGGCCTGGCCTCCCCTAAAAATCAATTTTGGTGGGTTTGGGCTATTTGGGACTTTTTTTTTAGCTATTAAAAAAGATCTACTCACGCCTTTCGGACTTGATGGATGTTCCGTACGCGCCGTTTCCTAGTGATAGGCCACGTAGGTCTACATTTTAGTTGTCAATTTTAGTGAGATAAATGAATGTTAAGAGATCTTCAAAAGTTAAATTCCAGACACAAAGTTACTAAGATTCATTAACTCATGCTCTGTGTGAAAGAAAACTTGGGATCAATAAAACGTTTATTTTATTTCAATTCTGTATTTTGAAAACCCACGATTGCAATGATTAATCACTACAACTGCAACAACTTACAAATAGCAAGAATCATTACGTATGTACTAAATTATTTTCCCTGAAGATTTTGTTAATGCACTCATCGTAAAACCAAGAGCGCAACGAACTGCAGTTTCCTATCTTATTAATTGTATTTAGAGTATAAATATCAAATTTGAAAGGATACGTCTATTACACATTACGAGGACCACCGTTGTATTATTATCACTATCAGTAGCATTACAACCATCATCACGATGATTTCTCTAATACTTCTTTTTCCCTCTTCTACGACTCTTTCTGCGCCCTTTTTGTCGTGCCATTTCCACCATTCTAACCAACTCCAGCCACGATGTCTGCCGATCAGGATAGGAGGCGGTGGACCCAATTGTTGCAAGGTTAGCATGACATTCCGGGCGACCATTCTCTCTCCAAACACGTGTCTGACACATGCTGTTAGCTTGAAGCTTACCAGGGTAGCTGCTTTCTAGTCCTGAAATGTTTTCTATGCATCAAACCTTATCAGAATCATTACTGATCGGTAATATCTTGTTTTCTCAGCTTAGTTTTAAAACATTTCAACTACTTTCGATTCTTCCGTTTTTTGATAATCAATTTCCATGTTTTCTCCAGCAATTCTCTATCCTCTTGAGTGAGAAGTTTTGAATGGAAAACAGGAATTTAAAATCTTTGACAGTTTAACATGAAAAGTCGCTATCTTATTTCATCAGATGTGATTAAAAAACACTCGAATCGAAATATTATCCAAAGATAATCAACAAAGAAAATCTTATTTCAAAAAAATGATAACAGAGGTCTTTACACTTTAAGATGAATTCTACAAGACCCCACTTAATATCAAAAACATCGATTAGTACCAGTGAATTACAAAGTTCTAGAGATGAAATTATTTTTTATCCTCAGCAATGATAAATAAATTTTTTTTCCATTTTATTTCAACGTTTATATTTTTTTTTTGCATTTTCCCTTTCCATGATTTATCTTTTTTACCTCTTACTACGTATTTTCTCTATTCGCTTCATACAAAGTTGTTTTCATGTGCGAAGCTTAGCAAATATCCATACAGAGCTGTTCTATAAGACAAACTGTTTATGTTTACTTTTGATCATTTAACTTGGTATATTTTTGTGAAGTGCAACAAGAACTTGTGATAACCCTTTTTGATAAACTTAATTCATTGAGGAATATCAATAACACCCCTCATTTTTAAGGCAGATGAATCAAATTCAGTTCATTTATAAAATCAAACAAATGTTTAAGTGTTTTAACTTCGATCGGTATAGCTACCTTAATAAATGGAATAATTCTAATTCATTGAAAAGGGAGGTCCTGTAATAGCTCATGCAGATGATCTACAGCCTGTTTTTACGACTTATTTATTAGAATTAGATAAAATGCCAAGATTAAACTTGGTGAACCCATTCATGTATTCTATCAAGTATGACAAAAGCCCCCTTCTAAAAATGCTTTATAATTGTAAAAATATTGATTACGATTACATGTTTTGGTGTTTTGTTTGTGCTGTGATAAGTTTATTTTTATTCGCTTATTTTACTTACCAAGTCTTCATTGTCCGACTGATATCCGTTCATTCTAAATCTTTGTTCATAATTCTAAGAGTGGGAGAAATATCCAATCGGAGTGAATCGAAAGCCACCCAAACTCAAGAGCAACGTTTCAGTATATCTCTATGCTGTATAATTTCTTTTTAATGTAAAGTACTTCATGACTCTTCATCGAGTTAGAATTCTACTGATAAAGATGACCTGACCACACTTTTCTTTCAAAAGTAGAGGCAAAAATTTAAAAAAAAAAAAGCCTCCAATAGCTAAAGATTGAAATTATATTTCTCTCTAAAAGGGTAGGGGTTCTAGTAAGATATCTTTTCAGGGTTTGATAAAGATTCAGTTTTTGTGAGCTCTTAATCAATCTGGTCAAATCGTTAACGGGGGGGGGGGGGGGTTCCTGCACCGGATGAGAGTTTTCGTCGCGTATATCTGATATCCACACTCGATGACCAACTGATCCCTTTCTCATTAGTCTATATTTTTTCCTTCACTCGTTTCTCATCATTAAAGTAGACTCTAAAAAGACTCTTCCTCTTATTGGCGAAGTTTTAATGCACGCATCCGCATCGAAAAAAAGCATTAGAACATTAATATACATATATACGTTTTTTTTTCAATATTTACACGTACTTCCCATCTCACACGCATAAATGTAACCATGCAAGTATGCCTATATATGGTAGTGACTGATTTAAGCATATGTCAGTGTGACATAAGTCATCACATTGTCTCCTAATTATACAGCACTAGAGTCGAACAATATTCTGTAAGGTCAGCAGAAAGTGATTCGTTGATTAGAAGTAAGATACAGGATACGAAAGAGTTTGTGATGTCAGAAGAGAGAAATGCAATTCTCGGCAGTAAATTTCATAAAATTGCTTTTCTAAAGAATTCATAGGGTGCTATATTACCTCTACTAAATTATGCCGATATTAAGGCCAGCCTTTATGTGATTAAAAAGTTGATTTAAAAAATTTGGGTAAAACTCACAAACAAAAAAAAAATAACAATATACGCACATTATATGGGTACTTTGAGTCAAATTCGAATTTCTGAAGTTATGTTTTGTAATGCTGCAACGCTCAACTTAAAAAGGGAAAATGGAAATCTCTGAATTAGTATAAAGAGCTTTTTCTTTATGGACTGAATAATGTGAATTTCACGATGTTTAATTGTAGAAAATACAAACTAAGAGACAAATTTACGATAAAAATTTTCATTGCAAATTGACCCACTCCCTAAAAAATCGTGGGATTTTCAAAAGATAAAAACAAAAAGTTTTTTTTCTACACCTAAGTAGATGTTCAAATTTCCAGACCTCAAGATCCAATGGTGCGGCCTGTACGTATGACACATACATACATACATACATACATACATACATACATACATACATACATACATACATACACATAAGAATACATACATACATTCATAATCAGACAACCAGACAGACCCACTTAAAAACTGAAGAGACCCATGGGGACAGTTTTAGCTGACGATTTCTAATTAAAAAAAATACGCATGTAAACAGAATATCAAAAAAAGATACCTTGAATATATCTTCTCCTCAACATTGTTGCCTTTAAAATCAAATTTCATATCACCTATTCTTCAACCAGAATTGATATTGTTAGGCGCCCGGTTGAACACCCAAGATTTTGAATCCCATCTCTGGATACCGAATCTTCAACTGATTAACAAACCAATGATCTTGCACTTAGAGGAGAAGCAAGCACAAATTATACGTTTGAATTCATTTAATTTTCCTGTATCCAGGCGGTACATTTGTTTATTTTCGTTTCCATTTCAAATGTTTTCCTTCATCTTTCTAAACTAGCAAATCCTATTCCGTCACGAAAATCTGGTGGATCACTTGACGTCAACCTGGAGAGGGCCACATTTAATTGGACTACTGGTCTGTCAGCTGTAAATCGTATTAATACATTACAAAATCTGCATGTAACACTTTCAAATGTGCCTGACAGTAAAAAACTCAGTTTGCCCTCTCATTAAACCATGATAGTTCTTGTGCGAAATTATCATTTTTAGTTAATAGGACCCCCACAAACGGTGAGTTCTTGAATTAAGTGTAATTAAAGATATTTCAATAAAAGAAAATCGTCTTACTTTAAAATTTTGCATCTAAATAACTGCAATTATTTTAGTTAGTGATTTCTATGAAAATTGAAACACGGGAAACTCATTTCGTATTGAGTCGTTCGATGCCTATTCTCAATTCTACATATCTATGTGAGTCAATCATTTCGTCCTTGACTGCCTCTCAATCCAATATCAATTCCCAGCATCTAAGCATCTTTACTTTTCATTATGAAATGTATCGCATGTTCAATCGTGAGCAACGCGATTTTTTAGTCTTTGAATTAAGTCTGTCATCAATAAAGTACATTATTTTTGTCTTCGAACTTCACAGAATATCTCCCCAAACCTAATTATTTTTCGTTCGCAGTATTGTAAAGAATTAAATTTTAAAGATCCTGATAGCAAATAAACCACCTAAATATTACTGAATATTGTGTAAGAGATCCGCCTTCCTTTAATTATGCTAAACTATGATGGAATTCTCAAATATACCTGGGGTTATCTTATACAGATGACAAAAGGGTTGACAACTCTATTTTAATAATAAAATGAACCATAGCGCTTTTAATCGATTAAGCAGCTCTTCGTGAGAGAATATGCCGGCAAATGAATACAAAGGATTGGTTTGTATGTGAGAAAGGTTTCTAGATGTGGATTAACTTAACAGATCAGTTCACTCAAAGACCCAACAGAATGACTTTCCCTTAGTGGGCGTGAATTCAAGTGGGCGTGAATGCTCACTTTGCGTAATAACTCATGTACAATATGGCAGCTGCTGTTTGAATGGAAGTCTAAAACTGAAGAGAACCAAGAAAATGTACAGACATTCATTTTAAAAATCCCCATGCATATCATTTTCCCTCTTTCCCTTTCTCAATCTATTTACTCTCTCTGTGTCTTTCTCTCTCTCTCCCACAACAGTAACACCAGCAACAACACATACATTCACACACACAAACAAAACAAACAGCAAAAACATACACACGTTGTGTTTACTTGAATGATGAGACTGGAGGAATGTAGCCTCTGGCGACATAAGTCGGCGTTCGAATCCTTGTATAAGGCAGTATTTCTATTGTTGATTTTCAAGGTACATAGCTTCCTGCTAGTGAGAGGTTTGATATTAAACATCCACCAACATTCGAGTACCTGCTAAAAATGCATAATAAATATCTATTTTCTCACCTGGAGCACCCTCTCTCTCTTATGTGCGCGTGCAAATACACACACACACACACACACGCGTATATATGTGTAGGAGTTTTATTTTTTTACTTGATGTATCGTATATCATTTTACATTGTTGGTATTTCGGAAGTAAATTTTTGATTGACGGAGATATAAAAATTCCGCATTTCAGGATGCATTTGTTTGAAAATTCGAATATATATATATATATATATATATATATATATATATATATATATATATATATATATATATATATATATCATAAAGTATTAAATTATGTGTGTATGTTTGTACACAAAGATTTCGAGAACTACGTATTATAGATCCGAAAAGTGGCATATCTGAAATCAGCAGGGCTTTAGGTCAAAAAAATAATAATCAATTTCTATGAGCTCTCAGAAGTATACTTACTCAAAAATATTATTTTTTAGATTTTTTCATCTGGGTTATTGTCAAAATACAAACACACACACACACACATACACACACACACACAAACACACGCACACACACATATATATTTATGTTACATTCATAAAATAACGCAATATAAATGTGATAATTATAAAGACAATTTAATTGGAAATATATTCCGGAATTAACTAAGTTGCAAATATATATATTAGTGAAAGATCCATAAAATAATAATATATAAATGGCGAGGAAAAGGATGAGATTTTACATGTTCCGAAATTTTCACTCAAAATATAACAGTGTAGGTACACCCCAACAACACATCTACAACAATGCGCACTTACATACGCTACATGCAGACATACATTTTTCCTGTAACAGTCACTAGACCAAACTATATATTCACACACAAAACCCTTCTCAATTTCACTCATACACAAAAGATTTCAACTTTGACATCTCCTTTTTCGTCAATGAAGATAACAAATTTAGAACAAGAATAACCTATCATCATCTCCCTCCTCCTCTATAAACCAAAACTTTATCATTTTCTCTATTTGACGCTTGACAACGAGAGCGAACAGTCTCACAAAACACAAAACGGGAATAGATTCTAGTTTCAAAACTTCCGTGTTTCCATATTTTCTATTGAATTCATCATATATATATAATTAGAGGTAGATCCATATATATATATATATATATATATATATATATATATATATATATATATATATATATATATATATATATATATATCCGAGTGGTTAGAGCTACGTAATATGTTATTGGCAGAGCAAGTTGAACTCTGACAGGGAAAATTTAATTTTTTTTCATTTCAATTTCATATGCTTTCAAACTATATGACCATCAAATCTCCCAGAAATAATTTCTTTGTTGGGAAAAGATTTTTGCTTTCAATTAGTCAACAATGATTTTTATTAGGCGGGAAATACAGGCCTCGAATTTCAAATTTGATGGCATTTATTGTCGCCGAACAAGGCATATTCTTTTTTTAACAAAAAAATAAAAATAGTAAAAACTATTGTCTTCTTGGTAATTCTGCGATATTGCTCATTGATTATTACAGACTTTTGGCGAAGGGGCAGGTGTCGATTCAAACGTCTGCGACTTGAAATCTATCAATTGTGTCGTAGCGATTTTTGTATTTATCAATAGAAGATTGCAGGAAATTATCAGCAATTTTTTTCTGTAGACAAAATGAAACTGGCGGGAAACTTGTTTACATTTACATTACCCAATTCACCAGGAGAAATACAATGTGGGAATTTCGGCCTGATATTCACACATATTTTAGAATTCCATCCAAAATATGCTAATTGGCCGATTTCAATAAAAATGTAGCGATGTAGTAATTTTTGAATGTGTGTGTTTGTGCTATAAATGTGGAAAACTACACACCACTGACGAAAAAAAAGTGTGGGAATATTCCAGGTTGGAATGTGAACTGTGTGTAGAAATTACGCTTCTCGATAATTCTTGTAGTTCTCGTCGAAGAATGGGCGTTCGCTGAATCAGCGGGTTCACGTGGGCGTCAGTGGAGAAGTTGATGAAGGAAGGAAGATGTATAAAGAACATGCGCGCTAAGTCTAAATGTGGACGCAGATATCAAATGGAACAAAAAGACATACAAATATGTAGAAGAGGAAAATGAGTTATACGCTTAATACAGTACTGAAGAATGTAAATGAAATACATGGAATGGAAATATTAATACATTCGATTGTGTTGTGAAAAGAAGAGAAGAAAAAAGGCCTGTTAGGTTTAGTCTATGCCTATGCGTAAAAATGAAACATAGGAAAGAATGAGAATTTTGGGAACACGCGGCATAAAGGGTGTAATGTCGTTTCGTCTATCTATCGAATGGAGCCTGATGAGTCGTGTCTGTTATAATGAATGGTATAGTTGACCAAGCTGGATTAGAAAAAGGGGGTTAATCAGAATAGATGCAAAAAGTAGTTAGGGGGTGGAAATAATGAACGCACCGTTTGCGTGGTGGCCAAAAATAGATGTTGTAGTGTTAGCATTTGATAGCTATGAAGTTCTTGCGAATTCTCACCTCGAGGAAGATAAGTGACACGACAATATATATATATATATATATATATATATATATATATATATATATATATAGAGAGAGAGAGAGAGAGAGAGAGAGAGAGAGAGAGACGGTCAATGAATAGAGACTACGCAAAATAAATAAAGGAAGATAACCGATTCGAGATGCCGGGGCCAAATAAGCGAGAAAGAAAGGGTGAAGTAAACCAGCTCGAAAGCCGGGGCTAAAAGGCTAGAAGTTAACCGGTTCGAAACCCTAGCACAGCCTCTAACCATAATCAAAACCTAAACGCAACAATAAAAGATGGGCACAATTTATATCTGATAGTCCACTTCGATGTTCAAACTACCATAGCCAACAGTAATCAAAAAAAATTTCAAATTTAAGAGGGAGTGTGCCGGCCTGCTCGGTGTTGTTCGATGTCTATATGCAGGTCTACCTGGGAGTGTGCACTGGTCCAACCGGTGATGAGGGATGGGGTGCAAGCACTCATTTGATTTCATGAAATCTCTCTAAAAAATCCCTTTCTCTGTTGTTGGACTTGAAGTTTTTACTCTCCTGGTCAAGTCATGTACCTCATCTGTTTCTGCCCATTTGGGCTTCTTCAGGTGAACACACACGCACGCTCACACACACACATTTATATATATATATATATATATATATATATATATATATATATAGACCCTAAGAAACACTGGTCAATTGATAGTTAGAGTCATGACACCTTCCATGATGACTGAAATATTGGAAGAAATGCACATATCTGTGACTGCACATTCTAACAATGTGGACTAATCACCGCTGACGATGGAGTTGAGCTCCGAAACATGTCCGGTTATTACATATTTTCAATAAAGACTCCATACACACTGTGTACTCCTATTCTGTCTTGACTTTGATAGTATATACACATATATAGTCTAGATAGCCTTACAGCTTTGAACACAAAACACATTGAAAACTTTTTCGAAATTCTTTTTGTGTCACTTCAGTCATTCATTTCCCAATATCTGTTGATGTGATTAATCTAATTTTCTTCGGCGTTTGATGTTTTATATATACTCTATTATTAAGGTGCTACGTGTAAATTTTCTCTTGTCGGGACCATCAGTTGTTTACCACGCAAGCGTTTGGGGATTTTAAAAACAAAACAGTCTTATTAATATGGCATCACAGCAGTGTCGATCAAACACCACCTCCCTTTCAGCTATGATTCTAATATATAGCTTATGTCACACACGTAGTTTGTTATTTTATATTGGGTATTACCGTAATGTATTGTATATAGATGTTATTTTATACTACATATCATTTATTTAAAAAAAAACAGGGCTCATTTACGTACACACACACACACGCATATATATTATATATATATATATATATATATATATATATATATATATATATATATATATATATATATATATATAAAATATCGCCCCCGTTTTAGCTATTAGGTCTATGAGAGGCAGTTCAGAGAGTGTTCTTTTCCTGTCTCTCACAGACTCTAATCATTTCAAACCACTTTCGCCCACACAGATACACTAGACAAGTAATCAACACAGAAATATCCCCATTTCTTTCTTCAGCCTCAAACATGTAAACAGCAAAATTTTCTGTGAACGGTTACAAATACTCTCTAAAAAAGATAGCTGGCACCCGTCAAAATGCATCAAAATATGCCCACGGAATGATGAAATATTTTAGATGTAACACTCACTTTCTTTTGATTTTTTATCTATACCTTCCAATTGACATTTTCATCAACATTCCGTCGGATCACTTCACACCCACAACACACACACACAGGCATACACATATACATATATGTTGTAAAAAGTATTCGGTACTTTTTTTCGAAATTAACTTATTTCATTTTGGAACCCCATTTAAACTACAAAGAAGTGATAGTACATTTTCTTACTCATTTTGGATTCTGAATTAATTCTAGTATTTTCTGCAGGGAGAATTTGAACCATTACTGACCTCGTGTGACCTCAGTTTGGCCTCATGCGAACTTGACCTCATCCTATCCTAGTTTGGCTGCTGTTCTCAGTTTAACTACCGTGTATCCATTAAGTTCATTTATAATAACAAGTCTCAAATCAAACATGTGACTCTCGTAGTGGCGATTACCGGGTGTGGTCGTCCAATACTGTCGTAATTGGATCGGATAAAGATTTCAGCCCAAGGGATTGTGCCCCGATGGAAGTTTATCTGAAAGATACCTCCTCAAGTTACAATGAAAATGGGAATATCAAGAAGTGTATTCATCATTAAGAGGAAACTGGGAAATGGTGTTGAGTGTTTCGAAAAGTGTGGACAAAAGTGAGTTTCAACACAAAGATTGGACAAAATGTTGGTTGCACTTTTCAAAAAACAATGATAAACATCATCAAACTTTTCACTGATAGGGCAGGTTTTCAACTAGTATATATAGTTAGTGAGCATATGTACACCCTGACACTCATACAGACATACATATAACTTGTGTGGATGCATTCATAGCTATATAAATGTGCGTGTGTGTGTGTGTAAATGAGTGAGTGTGTCATCTTGGCACACATACATACTGTCCACAGTCATGCAAAAACAAGTAAAAACTAAACCAAGCTTTCATCGAGATTTTTTTTTTTCAAAAGTATGAATTGTATGTTTTTGTGTCGCACATGTGTCGGCAACTGTCAGCACGTAAAACAATCAAAAATGCTATTTGCAATGTCAGCGATATGACATCACTAACATCACCGGCTGGCAGGGAAGGAGAAAAAAGTTAAAGACGATGAAGTTTGAAATTAAAGACGTGAAGATGAAGAGAAAGAAGAAAAGGAACTGAAGGGAGAGATGTAAGTTATAAAAGAGATAGACGGCGAGGAATGTCTAGCTAGGAAGACATGGAGTTGGAGATACTACGGAACTAGAAGTGGTTGAATAAGAAGGAAGAGCATTTGTAATTTGATATTGGTTACGGGTGTCGGTCCATTATCTTAATATATAAACGAAGCAATGACATAACGAGTTTCGCTCTCTGAATGACGTCAGTTTTTTCTTTAAATCTTCAGTTTTATAACCTATTCTCAAACTTAATTACGTTATCATTTTAAAACCAAGACTAAATAAACAAGCCATCAGAATTAATTTAGTTTTTAAATATGAAATTCAATTTACAATTCTAAGTTAATTTTTACTATAATGAGGTTAGATTCGGGGCGCGAGAATGGCTTGGGGAACAGGAGTCAGGATGATGAAAGCTTCCTCTCCTTCTGGTGTCGCAATATCGTTCACACCACACACACAGACCAAAGAATCTACATTTTTCCCAATTGTTGATGTTTATAGCTTTGAATCTCTTTAATAGGTGTCCATTATGCTATTTATTTTCGAGTTTTAAAACTGTTCGTATCGACAATGCTAATTGTTATGGCAGGGTGAATGTATCATTTGGCCTGGACAACGTAAATAGAATAGATAATCAAGGAAAATGGGGCTTCTGAAGAAATCGAACCATCGATCGATTGGGTAGCAGCTTCAACGTAGCGTTGCTCTTACCATTCATAATCAGCCGTTTCTTTGAAACATAATTGTCATGTTCAAATAATGAAATAGAGCAGATATGCACCGTGAATGAACTAGACGAAAATTAGTTGAGTTATTTGGGTAATTTAGCTCAATGATGAGAGGGAGGCCACCTTGAAGCAGCTACCCTATCGGTCGCAGATTCGATTCCTGCAACAGCCCCATTTTCTTTAATTGTCCATTCTATTTACGATGAAAGTTTCTACATGATATACCGCTATTCGTAATCATTCTGTCGGAAGTATATACCAATGTCTTATGAACATATATATGTGTATGTATGTATGTATGTATGTATGTATGTATGTATGAGTATTTATAAATGTATGAATGGATAATATATTTGATGATATAAGAAAAAATAAATTGATGGAAGCGAGAAGGTATATGCATGCATGTATGTATATGTATAATATATTCATAAAAATATATACGCGTGCACACGTAGAAAATAACATCCATACAGAATGCATTATGATTATACCTCAAATGAAATAACAAACTATATGTATGACATAAGCTATATATAAAATCATATCTAAAAAACAAATGATGTTCAATCTTCATTGCTCCATACTAACAAAGTATATGAGAAACATGAAAAAAACAGCGGGGAGCATTACATAAATAACATTCATAGACATTAGAAAATAAGTGACTGAAGTGATACACAAATAATTTTTGACATGTTATATTAATGCGTTCAGAGTTTGAAGCTGTAAAGCTTTCTAGAGTATATCTATATATATAAAACGGAAGAAAACAAAAACAACAACAACAAACACCAAGGAAGCTTACACGAAATACATTTACAGATATTGGGAAAGAAGTGACTGAAGCGACCCAAAGAGAATTTTTGAAATAGTTTCTAATGTGTTTGTTGTTTGAAGCTTTTTATACACACACACACACACACACACACAC